>CM026394.1:49467694-49497681 GCA_014843695.1 Archivesica marissinica
AGACTCTTGGCGAATGTTCCACCACACTGTAGACTCTTGGCGAAGGTTCCACCATGCTGTAGACTCTTGGTGACCGTTCCACCACACTGTAGAATCTTGGCGACCGTTCCACCACACTGTAGACTCTTTGCGAAGGTTCCACCACACTGTATACTCTTGGAGACCGTTCCACCACGCTGTAGAATTTTTTGGCGACCGTTCGACCACACTGTAACTCTTGGCGATCGTTTTCCACCATGCTTATACTCTTGGCGACCGTTCCACCACACTGTAGACTCTTGGCGATCGTTCCACCATGCTGTAGACTCTTGGCGAATGTTCCACCACACTGTAGACTCTTGGCGAATGTTCCACCACACTGTATACTCTTGGAGACCGTTCGACCACACTGTAGACTCTTGGCGATCGTTCCACCACGCTGTAGACTCTTGGCGAATGTTCCACCACACTGTAGACTCTTGGCGAAGGTTCCACCACACTGTATACTCTTGGAGACCGTTCCACCACGCTGTAGAATTTTGGCGACCGTTCCACCACGCTGTAGAATCTTGGCGACCGTTCCACCACACTGTAGACTCTTGGCGAAGGTTCCACCACACTGTATACTCTTGGAGACCGTTCCACCACGCTGTAGAATTTTGGCGACCGTTCCACCACACTGTATATCTTGTCGACCGTTCGACCACACTGTAGAATCTTGGCGATCGTTCCACCATGCTATAGACTCTTGGCGAATGTTCCACCACACTGTAGACTCTTGGCGAAGGTTCCACCACACTGTATACTCTTGGAGACCGTTCGACCACACTGTAGACTCTTGGCGATCATTCCACCATGCTATAGACTCTTGGCGAAGGTTCCACCACACTGTATACTCTTGGAGACCGTTCCACCACGCTGTAGAATTTGGCGACCGTTCCACCAGCTGTAGAATCTTGGTGACCGTTCCACCACACTGTAGACTCTTGGCGAAGGTTCCACCACACTGTATACTCTTGGAGACCGTTCACCAGGCTGTAGAATTTTGGCGACCGTTCCACCATGCTATAGACTCTTGGCGAATGTTCCACCACACTGTAGACTCTTGGCGAAGGTTCCACCACACTGTATACTCTTGGAGACCGTTCGACCACACTGTAGACTCTTGGCGATCGTTCCACCATGCTGTAGACTCTTGGCGAATGTTCCACCACACTGTAGACTCTTGGCGCGGTTCCACCACACTGTATACTCTTGGAGACCGTTCCACCACGCTGTAGAATTTTGGCGACCGTTCCACCACGCTGTAAAATCTTGGCGACCGTTCGACCACACTGTAGACTCTTGGCGACCGTTCCACCACGTTGTAGACTCTTGGCGACTGTTCCACCACGTTGTAGCTTCTTGGCGATCGTTCCACCATGCTATAGACCCTTGGCGATCATTCCACCACACTGTAGACTCTTGGCGACTGTTCCACCACACTGTAGACTCTTTGCGACTGTTCCACCACACTGTAGACTCTTGGCGACTGTTCCACCACACTGTAGACTCTTGGCGACTGTTCCACCACACTGTAGACTCTTGGCGACTGTTCCACCACACTGTAGACTCTTGGCGACTGTTCCACCACGTTGTTGCCTCTTATCGACCGTTCCACCATGCTGTATACTCTTGGCGACCGTTCCACCACACTGTAGACTCTTGGCGAAGGTTTCACCACACTGTAGACTCTTGGCGACCGTTCCACCACGCTGTAGACTCTTGGCGACCGTTCCACCACACTGTAGACTCTTGGCGAAGGTTCCACCACACTGTATACTCTTGGAGACCGTTCCACCACGCTGTAGACTGTTGGCGACCGTTCCACCACACTGTAGAATCTTGGCGACCGTTCCACCACACTGTAGACTCTTGGCGAAGGTTCCACCACACTGTAGACTCTTGGCGACCGTTCCACCACGCTGTAGACTCTTGGCGACCGTTCCACCACACTGTAGACTCTTGGCGACCGTTCCACCACACTGTAGACTCTTGGCGACCGTTCCACCACGCTGTAGACTCTTAGCGACCGTTCCACAACGTTGTAGACTCTTGGCGAATGTTCCACCACACTGTAGACTCTTGGCGAAGGTTCCACCACGTTGTAGACTCTTGGCGATCGTTCCACCACACTGTAGACTCTTGGCGACCGTTCCACCACACTGTAGACACTTGGCGACCGTTCGACCACATTGTAGACTCTTGGCGACCGTTCCACAACGTTGTAGACTGTTGGCGACCGTTCCACCACGTTGTAGCCTCTTGGCGACCGTTCCACCATGCTATAGACACTTGGCGACCGTTCCACCACACTGAAGACTCTTGGCGACCGTTCCACCACACTGTAGACACTTGGCGACTGTTCCACCACACTGAAGACTCTTGGCGACTGTTCCACCACACTGTAGACTCTTGGCGACTGTTCCACCATACTGTAGACTCTTGGCGACTGTTCCACCACACTGTAGACTCTTGGCGACTGTTCCACCACACTGTAGACTCTTGGCGAAGGTTCCACCACACTGTATACTCTTGGAGACCGTTCCACCACGCTGTAGAATTTTGGCGACCGTTCCACCACGCTGTAGAATCTTGGCGACCGTTCCACCACACTGTAGACTCTTGGCGACCGTTCCACCACGCTGTAGACTCTTGGCGACCGTTCCACCACGCTGTAGCTCTTGGCGACCGTTCCACCATGCTATAGACTCTGGCGACCGTTCCACCACACTGTAGACTCTTGGCGAAGTTCCACCACACTGTAGACTCTTGGAGACCGTTCCACCACGCTGTAGACTCTTGGCGACCGTTCCACCACGCTGTAGACTCTTGGCGACCGTTCCACCACACTGTAGACTCTTGGCGACTGTTCCACCACACTGTAGACTCTTGGCGACCGTTCCACCACGCTGTAGACTCTTGGCGACCGTTCCACCACGCTGTAGACTCTTGGCGACCGTTCCACCACACTGTAGACTCTTGGCGACCGTTCCACCACACTGTAGACTCTTGGCGACCGTTCCACCACGCTGTAGCTCTTGGCGACCGTTCCACACACTGTAGACTCTTGGCGACCGTTCCACCACGTTGTAGACTCTTGGCGACTGTTCCACCACGTTGTAGCTTCTTGGCGATGGTTCCACCATGCTATAGACCCTTGGCGATCATTCCACCACACTGTAGACTATTGGCGACTGTTCCACCACACTGTAGACTCTTTGCGACTGTTCCACCATACTGTAGACTCTTGGCGACTGTTCCACCACACTGTAGACTATTGGCGACTGTTCCACCACACTGTAGACTCTTGGCGACTGTTCCACCACACTGTAGACTCTTGGCGACTGTTCCACCACGTTGTTGCCTCTTATCGACCGTTCCACCATGCTGTATACTCTTGGCGACCGTTCCACCACACTGTAGACTCTTGGCGAAGGTTTCACCACACTGTAGACTCTTGGCGACCGTTCCACCACGTTGTAGACTCTTGGCGAATGTTCCACCACACTGTAGACTCTTGGCGAAGGTTACACCACACTGTATAATCTTGGAGACCGTTCCACCACGCTGTAGAATGTTGGCTACCGTTCCACCACACTGTAGAATCTTGGCTACCGTTCCACCACACTGTAGACTCTTGGCGAAGGTTCCACCACACTATAGACACTTGGCGACCGTTCCACCACGCTGTAGACTCTTGGCGACCGTTCCACCACACTGTAGACTCTTGGCGACCGTTCCACCACACTGTAGACACTTGGCGACCGTTCCACCACGCTGTAGACTCTTAGCGACCGTTCCACAACGTTGTAGACTCTTGGCGAATGTTCCACCACACTGTAGACTCTTGGCGAAGGTTACACCACGTTGTAGCCTCTTGGCGATCGTTCCACCACACTGTAGACTCTTGGCGACCGTTCCACCACACTGTAGACACTTGGCGACCGTTCGACCACATTGTAGACTCTTGGCGACCGTTCCACAACGTTGTAGACTGTTGGCGACCGTTCCACCACGTAGCCTCTTGGCGACCGTTCCACCATGCTATAGACACTTGGCGACCGTTCCACCACACTGAAGACTCTTGGCGACCGTTCCACCACACTGTTAGACTCTTGGCGACTGTTCCACCACACTGTAGACTCTTGGCGACTGTTCCACCACACTGTAGACTCTTGGCGACTGTTCCACCACACTGTAGACTCTTGGCGACTGTTCCACCACACTGTAGACTCCTGGCGAAGGTTACACCACACTGTATACTCTTGGAGACCGTTCCACCACGCTGCAGAATTTTGGCAACCGTTCCACCACGCTGTAGAATCTTGGCGACCGTTCGACCACACTGTAGACTCTTGGCGACCGTTCCACCATGTTGTAGACTCTTGGCGACCGTTCCACCACGTTGTAGACTCTTGGCGACCGTTCCACCATGCTATAGACACTTGGCGACCGTTCCACCACACTGTAGACACTTGGCGATCGTTCCACCACACTGAAGACTCTTGGCGACCATTCAACCACGCTGTAGACTCTTGGCGACCGTTCCACCACACTGTCGACTCTTGGCGACTGTTCCACCATACTGTAGACTCATGGCAACTGTTCCACCACGTTGTAGCCTCTTGGCGACCGTTCCTCCATGCTGTATACTCTTGGTGACTGTTCCACCACACTGTTGATTCTTGGCAACTGTTCCACCACACTGTAGACTCTTGGCGATTGTTCCACCACGTTGTAGACTCTTGGCGACCGTTCCACAACACTGTAGACTCTTGGCGACCGTTCCGCCACGTTGTAGACTCTTGGCGACCGTTCCATCACGTTGTAGACTCTTGGCGAATTCCACCACACTGTAGACTCTTGGCGATTGTTCCAATACACTGTTGATTCTTGGCGACCGTTCCACCACGTTGTAGACTCTTGGCGACCGTTTCACCACGTTGTAGACACTTGGCGACTGTTCCACCACGTTGTAGACTCTTGGTGACCGTTCCACCACGTTGTAGACTCTTGGCGACCGTTCCACCACACTGTACACTCTTGGCGACCGTTCCACCACACTGTACACTCTTGGCGACCGTTCCACCACACTGTACACTCTTGGCGACCGTTCCACCACACTGTACACTCTTGGCGACCGTTCCACCACACTGTAGACTCTTGGCAACCGTTCCACCATACTGAAGACTCTTGGCGACCGTTCCACCACGTTGTAGACTCTTGGCGACCGTTCCACAACACTGTAGACTCTTGGCGACCGTTCCGCCACGTTGTAGACTCTTGGCGACCGTTCCACCACGTTGTAGACTCTTGGCGAATATTCCACCACACTGTATACTCTTGGCGAAGGTTCCACCACACTGTATACTCTTGGAGATCGTTCCACCACGCTGTAGAATTTTGGCGACCGTTCCACCACGCTGTAGAATCTTGGCGATTGTTCCACCACGTTGTAGCCTCTTGGCGACCGTTCAACCACGCTGTATACTCTTGGCGACCGTTCCACCACACTGTAGACTCTTGGCGACTGTTCCACCACACTGTAGACTCTTGGCGACTGTTCCACCACACTGTAGACTCTTGGCGACCGTTCCACCACACTGTAGACTCTTGGCGACCGTTCCACCACACTGTAGACTCTTGGCGACCGTTCCACCACACTGTAGACTCTTGGCGACCGTTCCACCACGCTGTAGACTCTTGGCGACCGTTCCACCACACTGTACTCTTGGCGACCGTTCCACCACTGTAGACTCTTGGCGACCGTTCCACCACGCTGTAGACTCTTGGCGAATGTTCCACCACACTGTAGACTCTTGGCGACCGTTCCACCACACTGTAGACTCTTGGCGACCGTTCCACCACACTGTAGACTCTTGGCGACCGTTCCACCACGCTGTAGACTCTTGGCGACCGTTCCACCACACTGTAGACTCTTGGCGACCGTTCCACCACACTGTAGACTCTTGGCGACCGTTCCACCACACTGTAGACTCTTGGCGACCGTTCCACCACACTGTAGACTCTTGGCGACCGTTCCACCACACTGTAGACTCTTGGCGACCGTTCCACCACACTGTAGACTCTTGGCGACCGTTCCACCACACTGTACACTCTTGGCGACCGTTCCACCACACTGTAGACTCTTGGCGACCGTTCCACCACACTGTAGACTCTTGGCGACCGTTCCACCACACTGTAGACTCTTGGCGACCGTTCCACCACACAGACTCTTGGCGACCGTTCCACCACGCTGTAGACTCTTGGCGACCGTTCCACCACACTGTAGACTCTTGGCGACCGTTCCACCACACTGTAGACTCTTGGCGACCGTTCCACCACACTGTAGACTCTTGGCAACCGTTCCACCACACTGTAGACTCTTGGCGACCGTTCCACCACGTTTTAGACTCTTGGCGACCGTTCCACCACACTGTAGACTCTTGGCGACCGTTCCACCACGCTGTAGACTCTTGGCGACCGTTCCACCACGCTGTAGACTCTTGGCGAATATTCCACCACACTGTATACTCTTGGCGAAGGTTCCACCACACTGTATACTCTTGGAGATCGTTCCACCACGCTGTAGAATTTTGGCGACCGTTCCACCATGCTGTAGAATATTGGCGATTGTTCCACCACGTTGTAGACTCTTGGCGACCGTTCAACCACGCTGTATACTCTTGGCGACCGTTCCACCACACTGTAGACTCTTGGCGAATGTTCCACCACGCTGTAGACTCTTGGAGACCGTTCCACCACGCTGTAGAATCTTGGCAACCGTTCGACCACACTGTAGACTCTTGGCGATCGTTCCACCATGCTATAGACTCTTGGCGAATGTTCCACCACACTGTAGACTCTTGGCGAAGGTTCCACCACACTGTATACTCTTGGACCGTTCTACCATGCTGTAGAATGTTGGCGACCGTTCCACCACGCTGTAGAATCTTGGAGACCGTTCCACCACGCTGTAGAATTTTGGCGACCGTTCCACCACGCTGTAGAATCTTGGCGACCGTTCCACCACACTGTGATCTCTTGGCGAAGGTTCCACCACACTGTATACTCTTGGAGACCGTTCCACCACTCTGTAGAATCTTGGCGAATGTTCCACCACACTGTAGACTCTTGGCAAAGGTTCCACCACACTGTATACTCTTGGAGACCGTTCGACCACACTGTAGTCTCTTGGCGATCGTTCCACCATGCTATAGACTTTTGGCGAATGTTCCACCACACTGTATACTCTTGGAGACCGTTCCACCACGCTGTAGAATTTTGGCGACCGTTCCACCACGCTGTAGAATCTTGGCGACCGTTCCAACACACTGTAGACTCTTGGTGAAGGTTCCACCACACTGTATACTCTTGGAGACCGTTCCACCACGCTGTATACTCTTGGAGACCGTTCGACCACACTGTAGACTCTTGGCGATCGTTCCACCATGCTATAGACTCTTGGCGAAGGTTCCACCACACTGTAGACTCTTGGCGAAGGTTCCACCACACTGTATACTCTTGGAGACCGTTCCACCACGCTGTAGAATTTTGGCGACCGTTCCACCACGCTGTAGAATCTTGGCGACCGTTCCACCACACTGTAGACTCTTGGCGAAGGTTCCACCACACTGTATACTCTTGGAGACCGTTCCACCACGCTGTAGAATTTTGGCGACCGTTCCACCACGCTGTAGAATCTTGGCGACCGTTCGACCACACTGTAGATTCTTGGCGATCGTTCCACCATGCTATAGACTCTTGGCAAATGTTCCACCACACTGTAGACTCTTGGCGAAGGTTCCACCACACTGTATACTCCTGGAGACCGTTCCACCACGCTGTATACTCTTGGAGAACGTTCGACCACACTGTTGACTCTTGGCGATCGTTCCACCATGCTATAGACTCTTGGCGAATGTTCCACCACACTGTAGACTCTTGGCGAAGGTTCCACCACACTGTATACTCTTGGAGACCGTTCCACCACGCTGTAGAATTTTGGCGACCGTTCCACCATGCTGTAGAATCTTGGCGACCGTTCCACCACACTGTAGACTCTTGGCGAAGGTTCCACCACACTGTATACTCTTGGAGACCGTTCCACCAAGCTGTAGAATTTTGGCGACCGTTCCACCACGCTGTAGAATTTTGGCGACAGTTCCACCACGCTGTAGAATCTTGGCGACCGTTCGTCCACACTGTAGATTCTTGGCGATTGTTCCACCATGCTATAGACTCTTGGCGAATGTTCCACCACACTGTAGACTCTTGGCGAAGGTTCCACCACACTGTATACTCTTGGAGACCGTTCCACCACGCTGTAGAATTTTGGCGACTGTTCCACCACGCTGTAGAATCTTGGCGACCGTTCCACCACACTGTAGACTCTTGGCGAAGGTTCCACCACACTGTATACTCTTGGAGACCGTTCCACCACACTGTAGAATTTTGGCGACCGTTCCACCACACTGTAGACTCTTGGCGATCATTCCACCATGCTATAGAATTTTGGCGAATATTCCACCACACTGTAGACTCTTGGCGAAGGTTCCACCACACTGTATACTCTTGGAGACCGTTCCACCACGCTGTAGAATTTTGGCGATCGTTCCACCATGCTATAGACTCTTGGCGAATGTTCCACCATACTGTAGACTCTTGGCGAAGGTTCCACCACACTGTATACTCTTGGAGACCGTTCGACCACACTGTAGACTCTTGGCGATCGTTCCACCATGCTATAGACTCTTGGTGAATGTTCCACCACACTGTAGACTCTTGGTGAAGGTTCCACCACACTGTATACTCTTGGAGACCGTTCCATCACGCTGTAGAATTTTGGCAACCGTTCCACCACGCTATAGAATCTTGGCGACCGTTCCACCACACTGTAGACTCTTGGCGAAGGTTCCACCACACTGTATACTCTTGGAGACCGTTCCACCACGCTGTAGAATTTTGGCGACCGTTCCACCACGCTGTAGAATCTTGGCGACCGTTCGACCACACTGTAGACTCTTGGCGATCGTTCCACCATGCTATAGACTCTTGGCAAATGTTCCACCACACTGTAGACTCTTGGCGAAGGTTGCACCACACTGTATACTCTTGGAGACCGTTCGACCACACTGTAGACTCTTGGCGATCGTTCCACCATGCTATAGACTCTTGGCGAATGTTCCACCACACTGTAGACTCTTGGCGAAGGTTCCACCACACTGTATACTCTTGGAGACCGTTCGACCACACTGTAGACTCTTGGCGATCGTTCCACCATGCTATAGACTCTTGGCGAATGTTCCACCACACTGTAGACTCTTGGCGAAGGTTCCACCACACTGTATACTCTTGGAGACCGTTCCACACGCTGTAGAATTTTGGCGACCGTTCCAACACGCTGTAGAATCTTGGTGACCGTTCCACCACACTGTAGACTCTTGGCGAATGTTCCACCACACTGTAGACTCTTGGCGAAGGTTCCACCACACTGTATACTCTTGGAGACGGTTCCACCACACTGTAGAATCTTGGCGACCGTTCGACCACACTGTAGACTCTTGGCGATCGTTCCACCATGCTATAGACTCTTGGCGAATGTTCAACCACACTGTAGACTCTTGGCAAAGGTTCCACCACACTGTATACTCTTGGAGACCGTTCCACCACGCTGTATAATTTTGGCGACCGTTCCACCACGCTGTAGAATTTTGGCGACCGTTCCACCACGCTGTAGAATCTTGGCGACCGTTCGACCACACTGTAGAATCTTGGCGATCGTTCCACCATGCTATAGACTCTTGGCGAATGTTCCACCACACTGTAGACTCTTGGCGAAGGTTCCACCACACTGTATACTCTTGGAGACTGTTCCACCACACTGTAGTCTCTTGGCGAAGGTTCCACCACACAGTAGACTCTTGGCGAAGGTTCCACCACACTGTATACTCTTGGAGACCATTCCACCATGCTGTAAAATTTTGGCTACAGTTCCACCACGCTGTAGAATCTTGGCTACCGTTCCACCACACTGTAGACTCTTGGCGAAGGTTCCACACACTGTATACTCTTGGAGACCGATCCACCACGCTGTAGAATTTTGGCAACCGTTCCACCACACTGTAGACTCTTGGCGAATGTTCCACCACACTGTAGACTCTTGGCGAAGGTTCCACCATGCTATAGACACTTGGTGACCGTTCCACCACGCTGTAGAATCTTGGCGACCGTTCCACCACACTGTAGACTCTTTGCGAAGGTTCCACCACACTGTATACTATTGGAGACCGTTCGACCACACTGTAGACTCTTGGCGATCGTTCCACCATGCTATAGACTCTTGGCGAATGTTCCATCACACTGTATACTCTTGGAGACCGTTCCACCACGCTGTAGAATTTTGGCGACCGTTCCACCACGCTCTAGAATCTTGGCGACCGTTCCACCACACTGTAGACTCTTGGCGAAGGTTCCACCACACTGTATACTCTTGGAGACCGTTCCACCACACTGTAGAATTTTGGCGACCGTTCCACCATGCTGTAGAATCTTGGCGACCGTTCCACCACACTGTAGACTCTTGGCGAAGGTTCCACCACACTGTATACTCTTGGAGACCGTTCCACCACGCTGTAGAATTTTGGCGACCGTTCGACCACACTGTAGACTCTTGGTGATCGTTCCACCATGCTATAGACTCTTGGCGAATGTTCGACCACACTGTAGACTCTTGGCGAAGGTTCCACCACACTGTATACTCTTGGAGACCGTTCTACCACACTGTAGACTCTTGGCGAATGTTCCACCACACTGTATACTCTTGGAGACCGTTCGACCACACTGTAGACTCTTGGCGATCGTTCCACCATGCTATAGACTCTTGGCGAATGTTCCACCACACTGTAGACTCTTGGCGAAGGTTCCACCACACTGTATACTCTTGGAGACCGTTCCACCACGCTGTAGAATTTTGGCGACCGTTCCACCACGCTGTAGATTGGCGACCGTTCCACCACACTGTAGACTCTTGGCAAAGGTTCCACCACACTGTATACTCTTGGAGACCGTTCCACCACGCTGTAGAATTTTGGCGACCGTTCCACCACGCTGTAGAATCTTGGCGACCGTTCGACCACACTGTAGACTCTTGGCGATCGTTCCACCATGCTATAGACTCTTGGCGAATGTTCCACCACACTGTAGACTCTTGGCGAAGGTTCCACCACACTGTATACTCTTGGAGACCGTTCGACCACACTGTAGACTCTTGGCGATCATTCCACCATGCTATAGACTCTTGGCGAAGGTTCCACCACACTGTAGACTCTTGGAGACCGTTCCACCACGCTGTAGAATTTTGGCGACCGTTCCACCATGCTGTAGAATCTTGGTGACCGTTCCACCACACTGTAGACTCTTGGCGAAGGTTCCACCACACTGTATACTCTTGGAGACCGTTCCACCAGGCTGTAGAATTTTGGCGACCGTTCCCCCATGCTATAGACTCTTGGCGAATGTTCCACCACACTGTAGACTCTTGGCGAAGGTTCCACCACACTGTATACTCTTGGAGACCGTTCGACCACACTGTAGACTCTTGGCGATCATTCCACCATGCTATAGACTCTTGGCGAATGTTCCACCACACTGTAGACTCTTGGCGACGGTTCCACCAAACAGTATACTCTTGGAGACCGTTCCACCACGCTGTAGAATTTTGGCGACCGTTCCACCACGCTGTAAAATCTTGGCGACCGTTCGACCACACTGTAGACTCTTTTGACCGTTCCACCACGTTGTAGACTCTTGGCGACTGTTCCACCACGTTGTAGCTTCTTGGCGATGGTTCCACCATGCTATAGACCCTTGGCGATCATTCCACCACACTGTAGACTATTGGCGACTGTTCCACCACACTGTAGACTCTTTGCGACTGTTCCACCATACTGTAGACTCTTGGCGACTGTTCCACCACACTGTAGACTATTGGCGACTGTTCCACCACACTGTAGACTCTTGGCGACTGTTCCACCACACTGTAGACTCTTGGCGACTGTTCCACCACGTTGTTGCCTCTTATCGACCGTTCCACCATGCTGTATACTCTTGGCGACCGTTCCACCACACTGTAGACTCTTGGCGAAGGTTTCACCACACTGTAGACTCTTGGCGACCGTTCCACCACGTTGTAGACTCTTGGCGAATGTTCCACCACACTGTAGACTCTTGGCGAAGGTTACACCACACTGTATAATCTTGGAGACCGTTCCACCACGCTGTAGAATGTTGGCTACCGTTCCACCACACTGTAGAATCTTGGCTACCGTTCCACCACACTGTAGACTCTTGGCGAAGGTTCCACCACACTATAGACACTTGGCGACCGTTCCACCACGCTGTAGACTCTTGGCGACCGTTCCACCACACTGTAGACTCTTGGCGACCGTTCCACCACACTGTAGACACTTGGTGACCGTTCCACCACGCTGTAGACTCTTAGCGACCGTTCCACAACGTTGTAGACTCTTGGCGAATGTTCCACCACACTGTAGACTCTTGGCGAAGGTTACACCACGTTGTAGCCTCTTGGCGATCGTTCCACCACACTGTAGACTCTTGGCGACCGTTCCACAACACTGTAGACACTTGGCGACCGTTCGACCACATTGTAGACTCTTGGCGACCGTTCCACAACGTTGTAGACTGTTGGCGACCGTTCCACCACGTAGCCTCTTGGCGACCGTTCCACCATGCTATAGACACTTGGCGACCGTTCCACCACACTGAAGACTCTTGGCGACCGTTCCACCACACTGTAGACACTTGGCGACTGTTCCACCACACTGAAGACTCTTGGCGACTGTTCCACCACACTGTCGACTCTTGGCGACTGTTCCACCATACTGTAGACTCTTGGCGACTGTTCCACCACACTGTAGACTCCTGGCGAAGGTTACACCACACTGTATACTCTTGGAGACCGTTCCACCACGCTGCAGAATTTTGGCAACCGTTCCACCACGCTGTAGAATCTTGGCGACCGTTCGACCACACTGTAGACTCTTGGCGACCGTTCCACCATGTTGTAGACTCTTGGCGACCGTTCCACCACGTTGTAGCCTCTTGGCGACCGTTCCACCATGCTATAGACACTTGGCGACCGTTCCACCACACTGTAGACACTTGGCGATCGTTCCACCACACTGAAGACTCTTGGCGACCATTCAACCACGCTGTAGACTCTTGGCGACCGTTCCACCACGTTGTAGACTCTTGGCGACTGTTCCACCACACTGTCGACTCTTGGCGACTGTTCCACCATACTGTAGACTCATGGCAACTGTTCCACCACGTTGTAGCCTCTTGGCGACCGTTCCTCCATGCTGTATACTCTTGGTGACTGTTCCACCACACTGTTGATTCTTGGCAACTGTTCCACCACACTGTAGACTCTTGGCGATTGTTCCACCACGTTGTAGACTCTTGGCGACCGTTCCACAACACTGTAGACTCTTGGCGACCGTTCCGCCACGTTGTAGACTCTTGGCGACCGTTCCATCACGTTGTAGACTCTTGGCGAATATTCCACCACACTGTAGACTCTTGGCGATTGTTCCAATACACTGTTGATTCTTGGCGACCGTTCCACCACGTTGTAGCCTCTTGGCGACCGTTTCACCACGTTGTAGACACTTGGCGACTGTTCCACCACGTTGTAGACTCTTGGTGACCGTTCCACCACGTTGTAGACTCTTGGCGACCGTTCCACCACACTGTACACTCTTGGCGACCGTTCCACCACACTGTACACTCTTGGCGACCGTTCCACCACACTGTACACTCTTGGCGACCGTTCCACCACACTGTACACTCTTGGCGACCGTTCCACCACACTGTAGACTCTTGGCGACCGTTCCACCACACTGTAGACTCTTGGGGACCGTTCCACCACACTGTAGAATCTTGGCGATTGTTCCACCACGTTGTAGCCTCTTGGCGACCGTTCAACCACGATGTATACTCTTGGCGACCGTTCCACCACACTGTAGACTCTTGGCGACTGTTCCACCACACTGTAGACTCTTGGCGACTGTTCCACCACACTGTAGACTCTTGGCGACTGTTCCACCACACTGTACACTCTTGGCGACCGTTCCACCACACTGTAGACTCTTGGCAACCGTTCCACCACACTGAAGACTCTTGGCGACCGTTCCACCACGTTGTAGACTCTTGGCGACCGTTCCACAACACTGTAGACTCTTGGCGACCGTTCCGCCACGTTGTAGACTCTTGGCGACCGTTCCATCACGCTGTAGACTCTTGGCGAATATTCCACCACACTGTAGACTCTTGGCGATTGTTCCACTACAATGTAGATTCTTGGCGACTATTCCAATACACTGTTGATTCTTGGCGACTGTTCCACCACGTTGTAGCCTCTTGGCGACCGTTTCACCACGTTGTAGACACTTGGCGACTGTTCCACCACGTTGTAGACTCTTGGTGACCGTTCCACCACGTTGTAGACTCTTGGCGACCGTTCCACCACACTGTACACTCTTGGCGACCGTTCCACCACACTGTAACTCTTGGGGACAGTTCCACTACACTGTAGACTCTTGGCAACCGTTCCACCATACTGAAGACTCTTGGCGACCGTTCCACCACGTTGTAGACTCTTGGCGACCGTTCCACCACACCGTACACTCTTGGCGACCGTTCCACCACACTGTACACTCTTGGCAACCGTTCCACCACACTGTACACTCTTGGCGACCGTTCCACCACACTGTAGACTCTTGGCAACCGTTCCACCACACTAAAGACTCTTGGCGACCGTTCCACCACGTTGTAGACTCTTGGCGACCGTTCCACCACACTGTACACTCTTGACGACCGTTCCACCACACTGTACACTCTTGGCGACCGTTCCACCACACTGTAGACTCTTGGCAACCGTTCCACCACACTGAAGACTCTTGGCGACCGTTCTACCACGTTTTAGACTCTTGGCGACCGTTCCACAACACTGTAGACTCTTGGCGACCGTTCCGCCACGTTGTAGACTCTTGGCGACCGTTCCACCACGTTGTAGACTCTTGGCGAATATTCCACCACACTGTATACTCTTGGCGAAGGTTCCACCACACTGTATACTCTTGGAGATCGTTCCACCACGCTGTAGAATTTTGGCGACCGTTCCACCATGCTGTAGAATCTTGGCGATTGTTCCACCACGTTGTAGCCTCTTGGCGACCGTTCAACCACGATGTATACTCTTGCCGACCGGTCCACCACACTGTAGACTCTTGGCGAAGGTTCCACCACACTGTAGACTCTTGGCGACCGTTCCACCACGCTGTAGAATCTTGGCGACCGTTCGACCACACTGTAGACTCTTGGCGATCGTTCCACCATGCTATAGACTCTTGGCGAATGTTCCACCACACTGTAGACTCTTGGCGAAGGTTCCACCACACTGTATACTCTTGGACCGTTCCACCATGCTGTAGAATGTTGGCGACCGTTCCACCACGCTGTAGAATCTTGGAGACCGTTCCACCACGCTGTAGAATTTTGGCGACCGTTCCACCACGCTGTAGAATCTTGGCGACCGTTCCACCACACTGTGATCTCTTGGCGAAGGTTCCACCACACTGTATACTCTTGGAGACCGTTCCACCACTCTGTAGAATCTTGGCGAATGTTCCACCACACTGTAGACTCTTGGCGAAGGTTCCACCACACTGTATACTCTTGGAGACCGTTCGACCACACTGTAGACTCTTGGCGATCGTTCCACCATGCTATAGACTCTTGGCGAATGTTCCACCACACTGTAGACTCTTGGAGACCGTTCCACCACGCTGTAGACTCTTGGCGAAGGTTCCACCACACTGTAACTCTTGGAGACCGTTCCACCACTGTAGAATTTGGCGACCGTTCCACCACGCTGTAGAATCTTGGCGACCGTTCCACCACACTGTAGACTCTTGGCGAAGGTTCCACCACACTGTATACTCTTGGAGACCGTTCCACCACGCTGTAGAATTTTGGCGACCGTTCCACCACGCTGTAGAATCTTGGCGACCGTTCGACCACACTGTAGACTCTTGGCGATCGTTCCACCATGCTATAGACTCTTGGCAAATGTTCCACCACACTGTAGACTCTTGGCGAAGGTTCCACCACACTGTATACTCCTGGAGACCGTTCCACCACGCTGTATACTCTTGGAGAACGTTCGACCACACTGTTGACTCTTGGCGATCGTTCCACCATGCTATAGACTCTTGGCGAATGTTCCACCACACTGTAGACTCTTGGCGAAGGTTCCACCACACTGTATACTCTTGGAGACCGTTCCACCACGCTGTAGAATTTTGGCGACCGTTCCACCACGCTGTAGAATCTTGGCGACCGTTCCACCACACTGTAGACTCTTGGCGAAGGTTCCACCACACTGTATACTCTTGGAGACCGTTCCACCAAGCTGTAGAATTTTGGCGACCGTTCCACCACGCTGTAGAATTTTGGCGACAGTTCCACCACGCTGTAGAATCTTGGCGACCGTTCGTCCACACTGTAGATTCTTGGCGATTGTTCCACCATGCTATAGACTCTTGGCGAATGTTCCACCACACTGTAGACTCTTGGCGAAGGTTCCACCACACTGTATACTCTTGGAGACCGTTCCACCACGCTGTAGAATTTTGGCGACTGTTCCACCACGCTGTAGAATCTTGGCGACCGTTCCACCACACTGTAGACTCTTGGCGAAGGTTCCACCACACTGTATACTCTTGGAGACCGTTCCACCACACTGTAGAATTTTGGCGACCGTTCCACCACACTGTAGACTCTTGGCGATCATTCCACCATGCTATAGAATTTTGGCGAATATTCCACCACACTGTAGACTCTTGGCGAAGGTTCCACCACACTGTATACTCTTGGAGACCGTTCCACCACGCTGTAGAATTTTGGCGATCGTTCCACCATGCTATAGACTCTTGGCGAATGTTCCACCATACTGTAGACTCTTGGCGAAGGTTCCACCACACTGTATACTCTTGGAGACCGTTCGACCACACTGTAGACTCTTGGCGATCGTTCCACCATGCTATAGACTCTTGGTGAATGTTCCACCACACTGTAGACTCTTGGTGAAGGTTCCACCACACTGTATACTCTTGGAGACCGTTCCATCACGCTGTAGAATTTTGGCGACCGTTCCACCACGCTATAGAATCTTGGCGACCGTTCCACCACACTGTAGACTCTTGGCGACGTTCCACCACTTAGACTCTTGGCGAAGGTTCCACCACACTGTATACTCTTGGAGACCGTTCCACCACGCTGTAGAATTTTGGCGACCGTTCCACCACGCTGTAGAATCTTGGCGACCGTTCGACCACACTGTAGACTCTTGGCGATCGTTCCACCATGCTATAGACTCTTGGCAAATGTTCCACCACACTGTAGACTCTTGGCGAAGGTTGCACCACACTGTATACTCTTGGAGACCGTTCGACCACACTGTAGACTCTTGGCGATCGTTCCACCATGCTATAGACTCTTGGCGAATGTTCCACCACACTGTAGACTCTTGGCGAAGGTTCCACCACACTGTATACTCTTGGAGACCGTTCCACCACACTGTAGACTCTTGGCGATCGTTCCACCATGCTATAGACTCTTGGCGAATGTTCCACCACACTGTAGACTCTTGGCGAAGGTTCCACCACACTGTATACTCTTGGAGACCGTTCCACCACGCTGTAGAATTTTGGCGACCGTTCCACCACGCTGTAGAATCTTGGCGACCGTTCCACCACACTGTAGACTCTTGGCGAATGTTCCACCACACTGTAGACTCTTGGCGAAGGTTCCACCACACTGTATACTCTTGGAGACGGTTCCACCACGCTGTAGAATCTTGGCGACCGTTCGACCACACTGTAGACTCTTGGCGATCGTTCCACCATGCTATAGACTCTTGGCGAATGTTCCACCACACTGTAGACTCTTGGCGAAGGTTCCACCACACTGTATACTCTTGGAGACCGTTCCACCACGCTGTATAATTTTGGCGACCGTTCCACCACGCTGTAGAATCTTGGCGACCGTTCCACCACGCTGTAGACTCTTGGCGACCGTTCCACCACACTGTAGACTCTTGGCGATCGTTCCACCACGCTGTAGACTCTTGGCGAATGTTCCACCACACTGTAGACTCTTGGCGAACGTTCCACCACACTGTAGACTCTTGGCGACTGTTCCACCACACTGTAGACTCTTGGCGAAGGTTCCACCACACAGTAGACTCTTGGCGAAGGTTCCACCACACTGTATACTCTTGGAGACCGTTCCACCACGCTGTAGAATTTTGGCTACAGTTCCACCACGCTGTAGAATCTTGGCTACCGTTCCACCACACTGTAGACTCTTGGCGAAGGTTCCACCACACTGTATACTCTTGGCGACCGTTCCACCACGCTGTAGACTCTTGGCGACCGTTCCACCACACTGTAGACTCTTGGCGAACGTTCCACCACACTGTAGACTCTTGGCGAAGGTTCCACCATGCTATAGACACTTGGTGACCGTTCCACCACGCTGTAGAATCTTGGCGACCGTTCCCCACACTGTAGACTCTTGCGAAGGTTCCACCACACTGTATACTCTTGGAGACCGTTCGACCACACTGTAGACTCTTGGCGATCGTTCCACCATGCTATAGACTCTTGGCGAATGTTCCACCACACTGTATACTCTTGGAGACCGTTCCACCACGCTGTAGAATTTTGGCGACCGTTCCACCACGCTGTAGAATCTTGGCGACCGTTCCACCACACTGTAGACTCTTGGCGAAGGTTCCACCACACTGTATACTCTTGGAGACCGTTCCACCACACTGTAGAATTTTGGCGACCGTTCCACCATGCTGTAGAATCTTGGCGACCGTTCCACCACACTGTAGACTCTTGGCGAAGGTTCCACCACACTGTATACTCTTGGAGACCGTTCCACCACGCTGTAGAATTTTGGCGACCGTTCGACCACACTGTAGACTCTTGGCGATCGTTCCACCATGCTATAGACTCTTGGCGAATGTTCCACCACACTGTAGACTCTTGGCGAAGGTTCCACCACACTGTATACTCTTGGAGACCGTTCCACCACACTGTAGACTCTTGGCGAATGTTCCACCACACTGTATACTCTTGGAGACCGTTCGACCACACTGTAGACTCTTGGCGATCGTTCCACCATGCTATAGACTCTTGGCGAATGTTCCACCACACTGTAGACTCTTGGCGAAGGTTCCACCACACTGTATACTCTTGGAGACCGTTCCACCACGCTGTAGAATTTTGGCGACCGTTCCACCACGCTGTAGAATCTTGGCGACCGTTCCACCACACTGTAGACTTGGCGATCGTTCCACCATGCTATAGACTCTTGGCGAATGTTCCACCACACTGTAGACTCTTGGCGAAGGTTCCACCACACTGTATACTCTTGGAGACCGTTCGACCACACTGTAGACTCTTGGCGATCATTCCACCATGCTATAGACTCTTGGCGAAGGTTCCACCACACTGTAGACTCTTGGAGACCGTTCCACCACGCTGTAGAATTTTGGCGACCGTTCCACCATGCTGTAGAATCTTGGTGACCGTTCCACCACACTGTAGACTCTTGGCGAAGGTTCCACCACACTGTATACTCTTGGAGACCGTTCCACCAGGCTGTAGAATTTTGGCGACCGTTCCCCCATGCTATAGACTCTTGGCGAATGTTCCACCACACTGTAGACTCTTGGCGAAGGTTCCACCACACTGTATACTCTTGGAGACCGTTCGACCACACTGTAGACTCTTGGCGATCATTCCACCATGCTATAGACTCTTGGCGAATGTTCCACCACACTGTAGACTCTTGGCGACGGTTCCACCAAACAGTATACTCTTGGAGACCGTTCCACCACGCTGTAGAATTTTGGCGACCGTTCCACCACGCTGTAAAATCTTGGCGACCGTTCGACCACACTGTAGACTCTTTTGACCGTTCCACCACGTTGTAGACTCTTGGCGACTGTTCCACCACGTTGTAGCTTCTTGGCGATGGTTCCACCATGCTATAGACCCTTGGCGATCATTCCACCACACTGTAGACTATTGGCGACTGTTCCACCACACTGTAGACTCTTTGCGACTGTTCCACCATACTGTAGACTCTTGGCGACTGTTCCACCACACTGTAGACTATTGGCGACTGTTCCACCACACTGTAGACTCTTGGCGACTGTTCCACCACACTGTAGACTCTTGGCGACTGTTCCACCACGTTGTTGCCTCTTATCGACCGTTCCACCATGCTGTATACTCTTGGCGACCGTTCCACCACACTGTAGACTCTTGGCGAAGGTTTCACCACACTGTAGACTCTTGGCGACCGTTCCACCACGTTGTAGACTCTTGGCGAATGTTCCACCACACTGTAGACTCTTGGCGAAGGTTACACCACACTGTATAATCTTGGAGACCGTTCCACCACGCTGTAGAATGTTGGCTACCGTTCCACCACACTGTAGAATCTTGGCTACCGTTCCACCACACTGTAGACTCTTGGCGAAGGTTCCACCACACTATAGACACTTGGCGACCGTTCCACCACGCTGTAGACTCTTGGCGACCGTTCCACCACACTGTAGACTCTTGGCGACCGTTCCACCACACTGTAGACACTTGGCGACCGTTCCACCACGCTGTAGACTCTTAGCGACCGTTCCACAACGTTGTAGACTCTTGGCGAATGTTCCACCACACTGTAGACTCTTGGCGAAGGTTACACCACGTTGTAGCCTCTTGGCGATCGTTCCACCACACTGTAGACTCTTGGCGACCGTTCCACCACACTGTAGACACTTGGCGACCGTTCGACCACATTGTAGACTCTTGGCGACCGTTCCACAACGTTGTAGACTGTTGGCGACCGTTCCACCACGTAGCCTCTTGGCGACCGTTCCACCATGCTATAGACACTTGGCGACCGTTCCACCACACTGAAGACTCTTGGCGACCGTTCCACCACACTGTAGACACTTGGCGACTGTTCCACCACACTGAAGACTCTTGGCGACTGTTCCACCACACTGTCGACTCTTGGCGACTGTTCCACCATACTGTAGACTCTTGGCGACTGTTCCACCACACTGTAGACTCCTGGCGAAGGTTACACCACACTGTATACTCTTGGAGACCGTTCCACCACGCTGCAGAATTTTGGCAACCGTTCCACCACGCTGTAGAATCTTGGCGACCGTTCGACCACACTGTAGACTCTTGGCGACCGTTCCACCATGTTGTAGACTCTTGGCGACCGTTCCACCACGTTGTAGACTCTTGGCGACTGTTCCACCACACTGTCGACTCTTGGCGACTGTTCCACCATACTGTAGACTCATGGCAACTGTTCCACCACGTTGTAGCCTCTTGGCGACCGTTCCTCCATGCTGTATACTCTTGGTGACTGTTCCACCACACTGTTGATTCTTGGCAACTGTTCCACCACACTGTAGACTCTTGGCGATTGTTCCACCACGTTGTAGACTCTTGGCGACCGTTCCACAACACTGTAGACTCTTGGCGACCGTTCCGCCACGTTGTAGACTCTTGGCGACCGTTCCATCACGTTGTAGACTCTTGGCGAATATTCCACCACACTGTAGACTCTTGGCGATTGTTCCAATACACTGTTGATTCTTGGCGACCGTTCCACCACGTTGTAGCCTCTTGGCGACCGTTTCACCACGTTGTAGACACTTGGCGACTGTTCCACCACGTTGTAGACTCTTGGTGACCGTTCCACCACGTTGTAGACTCTTGGCGACCGTTCCACCACACTGTACACTCTTGGCGACCGTTCCACCACACTGTACACTCTTGGCGACCGTTCCACCACACTGTACACTCTTGGCGACCGTTCCACCACACTGTACACTCTTGGGGACAGTTCCACTACACTGTAGACTCTTGGCAACCGTTCCACCATACTGAAGACTCTTGGCGACCGTTCCACCACGTTGTAGACTCTTGGCGACCGTTCCACAACACTGCAGACTCTTGGCGACCGTTCCGCCACGTTGTAGACTCTTGGCGACCGTTCCACCACGTTGTAGACTCTTGGCGAAGGTTCCACCACACTGTATACTCTTGGAGACCGTTCCACCACGCTGTAGAATTTTGGCGACCGTTCCACCACACTGTAGACTCTTGGCGACTGTTCCACCACACTGTAGACTCTTGGCGACCGTTCCACCACGCTGTAGACTCTTGGCGACCGTTCCACCACGCTGTAGACTCTTGGCGACCATTCCACCACACTGTAGACTCTTGGCGAAGGTTCCACCACACTGTATACTCTTGGAGATCGTTCCACCACGCTGTAGAATTTTGGCGACTGTTCCACCACACTGTAGACTCTTGGCGACTGTTCCACCACGTTGTTGCCTCTTAGCGACCGTTCCACCATGCTGTATACTCTTGGCGACCGTTCCACCACACTGTAGACTCTTGGCGAAGGTTCCACCACACTGTTGATTCTTGGCGACCGTTCCGCCACGTTGTAGACTCTTGGCGACCGTTCCACCACGTTGTAGACTCTTGGCGAATATTCCACCACACTGTATACTCTTGGCGAAGGTTCCACCACACTGTATACTCTTGGAGATCGTTCCACCACGCTGTAGAATTTTGGCGACCGTTCCACCATGCTGTAGAATCTTGGCGATTGTTTCACCACGTTGTAGCCTCTTGGCGACCGTTCAACCACGATGTATACTCTTGCCGACCGTTCCACCACACTGTAGACTCTTGGCGACTGTTCCACCACACTGTAGACTCTTTGCGACTGTTCCACCACACTGTAGACTCTTGGCGACTGTTCCACCACACTGTACACTCTTGGCGACCGTTCCACCACACTGTACACTCTTGGCGACCGTTCCACCACACTGTAGACTCTTGGCAACCGTTCCACCACACTGAAGACTCTTGGCGACCGTTCCACCACGTTGTAGACTCTTGGCGACCGTTCCACAACACTGTAGACTCTTGGCGACCGTTCCGCCACGTTGTAGACTCTTGGCGACCGTTCCATCACGCTGTAGACTCTTGGCGAATATTCCACCACACTGTAGACTCTTGGCGATTGTTCCACTACAATGTAGATTCTTGGCGACTATTCCAATACACTGTTGATTCTTGGCGACTGTTCCACCACGTTGTAGCCTCTTGGCGACCGTTTCACCACGTTGTAGACACTTGGCGACTGTTCCACCACGTTGTAGACTCTTGGTGACCGTTCCACCACGTTGTAGACTCTTGGCGACCGTTCCACCACACTGTACACTCTTGGCGACCGTTCCACCACTCTGTACACTCTTGGCGACCGTTCCACCACACTGTACACTCATGGCGACCGTTCCACCACACTGTACACTCTTGGGGACAGTTCCACTAAACTGTAGACTCTTGGCAACCGTTCCACCATACTGAAGACTCTTGGCGACCGTTCCACCACGTTGTAGACTCTTGGCGACCGTTCCACCACACCGTACACTCTTGGCGACCGTTCCACCACACTGTACACTCTTGGCAACCGTTCCACCACACTGTACACTCTTGGCGACCGTTCCACCACACTGTAGACTCTTGGCAACCGTTCCACCACACTAAAGACTCTTGGCGACCGTTCCACCACGTTGTAGACTCTTGGCGACCGTTCCACCACACTGTACACTCTTGACGACCGTTCCACCACACTGTACACTCTTGGCGACCGTTCCACCACACTGTAGACTCTTGGCAACCGTTCCACCACACTGAAGACTCTTGGCGACCGTTCTACCACGTTTTAGACTCTTGGCGACCGTTCCACAACACTGTAGACTCTTGGCGACCGTTCCGCCACGTTGTAGACTCTTGGCGACCGTTCCACCACGTTGTAGACTCTTGGCGAATATTCCACCACACTGTATACTCTTGGCGAAGGTTCCACCACACTGTATACTCTTGGAGATCGTTCCACCACGCTGTAGAATTTTGGCGACCGTTCCACCATGCTGTAGAATATTGGCGATTGTTCCACCACGTTGTAGCCTCTTGGCGACCGTTCAACCACGATGTATACTCTTGCCGACCGGTCCACCACACTGTAGACTCTTGGCGAAGGTTCCACCACACTGTAGACTCTTGGCGAAGGTTCCACCACACTGTAGACTCTTGGCGATCATTCCACCACACTGTATACTCTTGGAGACCGTTCGACCACACTGTAGACTCTTGGCGATCGTTCCACCATGCTATAGACTCTTGGCGAATGTTCCACCACACTGTAGACTCTTGGCGAAGGTTCCACCACACTGTATACTCTTGGAGACCGTTCCACCACGCTGTAGAATCTTGGCGACCGTTCCACCACGCTGTAGAATTTTGGCGACCATTCCACCACAATGTAGAATCTTGGCGACCGTTCCACCACACTGTAGACTCTTGGCGAAGGTTCCACCACACTGTATACTCTTGGGACCGTCCCACACGCTGTAGAATTTTGACGACCGTTCCACCACGCTGTAGAATCTTGTCGACCGTTCGACCACACTGTAGACTCTTGGCGATCGTTCCACCATGCTATAGACTCTTGGCGAATGTTCCACCACACTGTAGACTCTTGGCGAAGGTTCCACCACACTGTATACTCTTGGAGACCGTTCGACCACACTGTAGACTCTTGGCGATCATTCCACCATGCTATAGACTCTTGGCGAAGGTTCCACCACACTGTAGACTCTTGGAGACCGTTCCACCACGCTGTAGAATTTTGGCGACCGTTCCACCATGCTGTAGAATCTTGGTGACCGTTCCACCACACTGTAGACTCTTGGCGAAGGTTCCACCACACTGTATACTCTTGGAGACCGTTCCACCAGGCTGTAGAATTTTGGCGACCGTTCCCCCATGCTATAGACTCTTGGCGAATGTTCCACCACACTGTAGACTCTTGGCGAAGGTTCCACCACACTGTATACTCTTGGAGACCGTTCCACCACGCTGTAGAATTTTGGCGACCGTTCCACCACGCTGTAGACTCTTGGCGACTGTTCCACCACACTGTAGACTCTTGGCGAAGGTTCCACCACACTGTATACTCTTGGAGACCGTTCCACCACGCTGTAGAATTTTGGCGACCGTTCCACCACGCTGTAGAATCTTGGCGACCGTTCCACCACACTGTAGACTCTTGGCGATCGTTCCACCATGCTATAGACTCTTGGCGAATGTTCCACCACACTGTAGACTCTTGGCGAAGGTTCCACCACACTGTATACTCTTGGAGACCGTTCCACCACGCTGTAGAATTTTGGCGACCGTTCCACCACGCTGTAGACTCTTGGCGACCGTTCCACCACGCTGTAGACTCTTGGCGAATGTTCCACCACACTGTAGACTCTTGGCGAAGGTTCCACCACACTGTATACTCTTGGAGACCGTTCGACCACACTGTAGACTCTTGGCGATCGTTCCACCATGCTATAGACTCTTGGCGAATGTTCCACCACACTGTAGACTCTTGGCGAAGGTTCCACCACACTGTATACTCTTGGAGACCGTTCCACCACGCTGTAGAATTTTGGCGACCGTTCCACCACACTGTAGAATCTTGGCGACCGTTCCACCACACTGTAGACTCTTGGCGAAGGTTCCACCACACTGTATACTCTTGGAGACCGTTCCACCACGCTGTAGAATCTTGGCGACCGTTCGACCACACTGTAGACTCTTGGCGATCGTTCCACCATGCTATAGACTCTTGGCGAATGTTCCACCACACTGTAGACTCTTGGCGAAGGTTCCACCACACTGTATACTCTTGGAGACCGTTTGACCACACTGTAGACTCTTGGCGATCGTTTCACCATGCTATAGACTCTTGGCGAATGTTCCACCACACTGTAGATTCTTGGCGAAGGTTCCACCACAGTGTATACTCTTGAAGACCGTTCCACCACGCTGTAGAATTTTGGCGACCGTTCCACCACGCTGTAGAATATTGGCGACCGTTCAACCACACTGTAGACTCTTGGCGATCGTTCCACCATGCTATAGACTCTTGGCGAATGTTCCACCACACTGTAGACTCTTGGCGAAGGTTCCACCACACTGTATACTCTTGGAGACCGTTCGACCACACTGTAGACTCTTGGCGATCGTTCCACCATGCTATAGACTCTTGGCGAATGTTCCACCACACTGTAGACTCTTGGCGAAGGTTCCACCACACTGTATACTCTTGGAGACCGTTCCACCACGCTGTAGAATTTTGGCGACCGTTCCACCACGCTGTAGAATCTTGGCGACCGTTCCACCACACTGTATACTCTTGGAGACCGTTCCACCACGCTGTAGAATTTTGGCGACCGTTCCACCATGCTGTAGACTCTTGGCGATCGTTCCACCATGCTATAGACTCTTGGCGAATGTTCCACCACACTGTAGACTCTTGGCGAAGGTTCCACCACACTGTATACTCTTGGAGACCGTTCCACCACGCTGTAGAATCTTGGCGACCGTTCCACCACGCTGTAGAATTTTGGCGACCGTTCCACCACACTGTAGAATCTTGGCGACCGTTCCACCACACTGTAGACTCTTGGCGAAGGTTCCACCACACTGTATACTCTTGGGGACCGTTCCACCACGCTGTAGAATTTTGACGACCGTTCCACCACGCTGTAGAATCTGGCGACCGTTCGACCACACTGTAGACTCTTGGCGATCGTTCCACCATGCTATAGACTCTTGGCGAATGTTCCACCACACTGTAGACTCTTGGCGAAGGTTCCACCACACTGTATACTCTTGGAGACCGTTCGACCACACTGTAGACTCTTGGCGATCGTTCCACCATGCTATAGACTCTTGGCGAATGTTCCACCACACTGTAGACTCTTGGCGAAGGTTCCACCACACTGTATACTCTTGGAGACCGTTCCACCACGCTGTAGAATCTTGGCGACCGTTCCACCACGCTGTAGAATTTTGGCGACCATTCCACCACAATGTAGAATCTTGGCGACCGTTCCACCACACTGTAGACTCTTGGCGAAGGTTCCACCACACTGTATACTCTTGGGGACCGTCCCACCACGCTGTAGAATTTTGACGACCGTTCCACCACGCTGTAGAATCTTGTCGACCGTTCGACCACACTGTAGACTCTTGGCGATCGTTCCACCATGCTATAGACTCTTGGCGAATGTTCCACCACACTGTAGACTCTTGGCGAAGGTTCCACCACACTGTATACTCTTGGAGACCGTTCGACCACACTGTAGACTCTTGGCGATCATTCCACCATGCTATAGACTCTTGGCGAAGGTTCCACCACACTGTAGACTCTTGGCGACCGTTCCACCACGCTGTAGAATCTTGGTGACCGTTCCACCACACTGTAGACTCTTGGCGAAGGTTCCACCACACTGTATACTCTTGGAGACCGTTCCACCACACTGTAGAATCTTGGCGATCGTTCCACCATGCTATAGACTCTTGGCGAATGTTCCACCACACTGTAGACTCTTGGCGAAGGTTCCACCACACTGTATACTCTTGGAGACCGTTCCACCACGCTGTAGAATTTTGGCGACCGTTCCACCACGCTGTAGAATCTTGGCGACCGTTCCACCACACTGTAGACTCTTGGCAAAGGTTCCACCACACTGTATACTCTTGGAGACCGTTCCACCACGCTGTAGAATTTTGGCGACCGTTACACCACGCTGTAGAATCTTGGCGACCGTTCCACCACACTGTAGATTCTTGGTGATCGTTCCACCAAGCTATAGACTCTTGGCGAATGTTCTACCACACTGTAGACTCTTGGCGAAGGTTCCACCACACTGTATACTCTTGGAGACCGTTCGACCACACTGTAGACTCTTGGCGATCGTTCCACCATGCTATAGACTCTTGGCGAATGTTCCACCACACTGTAGACTCTTGGGAGACCGTT
Source organism: Archivesica marissinica (assembly GCA_014843695.1). Lineage (NCBI taxonomy): Eukaryota > Metazoa > Mollusca > Bivalvia > Venerida > Vesicomyidae > Archivesica > Archivesica marissinica. The sequence goes on from CM026394.1 coordinate 49,495,802, forward strand.
CCACCACGCTGTAGAATTTTGGCGACCGTTCCACCACGCTGTAGAATCTTGGCGACCGTTCGACCACTGTAGACTCTTGGCGATCGTTCCACCATGCTATTGACTCTTGGCGAATGTTCCACCACACTGTAGACTCTTGGCGAAGGTTCCACCACACTGTATACTCTTGGAGACCGTTCCACCACGCTGTAGAATTTTGGCGACCGTTCCACCACGCTGTAGAATCTTGGCGACCGTTCCACCACACTGTAGACTCTTGGCGAAGGTTCCACCACACTGTATACTCTTGGAGACCGTTCCACCATGCTGTAGAATTTTGGCGACCGTTCCACCACGCTGTAGAAATTGGCGACCGTTCGACCACACTGTAGACTCTTGGCGATCGTTCCACCATGCTATAGACTCTTGGCAAATGTTCCACCACACTGTAGACTCTTGGTGAAGGTTCCAACACACTGTATACTCTTGGAGACCGTTCGACCACACTGTAGACTCTTGGCAATCGTTCCACCATGCTACAGACTCTTGGCGAATGTTCCACCACACTGTAGACTCTTGGCGAAGGTTCCACCACACTGTATACTCTTGGACCGTTCCACCACGCTGTAGAATTTTGGCGACCGTTCCACCACGCTGTAGAATCTTGGCGACCGTTCCACCACACTGTAGACTCTTGGCGAAGGTTCCACCACACTGTATACTCTTGGAGACCGTTCCACCATGCTGTAGAATTTTGGCGACCGTTCCACCACGCTGTAGAATATTGGCGACCGTTCGACCACACTGTAGACTCTTGGCGATCGTTCCACCATGCTATAGACTCTTGGCAAATGTTCCACCACACTGTAGACTCTTGGTGAAGGTTCCAACACACTGTATACTCTTGGAGACCGTTCGACCACACTGTAGACTCTTGGCAATCGTTCCACCATGCTACAGACTCTTGGCGAATGTTCCACCACACTGTAGACTCTTGGCAAAGGTTCCACCACACTGTATACTCTTGGAGACCGTTCCACCATGCTGTAGAATTTTGGCGACCGTTCCACCACGCTGTAGAATCTTGGCGACCGTTCCACCACACTGTAGACTCTTGGCGAAGGTTCCACCACACTGTATACTCTTGGAGACCGTTCCACCATGCTGTAGAATTTTGGCGACCGTTCCACCACGCTGTAGAATCTTGGCGACCGTTCGACCACACTGTAGACTCTTGGCGAAGGTTCCACCACACTGTATACTCTTGGAGATCGTTCCACCACGCTGTATAATTTTGGCGACCGTTCCACCACGCTGTAGAATCTTGGCGAAGGTTCCACCACACTGTATACTCTTGGATACCGTTCCACCAGGCTGTAGAATTTTGGCGACCGTTCCCCCATGCTATAGACTCTTGGCGAATGTTCCACCACACTGTAGACTCTTGGCGAAGGTTCCACCACACTGTATACTCTTGGAGACCGTTCCACCACGCTGTAGAATTTTGGCGACCGTTCCACCACGCTGTAGAATCTTGGCGACCGTTCCACCACACTGTAGACTCTTGGCAAAGGTTCCACCACACTGTATACTCTTGGAGACCGTTCCACCACGCTGTAGAATCTTGGCGACCGTTCCACCACACTGTAGAATCTTGGCGACCGTTCCACCAAGCTATAGACTCTTGGCGAATGTTCTACCACACTGTAGACTCTTGGCGAAGGTTCCACCACACTGTATACTCTTGGCGATCGTTCCACCATGCTATAGACTCTTGGCGAATGTTCCACCACACTGTATACTCTTGGAGACCGTTCCACCACGCTGTAGAATTTTGGCGACCGTTCCACCACGCTGTAGAATCTTGGCGACCGACCACACTGTAGACTCTTGGCGATCGT
>CM026394.1:49498681-49515847 GCA_014843695.1 Archivesica marissinica
ATGTGACCTGCAAGCCCTGAACGTAATGTGACCTGCAAGCCCTGAACGTATGTGACCTGCAAGCCCTGAACGTATGTGACCAGCAAATGCTGAACGTAATGTGACCTGCAAACCCTGAACGTAATGTGACCAGCAAACGCTGAACATAATGTGACCTGCAAGCCCTGAATGTAATGTGACCTGCAAACCCTGAACGTAATGTGACCTGCAAACCCTGAACGTATGTGACCAGCAAATGCTGAACGTAATGTGACCTGCAAACCCTGAACGTAATGTGACCTGCAAACCCTGAACATAATGTGACCTGCAAGCCCTGAACGTAATGTGACATGCAAACCCTGAACGTAATGTGACCTGCAAGCCCTGAACGTAATGTGACATGCAAACCCTGAACGTAATGTGACCTGCAAGCCCTGAACGTAATGTGACCTGCAAACGCTGAACGTATGTGACCTGCAAGCCCTGAACGTATGTGACCTGCAAATGCTGAACGTATGTGACCTGCAAACCCTGAACGTAATGTGACCTGCAAATGCTGAACGTAATGTGACCTGCAAGCCCTGAACGTAATGTGACCTGCAAACCCTGAACGTAATGTGACCTGCAAGCCCTGAACGTAATGTGACCTGCAAGCTGAACGTAATGTGACCTGCAAGCCTGAACGTAATGTGACCTGCAAGCCCTGAACGTATGTGACCTGCAAACCCTGAACGTATGTGACCTGCAAGCCCTGAACGTATGTGACCAGCAAATGCTGAACGTATGTGACCTGCAAGCCCTGAACGAATGTGACCTGCAAACCCTGAACGTAATGTGACCTGCAAGCCCTGAACGTAATGTGACCAGCAAATGCTGAACGTAATATGACCTGCAAGCCCTGAACGTAATGTGACCTGCAAACCCTGAACGTATGTGACCTGCAAGCCCTGAACGCAATGTGACCTGCAAGCCCTGAACGCAATGTGACCTGCAAGCCTTGAACGTAATGTGACATGCAAACCCTGAACGTAATGTGACCTGCAAGCCCTGAACGCAATGTGACCTGCAAATGCTGAATGTGACCTGCAAGCTGAACGTAATGTGACCTGCAAGCCCTGAACGTAATGTGACCTGCAAACCCTGAACGTAATGTGACCTGCAAATGCTGAACATAATGTGACCTGCAAGCCCTGAACGTAATGTGACCAGCAAACGCTGAACGTAATGTGACCTGCAAGCCCTGAACATAATGTGACCTGCAAATGCTGAACATAATGTGACCTGCAAGCCCTGAACGTAATGTGACCTGCAAGCCCTGAACGTATGTGACCAGCAAATGCTGAACGTAATGTGACCAGCAAACCCTGAACGTAATGTGACATGCAAACCCTGAACGTATGTGACCTGCAAATGCTGAATGTATGTGACCTGCAAATGCTGAATGTTTGTGACCTGCAAACCCTGAACGTATGTGACCTGCAAACCCTGAACGTATGTGACCTGCAAATGCTGAATGTATGTGACCTGCAAATGCTGAACGTAATGTGACCTGCAAACCCTGAACGTAATGTGACCTGCAAGCTCTGAACGAAATGTGATATGCAAATGCTTAGCGTAATGTGACCTGCAAGCCCTGACTGTAATGTGACCTGCAAGCCCTGAACGTAATGTGACCTGCAAGCCCTGAACGTATGTGACCTGCAAGCCCTGAACATATGTAGCCAGCAAATGCTGAACGTAATGTGACTTGCAAGCCCTGAACGTAATGTGACATGCAAGCCCTGAACGTATGTGACCAGCAAATGCTGAACATAATATGACCTGCAAACCCTGAACGTAATGTGACATGCAAACCCTGAACGTATGTGACCTGCAAGCCCTGAACGTATGTGACCTGCAAGCCCTGGAGGCAATGTGACCTGCAAGCCCTGAACGTAATGTGACATGCAAACCCTGAATGTATGTGACCAGCAAATGCTGAACATATGTGACCTGCAAGCCCTGAACGTATTTGACCTGCAAGCCCTGAACGTATGTGACCAGCAATTGCTGAATGTATGTGACCAGCAAATGCTGAATGTATGTGACCTGCAATCCATGAACGTATGTGACCTGCAAGCCATGAACGTATGTGACCTGCAAATGCTGAATGTATGTGACCTGCAAATGCTGAATGTATGTGCCCTGCAAATGCTGAATGTATGTGACCTGCAAACCCTGAACGTATGTGACCTGCAAACCCTGAACGTATGTGACCTGCAAATGCTGAATGTATGTGACCTGCAATTGCTGAACGTAATGTGACCTGCAAACCCTGAACGTAATGTGACATGCAAACCCTGAACGTAATGTGACCTGCAAGCCCTGGACATATGTGACCTGCAAGCCCTGAATGTATGTGACCTGCAAAACCCTGAACGTAATGTGACCTGCAAGCCTTGAACGTAATGTGACATGCAAACCCTGAACGTAATGTGACCTGCAAGCCCTGAACGTAATGTGACCTGCAAACCCTGAACGTAATGTGACCTGCAAGCCATGAACGTATGTGACCTGCAAACCCTGAACGTATGTGACCTGCAAATGCTGAATGTATGTGACCTGCAAATGCTGATCGTAATGTGACCTGCAAGCCCTGAACGTAATGTGACATGCAAACCCTGAACGTAATGTGACCTGCAAATGCTGAACATAATGTGACCTGCAAGCCCTGAACGTAATGTGATCAGCAAATGCTGAATGTAATGTGACCTGTAAGCGCTGAACGTAATGTGACCAGCAAACGCTGAACGTAATGTGACCTGCAAGCCCTGAACATAATGTGACCTGCAAATGCTGAACATAATGTGACCTGCAAGCCCTGAACGTAATGTGACCTGCAAGCCCTGAACGTATGTGACCAGCAAATGCTGAACGTAATGTGACCAGCAAACCCTGAACGTAATGTGACATGCAAACCCTGAACGTATGTGACCTGCAAATGCTGAATGTATGTGACCTGCAAATGCTGAATGTTTGTGACCTGCAAACCCTGAACGTATGTGACCTGCAAACCCTGAACGTATGTGACCTGCAAATGCTGAATGTATGTGACCTGCAAATGCTGAACGTAATGTGACCTGCAAACCCTGAACGTAATGTGACCTGCAAGCTCTGAACGAAATGTGATATGCAAATGCTTAGCGTAATGTGACCTGCAAGCCCTGACTGTAATGTGACCTGCAAGCCCTGAACGTAATGTGACCTGCAAGCCCTGAACGTATGTGACCTGCAAGCCCTGAACATATGTAGCCAGCAAATGCTGAACGTAATGTGACTTGCAAGCCCTGAACGTAATGTGACCTGCAAGCCCTGAACGTATGTGACCAGCAAATGCTGAACATAATATGACCTGCAAACCCTGAACGTAATGTGACATGCAAACCCTGAACGTATGTGACCTGCAAGCCCTGAACGTATGTGACCTGCAAGCCCTGGAGGCAATGTGACCTGCAAGCCCTGAACGTAATGTGACATGCAAACCCTCAACGTAATGTGACCTGCAAGCCCTGAATGTATGTGACCAGCAAATGCTGAACATATGTGACCTGCAAGCCCTGAACGTATTTGACCTGCAAGCCCTGAACGTATGTGACCAGCAATTGCTGAATGTATGTGACCAGCAAATGCTGAATGTATGTGACCTGCAATCCATGAACGTATGTGACCTGCAAGCCATGAACGTATGTGACCTGCAAATGCTGAATGTATGTGACCTGCAAATGCTGAATGTATGTGCCCTGCAAATGCTGAATGTATGTGACCTGCAAACCCTGAACGTATGTGACCTGCAAACCCTGAACGTATGTGACCTGCAAATGCTGAATGTATGTGACCTGCAATTGCTGAACGTAATGTGACCTGCAAACCCTGAACGTAATGTGACATGCAAACCCTGAACGTAATGTGACCTGCAAATGCTGAACGTAATGTGACCTGCAAGCCCTGAACGTAATGTGATCAGCAAATGCTGAACGTAATGTGACCTGCAAGCCCTGAACGTAATGTGACCTGCAAACCCTGAATGTATGTGACCTGCAAATGCTGAATGTATGTGACCTGCAAATGCTGAACGTAATGTGACCTGCAAGCCCTGAACGTAATGTGACATGCAAGCCCTGAACGTAATGTGACCTGCAAGCCCTGAACGTATGCGACCTGCAAATGCTGAACGTAATGTGACCTGCAAGCCCTGAACGTAATGTGACATGCAAACCCTGAACGTAATGTGACCTGCAAATGCTGAACGTAATGTGACCTGCAAGCTCTAAGTGTAATGTGACCTGCAAGCCCTGAACGTAATGTGATCTGCAATCCCTGAACATAATGTGACCTGCAAGCCCTGAACGTAATGTGACCTGCAAGCCCTGAACATATGTGACCTGCAAGCCCTGAACGTATGTGACCAGCAAATGTTGAACGTAATGTGACCTGTAAGCCCTGAACGTAATGTGACCAGCAAATGCTGAACGTAATGTGACCTGCAAGCCCTGAACTTAATCTGACCTGCAAATGCTGAACGTAATGTGACATGCAAAGCCTAGAACGTACCTGACCTGCAAGCTCTGAACGTATGTGACATGCAAGCCCTGAACGTAATGTGACCTGCAAACCCTGAACGTAATGTGACCTGCAAGCCCTGAACGTATGTAATCTGCAAGCCCTGAACGTAATGTGACCTGCAAGCCCTGAATGTAATGTGACCTACAAGCCCTGAACGTATGTGACCAACAAATGCTGAACGTAATGTGACTTGCAAGCCCTGAACATAATGTGACCTGCAAGCCCTGAACGTATGTGACCAGTAAATGCTGAACGTAATATGACCTGCAAGCCCTGAACGTAATGTGACCTGCAAGCCCTGAACGTATGTGACCTGCAAGCCCTGAACGTATGTGACCTGCAAGCCCTGGATGCAATGTGACCTGCAAGCCCTGAACGTAATGTGACATGCAAACCCTGAACGTAATGTGACCTGCAATCCCTGAATGTAATGTGACATGCAAACCCTGAACGTAATGTGACCTGCAAGCCCTGAACGTATGTTACCAGCAATTGCTGAACGTAATGTGACCAGCAAACCCTGAACGTAATGTGACCTGCAAGCCCTGAACGTATGTGACCTTCAAATACTGAATGTATGTGATCTGCAAATGCTGAACGTAATGTGACCTGCAAATGTTGAATGTATGTGACCTGCAAACCCTGAATGTATGTGACCTGCAAACCCTGAACGTATGTGACCTGCAAATGCTGAATGTATGTGACCTGCAAATGCTGAATGTATGTGCCCTGCAAATGCTGAATGTATGTGACCTGCAAACCCTGAACGTATGTGACCTGCAAACCCTGAACGTATGTGACCTGCAAATGCTGAATGTATGTGACCTGCAAATGCTGAACGTAATGTGACCTGCAAGCCCTGAACGTAATGTGAACTGCAAGCCCTGGACGCAATGTGACCTGCAAGCCCTGAACGTAATTTGACATGCAAACCCTGAACGTAATGCGACCTGCAAACTCTGAACGTAATGTGACCTGCCAGCCCTGAATGTAATGTGACATGCAAACCCTGAACGTAATGTGACATGCAAGCCCTGAACGTATTTGACCTGCAAACCCTGAAAGTATGTGACATGCAAATGCTGAACGTATGTTACCTGCAAATGCTGAACGTATGTGACCTGCAAGCCCTGAACGTAATGTGACCTGCAAATGCTGAACGTAATGTGACCTGCAAGCCCTAAGCGTAATGTGACCTGCAAACCCTGAACGTATGTGACCTGGAAATGCTGAACGTATGTGACCTGCAAACCCTGAAAGTATGTGATCTGCAAATGCTGAATGTATGTGACCTGCAAACCCTGAACGTAATGTGACCTGCAAGTCCTGAACGTAATGTGACCTGCAAATGCTGAACGTAATGTGATCTGCAAGCCCTAAGCGTAATGTGACCAGCAAACCCTGAACGTAATGTGACCTGCAAACCCTGAAAGTATGTGACCTGCAAATGCTGAATGTATGTGACCTGCAAATGCTGAATGTATGTGACCTGCAAACCCTGAACGTAATGTGACCTGCAAATGCTGAACGTAATGTGACCTGCAAGCCCTAAGCGTAATGTGACCTGCAAGCCCTGAACGTAATGTGATCTGCAATCCCTGAACGTAATGTGACCTGCATGCCCTGAACATATGTGACCAGCAAATGCTGAATGTATGTGACCTGCAAATGCTGAACGTAATGTGACCTGAAAGCCCTGAACGTAATGTGAACTGCAAGCCCTGGACGCAATGTGACCTGCAAGCCCTGAACGTAATGTGACATGCAAACCCTGAACGTAATGTGACCTGCAAACTCTGAACGTAATGTGACCTGCAAGCCCTGAACGTAATGTGACCAGCAAATGCTGAACGTAATATGACCTGCAAGCCCTGAACGTAATGTGACATGCAAACCCTGAACGTAATGTGACCTGCAAACTCTGAACGTAATGTGACCTGCGGTACTGTTTGCCAATCCACCTCGGCCATCGGTACTTATTGCCAATCCACCTCGACCATTGGTACTTATTGCCAATCCGCCTCGGCCATTGATACTTATTGCCAATCCGCCTCGGCCATCGGTACTTATTGCCAATCCGCCTCGGCCATCGGTACTTATTGCCAACCGGTTTCGGCCATCGGTACTTATTGCCAACCCCCCTCGGCGTTACTTATTGCCAACCGGCCTTGGCCATCGGTACTTATTGCCAACCGGCCTCGGCCATCGGTACTTATTGCCAACCGGCCTCGGCCATCGGTACTTATTGCCAACCGGCCTCGGCCATCGGTAATTATTGCCAACCGGCTTCGGCCATCGGTACTGTTTGCCAATCCACCTCGGCCATCGGTACTTATTGCCAATCCACCTCGACCATTGGTACTTATTGCCAACCCCCCTCGGTGTTACTTATTGCCAACCCCCCTTGGCCATTGGTACTTATTGTCATTGGTACTTATTGTCAACCCCCCTCGGCCATCGGTACTTATTGCCAGTACTTATTGTCAACCCCCTCGGCCATTGGTACTTATTGCATCGCCATTGGTACTTATTGTCAACCCCCCTCGGCCATTGGTACTTATTGTCATTGGTACTTATTGTCAACCCCCCTCGGCCATTGGTACTTATTGCCAACCCCTCGGCCATTGGTACTTATTGCCAACCCTCCTCGGCCATTGGTACTTATTGTCAACCCCCCTCGGCCATTGGTACTTATTGTCAACCCTCCTCGGCCATTGGTACTTATTGTCAACCCTCCTCGGCCATTGGTACTTATTGTCAACCCTCCTGGCCATGTACTTATTGCCACTCGCCATCGGTACTTATTGCCAACCCTCCTCGGCCATTGGTACTTATTGCCAACCCCTCGCCATCGGTACTTATTGCCAACCCCCTCCCATCGTACTTATTGCCAACCCCCTCGGCCATCGGTACTTATTGTCAACCCCCTCGGCCATTGGTACTTATTGCCATCGGTACTTATTGTCAACCCTCCTCGGCCATCGGTACTTATTGTCAACCCTCCTCGGCCATTGGTACTTATTGTCAACCCCCCTCGGCCATCGGTACTTATTGCCATCGGTACTTATTGCCAACCCCCCTCGGCCATTGGTACTTATTGTCATTTGTACTTATTGCCAACCCCCCTCGGCCATTGGTACTTATTGTCATTGGTACTTATTGTCAACCCCCCTCGGCCATCGGTACTTATTGCCATCGGCACTTATTGCCAACACAACTAGGCCATCGGTACTTAATGTCAACCCCCCTCGGCCATTGGTACTTATTGCCATCGGTACTTATTGTCAACCGTCCTCGGCCATTGGTACTTATTGCCATCGGTACTTATTGTCAAGCCCCCTCGGCCATCGGTACTTATTGTCAACCCTCCTCGGCCATTTGTACTTATTGTCAACCCCCCTCGGCCATCGGTACTTATTGCCATCGGTACTTATTGTCAACCCCCCTCGGCCATCGGTACCTATTGTCAACCCTCCTCGGCCATCGGTACTTATTGTCAACCCTCCTCGGCCATCGGTACTTATTGCCATCGGTACTTATTGTCAACCCTCCTCGGCCATTGGTACTTATTGCCATTGGTACTTATTGTCAACCCTCCTCGGCCATTGGTACTTATTGTCATTGGTACTTATTGTCAACCCTCCTCGGCCATCGGTACTTATTGTCAACCCTCCTCGGCCATCGGTACTTATTGACAACCCTCCTCGGCCATTGGTACTTATTGCCATCGGTACTTATTGCCAACCCTCCTCGGCCATTGGTACTTATTGTCAACCCTCCTCGGCCATTGGTACTTATTGTCAACCCTCCTCGGCCATTGGTACTTATTGTCAACCCTCCTCGGCCATTGGTACTTATTGCCAACCCCCCTCAGCCATTGGTACTTATTGTCAACCCTCCTCGGCCATTGGTACTTATTGCCATTGGTACTTATTGCCAACCCTCCTCGGCCATTAGTACTTATTGCCAACCCCCCTCAGCCATTGGTACTTATTGCCAACCCTCCTCGGCCATTGGTACTTATTGTCAACCCTCCTCGGCCATTGGTACTTATTGTCAACCCTCCTCGGCCATTGGTACTTATTGTCAACCCTCCTCGGCCATTGGTACTTATTGTCAACCCTCCTTGGCCATTGGTACTTATTGCCAACCCTCTTCAGCCATTGGTACTTATTGCCAACCCTCCTCGGCCATTGGTACTTATTGCCAACCTTCCTCGGCCATCGGTACTCATTGCCAAACCCCCCTCATCCATCTGTACTTATTGCCAACCCGCCTCGGCCATTGGTACTTATTGCCAACCCCTCTCGGCCAGTGGTACTTATTGTCAACCCTCCTCGGCCATTGGTACTTATTGCCAACCCCCCTCAGCCATTGGTACTTATTGTCAACCCTCCTCGGCCATTGGTACCTATTGTCAACCCTCCTCGGCCATTGGTACTTATTGTCAACCCTCCTCGGCCATTGGTACTTATTGTCAACCCTCCTCGGCCATTGGTACTTATTGCCAACCCTCCTCAGCCATTGGTACTTATTGTCAACCCTCCTCGGCCATTGGTACTTATTGTCAACCCTCCTCGGCCATTGGTACTTATTGTCAACCGTCCTCGGCCATTGGTACTTATTGCCAACCCCCCTCAGCCATTGGTACTTATTGTCAACCCTCCTCGGCCATTGGTACTTATTGCCATTGGTACTTATTGCCAACCCTCCTCGGCCATTAGTACTTATTGCCAACCCCCCTCAGCCATTGGTACTTATTGCCAACCCTCCTCGGCCATTGGTACTTATTGTCAACCCTCCTCGGCCATTGGTACTTATTGTCAACCCTCCTCGGCCATTGGTACTTATTGTCAACCCTCCTCGGCCATTGGTACTTATTGCCAACCCTCTTCAGCCATTGGTACTTATTGCCAACCCTCCTCGGCCATTGGTACTTATTGCCATCGGTACTTATTGTCAACCCCCCTCGGCCATCGGTACCTATTGTCAACCCTCCTCGGCCATCGGTACTTATTGTCAACCCTCCTCGGCCATCGGTACTTATTGTCAACCCCCCTCGGCCATCGGTACTTATTGCCAATCCGCCTTGGCCATCGGTACTTATTGCCAACCGGTTTCGGCCATCGGTACTTATTGCCAACCCCCCTCGGCGTTACTTATTGCCAACCGGCCTTGGCCATCGGTACTTATTGCCAACCGGCCTCGGCCATCGGTACTTATTGCCAACCGGCCTCGGCCATCGGTACTTATTGCCAACCGGCCTCGGCCATCGGTAGCCATCGGTAATTATTGCCAACCGGCTTCGGCCATCGGTACTGTTTGCCAATCCACCTCGGCCATCGGTACTTATTGCCAATCCACCTCGACCATTGGTACTTATTGCCAACCCCCCTCGGCGTTACTTATTGCCAACCCCCCTTGGCCATTGGTACTTATTGTCATTGGTACTTATTGTCAACCCCCCTCGGCCATCGGTACTTATTGCCAACCCCCCTCGGCCATTGGTACTTATTGTCATTTGTACTTATTGTCAACCCCCCTCGGCCATAGGTACTTATTGCCATCGGCACTTATTGCCAACACAACTAGGCCATCGGTACTTAATGTCAACCCCCCTCGGCCATTGGTACTTATTGCCATCGGTACTTATTGTCAACCGTCCTCGGCCATTGGTACTTATTGCCATCGGTACTTAATGTCAACCCCCCTCGGCCATTGGTACTTATTGCCATCGGTACTTATTGTCAAGCCCCCTCGGCCATTGGTACTTATTGCCATCGGTACTTATTGTCAACCCTCCTCGGCCATCGGTACTTATTGTCAACCCTCCTCGGCCATTGGTACTTATTGTCAACCCCCCTCGGCCATCGGTACTTATTGCCATCGGTACTTATTGCCAACCCCCCTCGGCCATTGGTACTTATTGTCATTTGTACTTATTGCCAACCCCCCTCGGCCATCGGTACTTATTGCCATCGGCACTTATTGCCAACACAACTAGGCCATCGGTACTTAATGTCAACCCCCCTCGGCCATTGGTACTTATTGCCATCGGTACTTATTGTCAACCCTCCTCGGCCATCGGTACTTATTGTCAACCCTCCTCGGCCATTGGTACTTATTGTCAACCCCCCTCGGCCATCGGTACTTATTGCCATCGGTACTTATTGTCAACCCCCCTCGGCCATCGGTACTTATTGTCAACCCTCCTCGGCCATCGGTACTTATTGTCAACCCTCCTCGGCCATCGGTACTTATTGCCATCGGTACTTATTGTCAACCCTCCTCGGCCATTGGTACTTATTGCCATTGGTACTTATTGTCAACCCTCCTCGGCCATTGGTACTTATTGTCATTGGTACTTATTGTCAACCCTCCTCGGCCATCGGTACTTATTGTCAACCCTCCTCGGCCATTGGTACTTATTGCCATCGGTACTTATTGTCAACCCTCCTCGGCCATTGGTACTTATTGCCATCGGTACTTATTGCCACCCTCCTCGGCCATTGGTACTTATTGTCAACCCTCCTCGGCCATTGGTACTTATTGTCAACCCTCCTCGGCCATTGTACTTATTGCACTCCGCCATTGTACTTATTGCCAACCCCCCTCGCCATTGGTACTTATTGTCAACCCTCCTCGCCATTGGTACTTATTGTCAACCCTCCTCGGCCATTGGTACTTATTGTCAACCCTCCTGGCCATTGGTACTTATTGCCAACCCCCTCAGCCATTGGTACTTATTGTCAACCCTCCTCGGCCATTGGTACTTATTGTCAACCCTCCTCGGCCATTGGTACTTATTGTCAACCCTCCTCGGCCATTGGTACTTATTGCCAACCTTCCTCGGCCATCGGTACTTATTGCCAAACCCCCCTCATCCATCTGTACTTATTGCCAACCCGCCTCGGCCATCGGTACTTATTGCCAACCCCCTCGGCCATCGGTACTTATTGCCAACCCCCTCGGCCATCGGTACTTATTGCCAACCCCCCTCGGCATTACTTATTGCCAACCGGCCTCGGCCATCGGTACTTATTGCCAACCGGTTTCGGCCATCGGTACTTATTGCCAACCACCCTCGGCGTTACTTATTGCCAACCGGCGTTGGCCATCGGTACTTATTGCCAACCGGCCTCGGCCATCGGTTCTTATTGCCAACCGGCCTCGGCCATCGGTACTTATTGCCAACCGGCCTCGGCCATCGGTAATTATTGCCAACCGGCTTCGGCCATCGGTACTGTTTGCCAATCCACCTCGGCCATCGGTACTTATTGCCAATCCACCTCGACCATTGGTACTTATTGCCAATCCGCCTCGGCCATTGATACTTATTGCCAATCCGCCTCGGCCATCGGTACTTATTGCCAATCCGCCTCGGCCATCGGTACTTATTGCCAACCGGCCTCGGCCATCGGTACTTATTGCCAACCGGCCTCGGCCATCGGTACTTATTGCCAACCGGCCTCGGCCATCGGTAATTATTGCCAACCGGCTTCGGCCATCGGTACTGTTTGCCAATCCACCTCGGCCATCGGTACTTATTGCCAATCCACCTCGACCATTGGTACTTATTGCCAACCCCCCTCGGCGTTACTTATTGCCAACCCCCCTTGGCCATTGGTACTTATTGTCATTGGTACTTATTGTCAACCCCCCTCGGCCATCGGTACTTATTGCCAACCCCCCTCGGCCATTGGTACTTATTGTCATTTGTACTTATTGCCAACCCCCCTCGGCCATTGGTACTTATTGTCATTGGTACTTATTGTCAACCCCCCTCGGCCATCGGTACTTATTGCCATCGGCACTTATTGCCAACACAACTAGGCCATCGGTACTTAATGTCAACCCCCTCGGCCATTGGTACTTATTGCCATCGGTACTTATTGTCAACCGTCCTCGGCCATTGGTACTTATTGCCATCGGTACTTAATGTCAACCCCCCTCGGCCATTGGTACTTATTGCCATCGGTACTTATTGTCAAGCCCCCTCGGCCATTGGTACTTATTGCCATCGGTACTTATTGTCAACCCTCCTCGGCCATCGGTACTTATTGTCAACCCTCCTCGGCCATTGGTACTTATTGTCAACCCCCCTCGGCCATCGGTACTTATTGCCATCGGTACTTATTGCCAACCCCCCTCGGCCATTGGTACTTATTGTCATTTGTACTTATTGCCAACCCCCCTCGGCCATTGGTACTTATTGTCATTGGTACTTATTGTCAACCCCCCTCGGCCATCGGTACTTATTGCCATCGGCACTTATTGCCAACACAACTAGGCCATCGGTACTTAATGTCAACCCCCCTCGGCCATTGGTACTTATTGCCATCGGTACTTATTGTCAACCGTCCTCGGCCATTGGTACTTATTGCCATCGGTACTTATTGTCAACCCCCTCGGCCATTGGTACTTATTGCCATCGGTACTTATTGTCAACCCCCCTCGGCCATTGGTACTTATTGCCATCGGTACTTATTGTCAACCCTCCTCGGCCATTGGTACTTATTGTCAACCCCCCTCGGCCATCGGTACTTATTGCCATCGGTACTTATTGTCAACCCCCCTCGGCCATCGGTACCTATTGTCAACCCTCCTCGGCCATCGGTACTTATTGTCAACCCTCCTCGGCCATCGGTACTTATTGCCATCGGTACTTATTGTCAACCCTCCTCGGCCATTGGTACTTATTGCCATTGGTACTTATTGTCAACCCTCCTCGGCCATTGGTACTTATTGTCATTGGTACTTATTGTCAACCCTCCTCGGCCATCGGTACTTATTGACAACCCTCCTCGGCCATTGGTACTTATTGCCATCGGTACTTATTGCCAACCCTCCTCGGCCATTGGTACTTATTGCCATCGGTACTTATTGTCAACCCTCCTCGGCCATTGGTACCTATTGCCATCGGTACCTATTGCCAACCCCCCTCGGCCATTGGTACTTATTGTCATTGGTACTTATTGCCAACCCAACTAGGCCATCGGTACTTATTGTCAACCCCCCTCGGCCATTGGTACTTATTGTCAACCCTCCTCGGCCATCGTTACTTATTGCCATTGGTACTTATTGCCAACCCCTCTCGGCAAGTGGTACTTATTGCCAAACCCTCTCGGCCAGTGGTACTTATTGCCAACCCCCCTCAGCCATTGGTACTTATTGCCAACCCTCCTCGGCCATTGGTACTTATTGTCAACCCCCCTCGGCCATTGGTACTTATTGTCAACCCTCCTCGGCCATCGGTACTTATTGCCATCGGTACTTATTGTCAACCCCCTTCGGCCATCGGTACTTATTGCCATTGGTACTTATTGCCAACCCCTCTCGGCCAGTGGTACTTATTGCCAACCCCTCTCGGCCAGTGGTACTTATTGCCAACCCCCCTCAGCCATTGGTACTTATTGCCAACCCTCCTCGGCCATTGGTACTTATTGTCAACCCGCCTCGGCCATTGGTACGTATTGCCAGTGGTACTTATTGCCAACCCCTCTCGGCCATTGGTACTTATTGCCAACCCCTCTCGGCCAGTGGTACTTATTGTCAACCCTCCTCGGCCATTGGTACTTATTGCCATTGGTACTTATTGTCAACCCTCCTCGGCCATTGGTACTTATTGTCATTGGTACTTATTGTCAACCCTCCTCGGCCATCGGTACTTATTGTCAACCCTCCTCGGCCATCGTACTTATTGACAACCCTCCTCGGCCATTGGTACTTATTGCCATCGTACTTATGCCACCCTCCTCGGCCATTGGTACTTATTGCCATCGGTACTTATTGTCAACCCTCCTCGCATTGGTACCTATGCCATCGACCTATTGCCAACCCCCTCGGCATTGTACTTATTGTCATTGTACTTATTGCCAACCCACTAGGCCATCGGTACTTATTTCAACCCCCCTCGGCCATTGTACTTATTGTCAACCCTCCTCGCCATCGGTACTTATTGTCAACCCCTTCGGCCATCGGTACTTATTGCCATTGGTACTTATTGCCAACCCCTCTCGGCCAGTGGCTTATTGCCAACCCCTCTCGGCCAGTGGTACTTATTGCCAACCCCCCTCAGCCATTGGTACTTATTGCCAACCCTCCTCGGCCATTGGTACTTATTGTCAACCCGCCTCGGCCATTGGTACGTATTGCCAGTGGTACTTATTGCCAACCCCTCTCGGCCATTGGTACTTATTGCCAACCCCTCTCGGCCAGTGGTACTTATTGTCAACCCTCCTCGGCCATTGGTACTTATTGCCAACCCCCCTCAGCCATTGGTACTTATTGTCAACCCTCCTCGGCCATTGGTACTTATTGTCAACCCTCCTCGGCCATGTACTTATTGTCAACCCTCCTCGGCCATTGGTACTTATTGTCAACCCTCCTCGGCCATTGGTACTTATTGCCAACCCTCCTCACCTTGGTACTTATTGTCAACCCTCCTCGGCCATTGGTACTTATTGTCAACCCTCCTCGGCCATTGGTACTTATTGTCAACTCGGCATTGTACTATGCCAACCCCCCTCGCCATTGGTACTTATTGTCAACCCTCCTCGGCCATTGGTACTTATTGCCATTGGTACTTATTGCCAACCCTCCTCGGCCATTAGTACTTATTGCCAACCCCCCTCAGCCATTGGTACTTATTGCCAACCCTCCTCGGCCATTGGTACTTATTGTCAACCGTCCTCGGCCATTGGTACTTATTGCCATCGGTACTTAATGTCAACCCCCCTCGGCCATTGGTACTTATTGCCATCGGTACTTATTGTCAAGCCCCCTCGGCCATTGGTACTTATTGCCATCGGTACTTATTGTCAACCCTCCTCGGCCATCGGTACTTATTGTCAACCCTCCTCGGCCATTGGTACTTATTGTCAACCCCCTCGGCCATCGGTACTTATTGCCATCGGTACTTATTGTCAACCCCCCTCGCCATCGGTACCTATTGTCACCCCCTCGGCCATCGGTACTTATTGTCACCCTCCGCCATCGACTTATTGCCATCGGTACTTATTGTCAACCCTCCTCGGCCATTGGTACTTATTGCCATTGTACTTATTGTCAACCCTCCTCGGCCATTGGTACTTATTGTCATTGGTACTTATTGTCAACCCTCCTCGGCCATCGGTACTTATTGTCAACCCTCCTCGGCCATCGGTACTTATTGACAACCCTCCTCGGCCATTGGTACTTATTGCCATCGGTACTTATTGCCAACCCTCCTCGGCCATTGGTACTTATTGCCATCGGTACTTATTGTCAACCCTCCTCGGCCATTGGTACCTATTGCCATCGGTACCTATTGCCAACCCCCCTCGGCCATTGGTACTTATTGTCAACCCTCCTCGGCCATCGGTACTTATTGCCATCGGTACTTATTGTCAACCCTCCTCGGCCATTGGTACTTATTGCCATTGGTACTTATTGTCAACCCTCCTCGGCCATTGGTACTTATTGTCATTGGTACTTATTGTCAACCCTCCTCGGCCATCGGTACTTATTGTCAACCCTCCTCGGCCATCGGTACTTATTGACAACCCTCCTCGGCCATTGGTACTTATTGCCATCGGTACTTATTGCCAACCCTCCTCGGCCATTGGTACTTATTGCCATCGGTACTTATTGTCAACCCTCCTCGGCCATTGGTACCTATTGCCATCGGTACCTATTGCCAACCCCCCTCGGCCATTGGTACTTATTGTCATTGGTACTTATTGCCAACCCAACTAGGCCATCGGTACTTATTGTCAACCCCCCTCGGCCATTGGTACTTATTGTCAACCCTCCTCGGCCATCGGTACTTATTGCCATCGGTACTTATTGTCAACCCCCTTCGGCCATCGGTACTTATTGCCATTGGTACTTATTGCCAACCCCTCTCGGCCAGTGGTACTTATTGCCAACCCCTCTCGGCCAGTGGTACTTATTGCCAACCCCCCTCAGCCATTGGTACTTATTGCCAACCCTCCTCGGCCATTGGTACTTATTGTCAACCCGCCTCGGCCATTGGTACGTATTGCCAGTGGTACTTATTGCCAACCCCTCTCGGCCATTGGTACTTATTGCCAACCCCCTCGGCCATGGTACTTATTGCCAACCCCCTCGGCCATTGGTACTTATTGCCAACCCTCCTCGGCCATTGGTACTTATTGCATTGGTACTTATTGCCAACCCTCCTCGGCCATTGGTACTTATTGTCAACCCTCCTCGGCCATTGGTACTTATTGCCAACCCTCCTCGGCCATTGGTACTTATTGTCAACCCTCCTCGGCCATTGGTACTTATTGCCAACCCTCCTCGGCCATTGGTACTTATTGTCAACCCTCCTCGGCCATTGGTACTTATTGCCAACCCTCTTCAGCCATTGGTACTTATTGCCAACCCTCCTCGGCCATTGGTACTTATTGCCAACCCTCCTCGGCCATCGGTACTTATTGCCAAACCCCCCCTCATCCATCGGTACTTATTGCCAACCCGCCTCGGCCATCGGTACTTATTGCCAACCCCCTCGGCCATCGGTACTTATTGCCAACCCCCTCGGCCATCGGTACTTATTGCCAACCCCCCTCGGCATTACTT
>CM026394.1:49516847-49533457 GCA_014843695.1 Archivesica marissinica
TAGAATTTTGGCGACCGTTCCACCACGCTGTAGAATCTTGGCGACCGTTCCACCACACTGTAGACTCTTGGCAAAGGTTCCACCACACTGTATACTCTTGGAGACCGTTCCACCACGCTGTAGAATTTTGGCGACCGTTCCACCACGCTGTAGAATCTTGGCGACCGTTCCACCACACTGTAGATTCTTGGTGATCGTTCCACCAAGCTATAGACTCTTGGCGAATGTTCTACCACACTGTAGACTCTTGGCGAAGGTTCCACCACACTGTATACTCTTGGAGACCGTTCGACCACACTGTAGACTCTTGGCGATCGTTCCACCATGCTATAGACTCTTGGCGAATGTTCCACCACACTGTATACTCTTGGAGACCGTTCCACCACGCTGTAGAATTTTGGCGACCGTTCCACCACGCTGTAGAATCTTGGCGACCGTTCGACCACTGTAGACTCTTGGCGATCGTTCCACCATGCTATGACTCTTGGCGAATGTTCCACCACACTGTAGACTCTTGGCGAAGGTTCCACCACACTGTATACTCTTGGAGACCGTTCCACCACGCTGTAGAATTTTGGCGACCGTTCCACCACGCTGTAGAATCTTGGCGACCGTTCCACCACACTGTAGACTCTTGGCGAAGGTTCCACCACACTGTATACTCTTGGAGACCGTTCCACCATGCTGTAGAATTTTGGCGACCGTTCCACCACGCTGTAGAATCTTGGCGACCGTTCGACCACACTGTAGACTCTTGGCGATCGTTCCACCATGCTATAGACTCTTGGCAAATGTTCCACCACACTGTAGACTCTTGGTGAAGGTTCCACCACACTGTATACTCTTGGAGACCGTTCGACCACACTGTAGACTCTTGGCAATCGTTCCACCATGCTATAGACTCTTGGCGAATGTTCCACCACACTGTAGACTCTTGGCGAAGGTTCCACCACACTGTATACTCTTGGAGACCGTTCCACCATGCTGTAGAATTTTGGCGACCGTTCCACCACGCTGTAGAATCTTGGCGACCGTTCCACCACACTGTAGACTCTTGGCGAAGGTTCCACCACACTGTATACTCTTGGAGACCGTTCCACCATGCTGTAGAATTTTGGCGACCGTTCCACCACGCTGTAGAATCTTGGCGACCGTTCGACCACACTGTAGACTCTTGGCGAAGGTTCCACCACACTGTATACTCTTGGAGATCGTTCCACCACGCTGTATAATTTTGGCGACCGTTCCACCACGCTGTAGAATCTTGGCGACCGTTCCACCACACTGTAGACTCTTGGCGAAGGTTCCACCACACTGTATACTCTTGTAGAACGTTCCACCATGCTGTAGAATTTTGGCGACCGTTCCACCACGCTCTAGAATCTTGGCGACCGTTCCATCACACTGTAGACTCTTGGCGATCGTTCCACCATGCTATAGACTATTGGCGAATGTTCCACCACACTGTAGACTCTTGGCGAAGGTTCCACCACACTGTATACTCTTGGAGACCGTTCGACCACACTGTAGACTCTTGGCGATCGTTCCACCATGCTATAGACTCTTGGCGAATGTTCCACCACACTGTAGACTCTTGGCGAAGGTTCCACCACACTGTATACTCTTGGAGACCGTTCCACCATGCTGTAGAATTTTGGCGACCGTTCCACCATGCTGTAGAATCTTGGCGACCGTTCCACCACACTGTAGACTCTTGGCGAAGGTTCCACCACACTGTATACTCTTGGAGACCGTTCCACCACGCTGTAGAATTTTGGCGACCATTCCACCACGCTGTAGAATCTTGGCGACCGTTCGACCACACTGTAGACTCTTGGCGATCGTTCCACCATGCTATAGACTCTTGGCGAAGGTTCCACCACACAGTAGACTCTTGGCGAAGGTTCCACTACACTGTATACTCTTGGAGACCGTTCCACCACGCTGTAGAATTTTTGCGACCGTTCCACCACACTGTAGACTCTTGGCAATCGTTCCACCATGCTAAAGACTCTTGGCGAATGTTCCACCACACTGTAGACTCTTGGCGAAGGTTCCACCACACTGTATACTCTTGGAGACCGTTCGACCACACTGTAGACTCTTGGCGATCGTTCCACCATGCTATGGACTCTTGGCGAATGTTCCACCACACTGTATACTCTTGGAGACCATTCCACCACGCTGTAGAATTTTGGCGACCGTTCCACCACGCTGTAGAATCTTGGCGACCGTTCCACCACACTGTAGACTCTTGGCGATCGTTCCACCATGCTATAGACTCTTGGCGAAGGTTCCACCACACTGTATACTCTTGGAGACCGTTCGACCACACTGTAGACTCTTGGCGATCGTTCCACCATGCTATAGACTCTTGGCGAATGTTCCACCACACTGTAGACTCTTGGCGAAGGTTCCACCACACTTTATACTCTTGGAGACCGTTCCACCACGCTGTAGAATTTTGGCGACCGTTCCACCACACTGTAGACTCTTGGCGATCGTTCCACCATGCTATAGACTCTTGGCGAATGTTCCACCACACTGTAGATCTTGGCAAAGGTTCCACCACAATGTATACTCTTGGAGACCGTTCCACCACGCTGTAGAATTTTGGCGACCGTTCCACCACGCTGTAGAATCTTGGCGACCGTTCCACCACACTGTAGACTCTTGGAAAAGGTTCTACCACACTGTATACTCTTGGAGACCGTTCCACCACGCTGTAGAATTTTGGCGACCGTTCCACCACGCTGTAGAATCTTGGCGACCGTTCGACCACACTGTAGACTCTTGGCGATCGTTCCACCATGCTATAGACTCTTGGCAAATGTTCTACCACACTGTAGACTCTTGGCGAAGGTTCCACCACACTGTATACTCTTGGAGACCGTTCGACCACACTGTAGACTCTTGGCAATCGTTCCACCATGCTATAGACTCTTGGCGAATGTTCCACCACACTGTATACTCTTGGACCGTTCCACCACGCTGTAGAATTTTGGCGACCGTTCCACCACGCTGTAGAATCTTGGCGACCGTTCCACCACACTGTAGACTCTTGGCGATCGTTCCACCATGCTATAGACTCTTGGCGAATGTTCCACCACACTGTAGACTCTTGGCGAAGGTTCCACCACACTGTATACTCTTGGAGACCGTTACACCATGCTGTAGAATTTTGGCGACCGTTCCACCACACTGTAGACTCTTGGCGAATGTTCCACCACACTGTAGACTCTTGGCGAAGGTTCCACCACACTATATACTCTTGGAGACCGTTCGACCACACTGTAGACTCTTGGCGAATGTTCCACCATGCTATAGACTCTAGGCGAATATTCCACCACACTGTAGACTCTTGGCAAAGGTTCCACCACACTGTATACTCTTGGCGATCGTTCCACCATGCTATAGACTCTTGGCGAATGTTCTACCACACTGTAGACTCTTGGCGAAGGTTCCACCACACTGTATACTCTTGGAGACCGATCGACCACACTGTAGACTCTTGGCGATCGTTCCACCATGCTATAGACTCTTGGCGAATGTTCCACCACACTGTATACTCTTGGAGACCGTTCCACCACGCTGTAGAATTTTGGCGACCGTTCCACCACGCTGTAGAATCTTGGCGACCGTTCCACCAAACTGTAGACTCTTGGCGAAGGTTCCACCACACTGTATACTCTTGGAGACCGTTCCACCACGCTGTAGAATTTTGGCGACCGTTCCACCACGCTGTAGAATCTTGGCGACCGTTCGACCACACTGTAGACTCTTGGCGAAGGTTCCACCACACTGTATACTCTTGGAGACCGTTCGACCACACTGTAGACTCTTGGCGATCATTCCACCATGCTATAGACTCTTGGCGAAGGTTCCACCACACTGTAGACTCTTGGAGACCGTTCCACCACGCTGTAGAATTTTGGCGACCGTTCCACCATGCTGTAGAATCTTGGTGACCGTTCCACCACACTGTAGACTCTTGGCGAAGGTTCCACCACACTGTATACTCTTGGAGACCGTTCCACCACGCTGTAGAATTTTGGCGACCGTTCCCCCATGCTATAGACTCTTGGCGAATGTTCCACCACACTGTAGACTCTTGGCGAAGGTTCCACCACACTGTATACTCTTGGAGACCGTTCCACCACGCTGTAGAATTTTGGCGACCGTTCCACCACGCTGTAGAATCTTGGCGACCGTTCCACCACACTGTAGACTCTTGGCGAAGGTTCCACCACACTGTATACTCTTGGAGACCGTTCCACCACGCTGTAGAATTTTGGCGACCGTTCCACCACGCTGTAGAATCTTGGCGACCGTTCCACCACACTGTAGATTCTTGGTGATCGTTCCACCAAGCTATAGACTCTTGGCGAATGTTCTACCACACTGTAGACTCTTGGCGAAGGTTCCACCACACTGTATACTCTTGGAGACCGTTCGACCACACTGTAGACTCTTGGCGATCGTTCCACCATGCTATAGACTCTTGGCGAATGTTCCACCACACTGTATACTCTTGGAGACCGTTCCACCACGCTGTAGAATTTTGGCGACCGTTCCACCACGCTGTAGAATCTTGGCGACCGTTCGACCACTGTAGACTCTTGGCGATCGTTCCACCATGCTATTGACTCTTGGCGAATGTTCCACCACACTGTAGACTCTTGGCGAAGGTTCCACCACACTGTATACTCTTGGAGACCGTTCCACCACGCTGTAGAATTTTGGCGACCGTTCCACCACGCTGTAGAATCTTGGCGACCGTTCCACCACACTGTAGACTCTTGGCGAAGGTTCCACCACACTGTATACTCTTGGAGACCGTTCCACCATGCTGTAGAATTTTGGCGACCGTTCCACCACGCTGTAGAATCTTGGCGACCGTTCGACCACACTGTAGACTCTTGGCGATCGTTCCACCATGCTATAGACTCTTGGCAAATGTTCCACCACACTGTAGACTCTTGGTGAAGGTTCCAACACACTGTATACTCTTGGAGACCGTTCGACCACACTGTAGACTCTTGGCAATCGTTCCACCATGCTATAGACTCTTGGCGAATGTTCCACCACACTGTAGACTCTTGGCAAAGGTTCCACCACACTGTATACTCTTGGACCGTTCCACCACGCTGTAGAATTTTGGCGACCGTTCCACCACGCTGTAGAATCTTGGCGACCGTTCCACCACACTGTAGACTCTTGGCGAAGGTTCCACCACACTGTATACTCTTGGAGACCGTTCCACCATGCTGTAGAATTTTGGCGACCGTTCCACCACGCTGTAGAATCTTGGCGACCGTTCGACCACACTGTAGACTCTTGGCGATCGTTCCACCATGCTATAGACTCTTGGCAAATGTTCCACCACACTGTAGACTCTTGGTGAAGGTTCCAACACACTGTATACTCTTGGAGACCGTTCGACCACACTGTAGACTCTTGGCAATCGTTCCACCATGCTATAGACTCTTGGCGAATGTTCCACCACACTGTAGACTCTTGGCAAAGGTTCCACCACACTGTATACTCTTGGACCGTTCCACCATGCTGTAGAATTTTGGCGACCGTTCCACCACGCTGTAGAATCTTGGCGACCGTTCCACCACACTGTAGACTCTTGGCGAAGGTTCCACCACACTGTATACTCTTGGAGACCGTTCCACCATGCTGTAGAATTTTGGCGACCGTTCCACCACGCTGTAGAATCTTGGCGACCGTTCGACCACACTGTAGACTCTTGGCGAAGGTTCCACCACACTGTATACTCTTGGAGATCGTTCCACCACGCTGTATAATTTTGGCGACCGTTCCACCACGCTGTAGAATCTTGGCGACCGTTCCACCACACTGTAGACTCTTGGCGAAGGTTCCACCACACTGTATACTCTTGTAGAACGTTCCACCATGCTGTAGAATTTTGGCGACCGTTCCACCACGCTCTAGAATCTTGGCGACCGTTCCATCACACTGTAGACTCTTGGCGATCGTTCCACCATGCTATAGACTATTGGCGAATGTTCCACCACACTGTAGACTCTTGGCGAAGGTTCCACCACACTGTATACTCTTGGAGACCGTTCGACCACACTGTAGACTCTTGGCGATCGTTCCACCATGCTATAGACTCTTGGCGAATGTTCCACCACACTGTAGACTCTTGGCGAAGGTTCCACCACACTGTATACTCTTGGAGACCGTTCCACCATGCTGTAGAATTTTGGCGACCGTTCCACCATGCTGTAGAATCTTGGCGACCGTTCCACCACACTGTAGACTCTTGGCGAAGGTTCCACCACACTGTATACTCTTGGAGACCGTTCCACCACGCTGTAGAATTTTGGCGACCATTCCACCACGCTGTAGAATCTTGGCGACCGTTCGACCACACTGTAGACTCTTGGCGATCGTTCCACCATGCTATAGACTCTTGGCGAAGGTTCCACCACACAGTAGACTCTTGGCGAAGGTTCCACTACACTGTATACTCTTGGAGACCGTTCCACCACGCTGTAGAATTTTTGCGACCGTTCCACCACACTGTAGACTCTTGGCAATCGTTCCACCATGCTAAAGACTCTTGGCGAATGTTCCACCACACTGTAGACTCTTGGCGAAGGTTCCACCACACTGTATACTCTTGGAGACCGTTCGACCACACTGTAGACTCTTGGCGATCGTTCCACCATGCTATGGACTCTTGGCGAATGTTCCACCACACTGTATACTCTTGGAGACCATTCCACCACGCTGTAGAATTTTGGCGACCGTTCCACCACGCTGTAGAATCTTGGCGACCGTTCCACCACACTGTAGACTCTTGGCGACCGTTCCACCACGCTGTAGACTCTTGGCGAACGTTCCACCACACTGTAGACTCTTGGCGAAGGTTCCACCACACTGTATACTCTTGGAGACCGTTCGACCACACTGTAGACTCTTGGCGATCGTTCCACCATGCTATAGACTCTTGGCGAATGTTCCACCACACTGTAGACTCTTGGCGAAGGTTCCACCACACTTTATACTCTTGGAGACCGTTCCACCACGCTGTAGAATTTTGGCGACCGTTCCACCACACTGTAGACTCTTGGCGATCGTTCCACCATGCTATAGACTCTTGGCGAATGTTCCACCACACTGTAGATCTTGGCAAAGGTTCCACCACAATGTATACTCTTGGAGACCGTTCCACCACGCTGTAGAATTTTGGCGACCGTTCCACCACGCTGTAGAATCTTGGCGACCGTTCCACCACACTGTAGACTCTTGGAAAAGGTTCTACCACACTGTATACTCTTGGAGACCGTTCCACCACGCTGTAGAATTTTGGCGACCGTTCCACCACGCTGTATACTCTTGGAGACCGTTCGACCACACTGTAGACTCTTGGCGATCGTTCCACCATGCTATAGACTCTTGGCGAATGTTCCACCACACTGTATACTCTTGGACCGTTCCACCACGCTGTAGAATTTTGGCGACCGTTCCACCACGCTGTAGAATCTTGGCGACCGTTCCACCACACTGTAGACTCTTGGCGAAGGTTCCACCACACTGTATACTCTTGGAGACCGTTCCACCACGCTGTAGAATTTTGGAGACCGTTCCACCACGCTGTAGAATCTTGGCAACCGTTCGTCCACACTGTAGACTCTTGGCGATCGTTCCACCATGCTATAGACTCTTGGCGAATGTTCCACCACACTGTAGACTCTTGGCGAAGGTTCCACCACACTGTATACTCTTGGAGACCGTTACACCATGCTGTAGAATTTTGGCGACCGTTCCACCACACTGTAGACTCTTGGCGAATGTTCCACCACACTGTAGACTCTTGGCGAAGGTTCCACCACACTATATACTCTTGGAGACCGTTCGACCACACTGTAGACTCTTGGCGAATGTTCCACCATGCTATAGACTCTAGGCGAATATTCCACCACACTGTAGACTCTTGGCAAAGGTTCCACCACACTGTATACTCTTGGCGATCGTTCCACCATGCTATAGACTCTTGGCGAATGTTCTACCACACTGTAGACTCTTGGCGAAGGTTCCACCACACTGTATACTCTTGGAGACCGATCGACCACACTGTAGACTCTTGGCGATCGTTCCACCATGCTATAGACTCTTGGCGAATGTTCCACCACACTGTATACTCTTGGAGACCGTTCCACCACGCTGTAGAATTTTGGCGACCGTTCCACCACGCTGTAGAATCTTGGCGACCGTTCCACCAAACTGTAGACTCTTGGCGAAGGTTCCACCACACTGTATACTCTTGGAGACCGTTCCACCACGCTGTAGAATTTTGGCGACCGTTCCACCACGCTGTAGAATCTTGGCGACCGTTCCACCACACTGTAGACTCTTGGCGAAGGTTCCACCACACTGTATACTCTTGGAGACCGTTCGACCACACTGTAGACTCTTGGCGATCGTTCCACCATGCTATAGACTCTTGGCGAAGGTTCCACCACACTGTAGACTCTTGGCGACCGTTCCACCACGCTGTAGACTCTTGGCGACCGTTCCACCACACTGTAGACTCTTGGCGACCGTTCCACCACACTGTAGACTCTTGGCGACCGTTCCACCACACTGTAGACTCTTGGCGACCGTTCCACCACACTGTAGACTCTTGGCACCGTTCCACCACACTGTAGACTCTTGGCGACCGTTCCACCACGCTGTAGACTCTTGGCGACCGTTCCACCACACTGTAGACTCTTGGCGACCGTTCCACCACACTGTAGACTCTTGGCGACCGTTCCACCACACTGTAACTCTTGGCGACCGTTCCACCACACTGTAGACTCTTGGCGACCGTTCCACCACGTTGTAGACTCTTGGCGACCGTTCCACCACACTGTAGACTCTTGGCGACCGTTCCACCACGCTGTAGACTCTTGGCGACCGTTCCACCACGCTGTAGACTCTTGGCGAATGTTCCACCACACTGTAGACTCTTGGCGAAGGTTCCACCACACTGTATACTCTTGGAGATCGTTCCACCACGCTGTAGAATTTTGGCGACCGTTCCACCACGCTGTAGAATCTTGGCGATTGTTCCACCACGCTGTAGACTCTTGGCGACCGTTCCACCACGCTGTATACTCTTGGCGACCGTTCCACCACACTGTAGACTCTTGGCGAAGGTTCCACCACACTGTAGACTCTTGGCGAAGGTTCCACCACACTGTAGACTCTTGGCGATCGTTCCACCACACTGTAGACTCTTGGCGATTGTTCCACCACACTGTAGACTCTTGGCGACCGTTCCACCACGCTGTAGACTCTTGGCGACCGTTCCACCACGCTGTAGACTCTTGGCGACCGTTCCACCACACTGTACACTCTTGGCGACCGTTCCACCACACTGTACACTCTTGGCGACCGTTCCACCACACTGTACACTCTTGGCGACCGTTCCACCACACTGTACACTCTTGGGGACAGTTCCACTACACTGTAGACTCTTGGCAACCGTTCCACCATACTGAAGACTCTTGGCGACCGTTCCACCACGTTGTAGACTCTTGGCGACCGTTCCACAACACTGCAGACTCTTGGCGACCGTTCCGCCACGTTGTAGACTCTTGGCGACCGTTCCACCACGTTGTAGACTCTTGGCGAATATTCCACCACACTGTATACTCTTGGCGAAGGTTCCACCACACTGTATACTCTTGGAGATCGTTCCACCACGCTGTAGAATTTTGGCGACCGTTCCACCACACTGTAGAATCTTGGCGATTGTTTCACCACGTTGTAGCCTCTTGGCGACCGTTCAACCACGATGTATACTCTTGCCGACCGTTCCACCACACTGTAGACTCTTGGCGACTGTTCCACCACACTGTAGACTCTTTGCGACTGTTCCACCACACTGTAGACTCTTGGCGACTGTTCCACCACACTGTACACTCTTGGCGACCGTTCCACCACACTGTAGACTCTTGGCAACCGTTCCACCACACTGAAGACTCTTGGCGACCGTTCCACCACGTTGTAGACTCTTGGCGACCGTTCCACAACACTGTAGACTCTTGGCGACCGTTCCACCACGTTGTAGACTCTTGGCGACCGTTCCACCACGCTGTAGACTCTTGGCGAATATTCCACCACACTGTAGACTCTTGGCGATTGTTCCACTACAATGTAGATTCTTGGCGACTATTCCAATACACTGTTGATTCTTGGCGACTGTTCCACCACGTTGTAGCCTCTTGGCGACCGTTTCACCACGTTGTAGACACTTGGCGACTGTTCCACCACGTTGTAGACTCTTGGTGACCGTTCCACCACGTTGTAGACTCTTGGCGACCGTTCCACCACACTGTACACTCTTGGCGACAGTTCCACTAAACTGTAGACTCTTGGCAACCGTTCCACCATACTGAAGACTCTTGGCGACCGTTCCACCACGTTGTAGACTCTTGGCGACCGTTCCACCACACCGTACACTCTTGGCGACCGTTCCACCACACTGTACACTCTTGGCAACCGTTCCACCACACTGTACACTCTTGGCGACCGTTCCACCACACTGTAGACTCTTGGCAACCGTTCCACCACACTAAAGACTCTTGGCGACCGTTCCACCACGTTGTAGACTCTTGGCGACCGTTCCACCACACTGTACACTCTTGACGACCGTTCCACCACACTGTACACTCTTGGCGACCGTTCCACCACACTGTAGACTCTTGGCAACCGTTCCACCACACTGAAGACTCTTGGCGACCGTTCCACCACGCTGTAGACTCTTGGCGACCGTTCCACCACACTGTAGACTCTTGGCGACCGTTCCACCACGTTGTAGACTCTTGGCGACCGTTCCACCACGTTGTAGACTCTTGGCGAATGTTCCACCACACTGTATACTCTTGGCGAAGGTTCCACCACACTGTATACTCTTGGAGATCGTTCCACCACGCTGTAGAATTTTGGCGACCGTTCCACCATGCTGTAGAATCTTGGCGATTGTTCCACCACGTTGTAGCCTCTTGGCGACCGTTCACCACGATGTATACTCTTGCGACCGTTCCACCACACTGTAGACTCTTGGCGAAGGTTCCACCACACTGTAGACTCTTGGCGAAGGTTCCACCACACTGTAGACTCTTGGCGAACGTTCCACCACACTGTATACTCTTGGAGACCGTTCGACCACACTGTAGACTCTTGGCGATCGTTCCACCATGCTATAGACTCTTGGCGAATGTTCCACCACACTGTAGACTCTTGGCGAAGGTTCCACCACACTGTATACTCTTGGAGACCGTTCCACCACGCTGTAGAATCTTGGCGACCGTTCCACCACGCTGTAGAATTTTGGCGACCATTCCACCACAATGTAGAATCTTGGCGACCGTTCCACCACACTGTAGACTCTTGGCGAAGGTTCCACCACACTGTATACTCTTGGGGACCGTCCCACCACGCTGTAGAATTTTGACGACCGTTCCACCACGCTGTAGAATCTTGGCGACCGTTCCACCACGCTGTAGACTCTTGGCGATCGTTCCACCATGCTATAGACTCTTGGCGATCATTCCACCACACTGTAGACTCTTGGCGACTGTTCCACCACACTGTAGACTCTTGGCGACTGTTCCACCACACTGTAGACTCTTGGCGACCGTTCCACCACACTGTAGACTCTTGGCGAAGGTTCCACCACACTGTATACTCTTGGAGACCGTTCGACCACACTGTAGACTCTTGGCGATCATTCCACCATGCTATAGACTCTTGGCGAAGGTTCCACCACACTGTAGACTCTTGGAGACCGTTCCACCACGCTGTAGAATTTTGGCGACCGTTCCACCATGCTGTAGAATCTTGGTGACCGTTCCACCACACTGTAGACTCTTGGCGAAGGTTCCACCACACTGTATACTCTTGGAGACCGTTCCACCAGGCTGTAGAATTTTGGCGACCGTTCCCCCATGCTATAGACTCTTGGCGAATGTTCCACCACACTGTAGACTCTTGGCGAAGGTTCCACCACACTGTATACTCTTGGAGACCGTTCCACCACGCTGTAGAATTTTGGCGACCGTTCCACCACGCTGTAGAATCTTGGCGACCGTTCCACCACACTGTAGACTCTTGGCAAAGGTTCCACCACACTGTATACTCTTGGAGACCGTTCCACCACGCTGTAGAATTTTGGCGACCGTTCCACCACGCTGTAGAATCTTGGCGACCGTTCCACCACACTGTAGATTCTTGGTGATCGTTCCACCAAGCTATAGACTCTTGGCGAATGTTCTACCACACTGTAGACTCTTGGCGAAGGTTCCACCACACTGTATACTCTTGGCGATCGTTCCACCATGCTATAGACTCTTGGCGAATGTTCCACCACACTGTATACTCTTGGAGACCGTTCCACCACGCTGTATAATTTTGGCGACCGTTCCACCACGCTGTAGAATCTTGGCGACCGTTCCACCACACTGTAGACTCTTGGCGAAGGTTCCACCACACTGTAGACTCTTGGCGAAGGTTCCACCACACTGTATACTCTTGGAGACCGTTCGACCACACTGTAGACTCTTGGCGATCGTTCCACCATGCTATAGACTCTTGGCGAATGTTCCACCACACTGTAGACTCTTGGCGAAGGTTCCACCACACTGTATACTCTTGGAGACCGTTCCACCACGCTGTAGAATTTTGGCGACCGTTCCACCACACTGTAGAATCTTGGCGACCGTTCCACCACACTGTAGACTCTTGGCGAAGGTTCCACCACACTGTATACTCTTGGAGACCGTTCCACCACGCTGTAGACTCTTGGCGACCGTTCCACCACACTGTAGACTCTTGGCGACCGTTCCACCACACTGTAGACTCTTGGCGACCGTTCCACCACACTGTAGACTCTTGGCGACCGTTCCACCACACTGTAGACTCTTGGCGACCGTTCCACCACGTGTAGACTCTTGGCGACCGTTCCACCACACTGTAGACTCTTGGCGACCGTTCCACCACGCTGTAGACTCTTGGCGACCGTTCCACCACGCTGTAGACTCTTGGCGAAGGTTCCACCACACTGTATACTCTTGGAGACCGTTCGACCACACTGTAGACTCTTGGCGATCGTTCCACCATGCTATAGACTCTTGGCGAATGTTCCACCACACTGTAGACTCTTGGCGAAGGTTCCACCACAGTGTATACTCTTGAAGACCGTTCCACCACGCTGTAGAATTTTGGCGACCGTTCCACCACGCTGTAGAATATTGGCGACCGTTCAACCACACTGTAGACTCTTGGCGATCGTTCCACCATGCTATAGACTCTTGGCGAATGTTCCACCACACTGTAGACTCTTGGAGACCGTTCGACCACACTGTAGACTCTTGGCGATCGTTCCACCATGCTATAGACTCTTGGCGAATGTTCCACCACACTGTAGACTCTTGGCGAAGGTTCCACCACAGTGTATACTCTTGAAGACCGTTCCACCACGCTGTAGAATTTTGGCGACCGTTCCACCACGCTGTAGAATCTTGGCGACCGTTCGACCACACTGTAGACTCTTGGCGATCGTTCCACCATGCTATAGACTCTTGGCGAATGTTCCACCACACTGTAGACTCTTGGCGAAGGTTCCACCACACTGTATACTCTTGGAGACCGTTCGACCACACTGTAGACTCTTGGCGATCGTTCCACCATGCTATAGACTCTTGGCGAATGTTCCACCACACTGTAGACTCTTGGCGAAGGTTCCACCACACTGTATACTCTTGGAGACCGTTCCACCACGCTGTAGAATTTTGGCGACCGTTCCACCACGCTGTAGAATCTTGGTGACCGTTCCACCACACTGTATACTCTTGGAGACCGTTCCACCACGCTGTAGAATTTTGGCGACCGTTCCACCATGCTGTAGACTCTTGGCGATAGTTCCAACATGCTATAGACTCTTGGCGAAAGTTCCACCACACTGTAGACTCTTGGCGAAGGTTCCACCACACTGTATACTCTTGGAGACCGTTCGACCACACTGTAGACTCTTGGCGATCGTTCCACCATGCTATAGACTCTTGGCGAATGTTCCACCACACTGTAGACTCTTGGCGAAGGTTCCACCACACTGTATACTCTTGGAGACCGTTCCACCACGCTGTAGAATCTTGGCGACCGTTCCACCACGCTGTAGAATCTTGGCGACCGTTCCACCACACTGTAGAATCTTGGCGACCGTTCCACCACACTGTAGACTCTTGGCGAAGGTTCCACCACACTGTATACTCTTGGCGACCGTTCCACCACGCTGTAGAATCTTGGCGACCGTTCGACCACACTGTAGACTCTTGGCGATCGTTCCACCATGCTATAGACTCTTGGCGAATGTTCCACCACACTGTAGACTCTTGGCGAAGGTTCCACCACACTGTATACTCTTGGAGACCGTTCGACCACACTGTAGACTCTTGGCGATCGTTCCACCATGCTATAGACTCTTGGCGAAGGTTCCACCACACTGTATACTCTTGGAGACCGTTCCACCACGCTGTAGAATTTTGGCGACCGTTCCACCACGCTGTAGAATCTTGGCGACCGTTCCACCACACTGTAGACTCTTGGCGAAGGTTCCACCACACTGTATACTCTTGGAGACCGTTCCACCACGCTGTAGAATTTTGGCGACCGTTCCACCACGCTGTAGAATCTTGGCGACCGTTCCACCACACTGTAGACTCTTGGCGAAGGTTCCACCACACTGTAGACTCTTGGCGAAGGTTCCACCACACTGTATACTCTTGGAGACCGTTCGACCACACTGTAGACTCTTGGCGATCGTTCCACCATGCTATAGACTCTTGGCGAATGTTCCACCACACTGTAGACTCTTGGCGAAGGTTCCACCACACTGTATACTCTTGAAGACCGTTCCACCACGCTGTAGAATTTTGGCGACCGTTCCACCACGCTGTAGAATATTGGCGACCGTTCAACCACACTGTAGACTCTTGGCGATCGTTCCACCATGCTATAGACTCTTGGCGAATGTTCCACCACACTGTAGACTCTTGGAGACCGTTCGACCACACTGTAGACTCTTGGCGATCGTTCCACCATGCTATAGACTCTTGGCGAATGTTCCACCACACTGTAGACTCTTGGCGAAGGTTCCACCACACTGTATACTCTTGGAGACCGTTCCACCACGCTGTAGAATTTTGGCGACCGTTCCACCACGCTGTAGAATCTTGGCGACCGTTCGACCACACTGTAGACTCTTGGCGATCGTTCCACCATGCTATAGACTCTTGGCGAATGTTCCACCACACTGTAGACTCTTGGCGAAGGTTCCACCACACTGTATACTCTTGGAGACCGTTCGACCACACTGTAGACTCTTGGCGATCGTTCCACCATGCTATAGACTCTTGGCGAATGTTCCACCACACTGTAGACTCTTGGCGAAGGTTCCACCACACTGTATACTCTTGGAGACCGTTCCACCACGCTGTAGAATTTTGGCGACCGTTCCACCACGCTGTAGAATCTTGGCGACCGTTCCACCACACTGTATACTCTTGGAGACCGTTCCACCACGCTGTAGAATTTTGGCGACCGTTCCACCACGCTGTAGACTCTTGGCGATCGTTCCACCATGCTATAGACTCTTGGCGAATGTTCCACCACACTGTAGACTCTTGGCGAAGGTTCCACCACACTGTATACTCTTGGAGACCGTTCGACCACACTGTAGACTCTTGGCGATCGTTCCACCATGCTATAGACTCTTGGCGAATGTTCCACCACACTGTATACTCTTGGAGACCGTTCCACCACGCTGTAGAATCTTGGCGACCGTTCCACCACGCTGTAGAATTTTGGCGACCGTTCCACCACACTGTAGAATCTTGGCGACCGTTCCACCACACTGTAGACTCTTGGCGAAGGTTCCACCACACTGTATACTCTTGGGGACCGTTCCACCACGCTGTAGAATTTTGGCGACCGTTCCACCACGCTGTAGAATCTTGGCGACCGTTCGACCACACTGTAGACTCTTGGCGATCGTTCCACCATGCTATAGACTCTTGGCGAATGTTCCACCACACTGTAGACTCTTGGCGAAGGTTCCACCACACTGTATACTCTTGGAGACCGTTCGACCACACTGTAGACTCTTGGCGATCGTTCCACCATGCTATAGACTCTTGGCGAAGGTTCCACCACACTGTAGACTCTTGGAGACCGTTCCACCACGCTGTAGAATTTTGGCGACCGTTCCACCATGCTGTAGAATCTTGGCGACCGTTCCACCACACTGTAGACTCTTGGCGAAGGTTCCACCACACTGTATACTCTTGGAGACCGTTCCACCACGCTGTAGAATTTTGGCGACCGTTCCACCATGCTATAGACTCTTGGCGAATGTTCCACCACACTGTAGACGTTCCACCACACTGTATACTCTTGGAGACCGTTCCACCACGCTGTAGAATTTTGGCGACCGTTCCACCACGCTGTAGAATCTTGGCGACCGTTCCACCACACTGTAGACTCTTGGCGATCGTTCCACCATGCTATAGACTCTTGGCGAATGTTCC
>CM026394.1:49534457-49560475 GCA_014843695.1 Archivesica marissinica
AACTCAATGCTAGGCTAACTCAATGCTAGGCTAACTCAATGCTAGGCTAACTCAATGCTAGGCTAACTCAATGCTAGGCTAACTCAATGCTAGGCTAACTCAATGCTAGGCTAACTCAATGCTAGGCTAACTCAATGCTAGGCTAACTCAATGCTAGGCTAACTCAATGCTAGGCTAACTCAATGCTAGGCTAACTCAACGCTAGGCTAACTCAACGCTAGGCTAACTCAACGCTAGGCTAACTCAACGCTAGGCTAACTCAATGCTAGGCTAACTCAATGCTAGGCTAACTCAATGCTAGGCTAACTCAATGCTAGGCTAACTCAATGCTAGGCTAACTCAATGCTAGGCTAACTCAATGCTAGGCTAACTCAATGCTAGGCTAACTCAATGCTAGGCTAACTCAATGCTAGGCTAACTCAATGCTAGGCTAACTCAATGCTAGGCTAACTCAATGCTAGGCTAACTCAATGCTAGGCTAACTCAATGCTAGGCTAACTCAATGCTAGGCTAACTCAATGCTAGGCTAACTCAATGCTAGGCTAACTCAATGCTAGGCTAACTCAATGCTAGGCTAACTCAATGCTAGGCTAACTCAATGCTAGGCTAACTCAATGCTAGGCTAACTCAATGCTAGGCTAACTCAATGCTAGGCTAACTCAATGCTAGGCTAACTCAATGCTAGGCTAACTCAATGCTAGGCTAACTCAATGCTAGGCTAACTCAATGCTAGGCTAACTCAATGCTAGGCTAACTCAATGCTAGGCTAACTCAATGCTAGGCTAACTCAATGCTAGGCTAACTCAATGCTAGGCTAACTCAATGCTAGGCTAACTCAATGCTAGGCTAACTCAATGCTAGGCTAACTCAATGCTAGGCTAACTCAATGCTAGGCTAACTCAATGCTAGGCTAACTCAATGCTAGGCTAACTCAATGCTAGGCTAACTCAATGCTAGGCTAACTCAATGCTAGGCTAACTCAATGCTAGGCTAACTCAATGCTAGGCTAACTCAATGCTAGGCTAACTCAATGCTAGGCTAACTCAATGCTAGGCTAACTCAATGCTAGGCTAACTCAATGCTAGGCTAACTCAATGCTAGGCTAACTCAATGCTAGGCTAACTCAATGCTAGGCTAACTCAATGCTAGGCTAACTCAATGCTAGGCTAACTCAATGCTAGGCTAACTCAATGCTAGGCTAACTCAATGCTAGGCTAACTCAATGCTAGGCTAACTCAATGCTAGGCTAACTCAATGCTAGGCTAACTCAATGCTAGGCTAACTCAATGCTAGGCTAACTCAATGCTAGGCTAACTCAATGCTAGGCTAACTCAATGCTAGGCTAACTCAATGCTAGGCTAACTCAATGCTAGGCTAACTCAATGCTAGGCTAACTCAATGCTAGGCTAACTCAATGCTAGGCTAACTCAATGCTAGGCTAACTCAATGCTAGGCTAACTCAATGCTAGGCTAACTCAATGCTAGGCTAACTCAATGCTAGGCTAACTCAATGCTAGGCTAACTCAATGCTAGGCTAACTCAATGCTAGGCTAACTCAATGCTAGGCTAACTCAATGCTAGGCTAACTCAATGCTAGGCTAACTCAATGCTAGGCTAACTCAATGCTAGGCTAACTCAATGCTAGGCTAACTCAATGCTAGGCTAACTCAATGCTAGGCTAACTCAATGCTAGGCTAACTCAATGCTAGGCTAACTCAATGCTAGGCTAACTCAATGCTAGGCTAACTCAATGCTAGGCTAACTCAATGCTAGGCTAACTCAATGCTAGGCTAACTCAATGCTAGGCTAACTCAATGCTAGGCTAACTCAATGCTAGGCTAACTCAATGCTAGGCTAACTCAATGCTAGGCTAACTCAATGCTAGGCTAACTCAATGCTAGGCTAACTCAATGCTAGGCTAACTCAATGCTAGGCTAACTCAATGCTAGGCTAACTCAATGCTAGGCTAACTCAATGCTAGGCTAACTCAATGCTAGGCTAACTCAATGCTAGGCTAACTCAATGCTAGGCTAACTCAATGCTAGGCTAACTCAATGCTAGGCTAACTCAATGCTAGGCTAACTCAATGCTAGGCTAACTCAATGCTAGGCTAACTCAATGCTAGGCTAACTCAATGCTAGGCTAACTCAATGCTAGGCTAACTCAACGCTAGGCTAACTCAACGCTAGGCTAACTCAACGCTAGGCTAACTCAATGCTAGGCTAACTCAATGCTAGGCTAACTCAATGCTAGGCTAACTCAATGCTAGGCTAACTCAATGCTAGGCTAACTCAATGCTAGGCTAACTCAATGCTAGGCTAACTCAATGCTAGGCTAACTCAATGCTAGGCTAACTCAATGCTAGGCTAACTCAATGCTAGGCTAACTCAATGCTAGGCTAACTCAATGCTAGGCTAACTCAATGCTAGGCTAACTCAATGCTAGGCTAACTCAATGCTAGGCTAACTCAATGCTAGGCTAACTCAATGCTAGGCTAACTCAATGCTAGGCTAACTCAATGCTAGGCTAACTCAATGCTAGGCTAACTCAATGCTAGGCTAACTCAATGCTAGGCTAACTCAACGCTAGGCTAACTCAATGCTAGGCTAACTCAATGCTAGGCTAACTCAATGCTAGGCTAACTCAATGCTAGGCTAACTCAATGCTAGGCTAACTCAATGCTAGGCTAACTCAATGCTAGGCTAACTCAATGCTAGGCTAACTCAATGCTAGGCTAACTCAATGCTAGGCTAACTCAATGCTAGGCTAACTCGTGGTGGAACGGTCGCCAAAATTCTACAGCTTGGTGGAACCTTCGCCAAGAGTCTACAGTGTGGTGGAACATTCGCCAAGAGTCTATAGCATGGTGGAACGATCGCCAAGAGTCTACAATGTGGTCGAACGGTCGCCAAGATTCTACAGCGTGGTGGAACGGTCGCCAAAATTCTACAGCGTGGTGGAACGGTCTCCAAGAGTATACAGTGTGGTGGAACCTTTGCCAAGAGTCTACAATGTGGTGGAACGGTCGCCAAGATTCTACAGCGTGGTGGAACGGTCGCCAAGATTCTACAGCGTGGTGGAACGGTCTCCAAGAGTCTACTGTGTGGTGGAACCTTTGCCAAGAGTCTACAGTGTGGTGGAACAGTCTCCAAGAGTATACAGTGTGGTGGAACCTTCGCCAAGAGTCTACAGTGTGGTGGAACATTCGCCAAGAGTCAATAGCATGGTGGAACGATCGCCAAGAGTCTACAGTGTGGTCGAATGGTCGCCAAGATTCTACAGCGTGGTGGAACGGTCGCCAAAATTCTACAGCGTGGTGGAACGGTCTCCAAGAGTATACAGTGTGGTGGAACCTTCGTCAAGAGTCTACAGTGTGGTGGAACGGTCGCCAAGATTCTACAGCATGGTGGAACGGTCTCCAAGAGTATACAGTGTGATGGAACCTTCGCCAAGAGTCTACAGTGTGGTGGAACATTCGCCAAGAGTCTATAGCATGGTGGAACGATCGCCAAGAGTCTACAGTGTGGTCGAACGGTCTCCAAGAGTATACAGTGTGGTGGAACCTTTGCCAAGAGTCTACAGTGTGGTGGAACATTCGCCAAGAGTCTATAGCATGGTGGAACGATCGCCAAGAGTCTACAGTGTGGTCGAACGGTCGCCAAGATTCTACAGCGTGGTGGAACGGTCGCCAAAATTCTACAGCGTGGTGGAACGGTCTCCAAGAGTATACAGTGTGGTGGAACCTTTGCCAAGAGTCTACAGTGTGGTGGAACGGTCGCCAAGATTCTACAGCGTGGTGGAACAGTCGCCAAAATTCTACAGCGTGGTGGAACGGTCCAAGAGTATACAGTATGGTGGAACCTTCGCCAAGAGTCTACAGTGTGGTGGAACATTCGCCAAGAGTCTATAGCATGGTGGAACGATCGCCAAGAGTCTACAGTGTGGTCGAACGGTCTCCAAGAGTATACAGTGTGGTGGAACCTTCGCCAAGAGTCTACAGTGTGGTGGAACATTCGCCAAGAGTCTATAGCATGGTGGAACGATCGCCAAGAGTCTACAGTGTGGTCGAACAGTCGCCAAGATTCCACAGCGTGGTGGAACGGTCGCCAAAATTCTACAGCGTGGTGGAACGGTCTCCAAGAGTATACAGTGTGGTGGAACGGTCGCCAAGTTTCTACAGCGTGGTGGAACGGTCGCCAAAATTCTACAGCTTGGTGGAACATTCGCCAAGAGACTATAGCATGGTGGAACGATCGCCAAGAGTCTACAGTGTGGTCGAACGGTCGCCAAGATTCTACAGCGTGGTGGAACGGTCGCCAAAATTCTACAGCGTGGTGGAACGGTCTCCAAGAGTATACAGTGTGGTGGAACCTTCGCCAAGAGTCTACAGTGTGGTGGAACGGTCGCCAAGATTCTACAGCGTGGTGGAACGGTCGCCAAAATTCTACAGCGTGGTGGAACGGTCTCCAAGAGTATACAGTGTGGTGGAACCTTCGACAAGAGTCTACAGTGTGGTGGAACATTCGCCAAGAGTCTATAGCATGGTGGAACGATCGCCAAGAGTCTACAGTGTGGTCGAACGGTCGCCAAGATTCTACAGCGTGGTGGAACGGTCGCCAACATTCTACAGTGTGGTGGAACGGTCTCCCAGAGTATACAGTGTGGTGGAACCTACGCCAAGAGTCTACAGTGTGGTGGAACGGTCGCCAAGATTCTACAGTGTGGTGGAATGGTCGCCAAAATTCTACAGCGTGGTGGAACGGTCTCCAAGAGTATACAGTGTGGTGGAACCTTCGCCAAGAGTCTACAGTGTGGTGGAACGGTCGCCAAGATTCTACAGCGTGGTGGAACGGTCGCCAAAATTCTACAGCGTGGTGGAACAGTCTCCAAGAGTATACAGTGTGGTGGAACCTTCGCCAAGAGTCTACAGTGTGGTGGAACATTCGCCAAGAGTCTATAGCATGGTGGAACGATCGCCAAGAGTCTGCAGCGTGGTCGAACGGTCTCCAAGAGTATACAGTGTGGTGGAACGTTCGCCAAGAGTCTACAGTGTGGTGGAACGGTCGCCAAGATTCTACAGCGTGGTGGAACGGTCGCCAAAATTCTACAGCGTGGTGGAACGGTCTCCAAGAGTATACAGTGTGGTGGAACCTTCGCCAAGAGTCTACAGTGTGGTGGAACATTCGCCAAGAGTCTATAGCATGGTGGAACGATCGCCAAGAGTCTACAGTGTGGTCGAACGGTCGCCAAGATTCTACAGCGTGGTGGAACGGTCGCCAAATTCTACAGCCTGGTGGAACGGTCTCCAAGAGTATACAGTGTGGTGGAACATTCGCCAAGAGTCTACAATGTGGTGGAACGGTCGCCAAGATTCTACAGCGTGGTGGAACGGTCTCCAAGAGTATACAGTGTGGTGGAACCTTCGCCAAGAGTCTACAGTGTGGTGGAACGTTCGCCAAGAGTCTACAGTGTGGTGGAACGGTCTCCAAGAGTATACAGTGTGGTGGAACCTTCGCCAAGAGTCTACAGTGTGGTGGAACATTCGCCAAGAGTCTATAGCATGGTGGAACGATCGCCAAGAGTCTACAGTGTGGTCGAACGGTCGCCAAGATTCTACAGCGTGGTGGAACGGTCGCCAAAATTCTACAGCGTGGTGGAACGGTCCCAAATTCTACAGCGTGGTGGAACGGTCTCCAAGAGTCTACAGTGTGGTGGAACCTTCGCCAAGAGTCTACAGTGTGGTGGAACGGTCGCCAAGATTCTACAGCGTGGTGGAACGGTCTCCAAGAGTATACAGTGTGGTGGAACCTTCGCCAAGAGTCTACAGTGTGGTGGAACGGTCGCCAAGAGTCTACAGCGTGGTGGAACGGTCGCCAAAATTCTACAGCGTGGTGGAACGGTCTCCAAGAGTATACAGTGTGGTGGAACCTTCGCCAAGAGTCTACAGTGTGGTGGAACATTCGCCAAGAGTCTATAGCATGGTGGAACGATCGCCAAGAGTCTACAGTGTGGTCGAACGGTCGCCAAGATTCTACAGCGTGGTGGAACGGTCGCCAAAATTCTACAGCGTGGTGGAACGGTCTCCAAGAGTATACAGTGTGGTGGAACCTTCGCCAAGAGTCTACAGTGTGGTGGAACGGTCGCCAAGAGTCTACAGCGTGGTGGAACGGTCGCCAAAATTCTACAGCGTGGTGGAACGGTCCAAGAGTATACAGTGTGGTGGAACCTTCGCCAAGAGTCTACAGTGTGGTGGAACGGTCGCCAAGATTCTACAGCGTGGTGGAACGGTCGCCAAAAGTCTACAGCGTGGTGGAACGGTCTCCAAGAGTATACAGTGTGGTGGAACCTTCGCCAAGAGTCTACAGTGTGGTGGAACATTCGCCAAGAGTCTATAGCATGGTGGAACGATCGCCAAGAGTCTACAGTGTGGTCGAACGGTTGCCAAGATTCTACAGCGTGGTGGAACGGTCGCCAAAATTCTACAGCGTGGTGGAACGGTCTCCAAGAGTATACAGTGTGGTGGAACCTTCGCCAAGAGTCTACAGTGTGGTGGAACGGTCGCCAAGATTCTACAGCGTGGTGGAACGGTCGCCAAAATTCTACAGCATGGTGGAACGGTCTCCAAGAGTATACAGTGTGGTGGAACCTTCGCCAAGAGTCTACAGTGTGGTGGAACATTCGCCAAGAGTCTATAGCATGGTGGAACGATCGCCAAGAGTCTACAGTGTGGTCGAACGGTCGCCAAGATTCTACAGCGTGGTGGAACGGTCGCCAACATTCTACAGTGTGGTGGAACGGTCTCCAAGAGTATACAGTGTGGTGGAACCTTCGCCAAGAGTCTACAGTGTGGTGGAACGGTCGCCAAGATTCTACAGTGTGGTGGAACGGTCGCCAAAATTCTACAGCGTGGTGGAACGGTCTCCAAGAGTATACAGTGTGGTGGAACCTTCGCCAAGAGTCTACAGTGTGGTGGAACGGTCGCCAAGATTCTACAGCATGGTGGAACGGTCGCCAAAATTCTACAGCGTGGTGGAACGGTCTCCAAGAGTATACAGTGTGGTGGAACCTTCGCCAAGAGTCTACAGTGTGGTGGAACATTCGCCAAGAGTCTATAGCATGGTGGAACGATCGCCAAGAGTCTGCAGTGTGGTCGAACGGTCTCCAAGAGTATACAGTGTGGTGGAACGTTCGCCAAGAGTCTACAGTGTGGTGGAACGGTCGCCAAGATTCTACAGCGTGGTGGAACGGTCGCCAAAATTCTACAGCGTGCTGGAACGGTCTCCAAGAGTATACAGTGTGGTGGAACCTTCGCCAAGAGTCTACAGTGTGGTGGAACATTCGCCAAGAGTATATAGCATGGTGGAACGATCGCCAAGAGTCTACAGTGTGGTCGAACGGTCGCCAAGATTCTACAGCATGGTGGAACGGTCGCC
This sequence comes from Archivesica marissinica, assembly GCA_014843695.1. Taxonomy (NCBI): domain Eukaryota; kingdom Metazoa; phylum Mollusca; class Bivalvia; order Venerida; family Vesicomyidae; genus Archivesica; species Archivesica marissinica. Next base: position 49,541,891 of record CM026394.1, read on the forward strand.
AAAATTCTACAGCGTGGTGGAACGGTCTCCAAGAGTATACAGTGTGGTGGAACCTTCGCCAAGAGTCTACAGTGTGGTGGAACATTCGCCAAGAGTCTATAGCATGGTGGAACGATCGCCAAGAGTCTACAGTGTGGTCGAACGGTCTCCAAGAGTATACAGTGTGGTGGAACCTTCGCCAAGAGTCTACAGTGTGGTGGAACATTCGCCAAGAGTCTATAGCATGGTGGAACGATCGCCAAGAGTCTACAGTGTGGTCGAACGGTCTCCAAGAGTATACAGCATGGTGGAACCTTCGCCAAGAGTCTACAGTGTGGTGGAACCGTCGCCAAGAGTCTACAGTGTGGTGGAACGGTCGCCAAGATTCTACAGCGTGGTGGAACGGTCGCCAAGAGTATACAGTGTGGTGGAACGGTCGCCAAGATTCTACAGCGTGGTGGAACGGTCGCCAAAATTCTACAGCGTGGTGGAACGGTCTCCAAGAGTATACAGTGTGGTGGAACCTTCGCCAAGAGTCTACAGTGTGGTGGAACGGTCTCCAAGATTCTACAGCGTGGTGGAACGGTCGCCAAAATTCTACAGCATGGTGGAACGGTCTCCAAGAGTCTACAGTGTGGTCGAACGGTCGCCAAGATTCTACAGCGTGGTGGAACGGTCGCCAAAATTCTACAGCATGGTGGAACGGTCTCCAAGAGTATACAGTGTGGTGGAACCTTCGCCAAGAGTCTACAGTGTGGTGGAACGGTCGCCAAATTCTACAGCGTGGTGGAACGGTCGCCAAATTCTACAGCGTGGTGGAACGGTCTCCAAGAGTATACAGTGTGGTGGAACCTTCGCCAAGAGTCTACAATGTGGTGGAACGGTCGCCAAGATTCTACAGCGTGGTGGAACGGTCGCCAAAATTCTACAGCGTGGTGGAACGGTCTCCAAGAGTATACAGTGTGGTGGAACCTTCGCCAAGAGTCTACAGTGTGGTGGAACATTCGCCAAGAGTCTATAGCATGGTGGAACGATCGCCAAGAGTCTACAGTGTGGTCGAACGGTCTCCAAGAGTATACAGTGTTGTGGAACCTTCGCCAAGAGTCTACAGTGTGGTGGAACATTCGCCAAGAGTCTATAGCATGGTGGAACGATCGCCAAGAGTCTACAGTGTGGTCGAACGGTCGCCAAGGTTCTACAGCGTGGTGGAACGGTCGCCAAAATTCTACAGCGTGGTGGAACGGTCTCCAAGAGTATACAGTGTGGTGGAACCTTTGCCAAGAGTCTACAGTGTGGTGGAACGGTCGCCAAGATTCTACAGCGTGGTGGAACAGTCGCCAAAATTCTACAGCGTGGTGGAACGGTCCAAGAGTATACAGTGTGGTGGAACCTTCGCCAAGAGTCTACAGTGTGGTGGAACATTCGCCAAGAGTCTATAGCATGGTGGAACGATCGCCAAGAGTCTACAGTGTGGTCGAACGGTCTCCAAGAGTATACAGTGTGGTGGAACCTTCGCCAAGAGTCTACAGTGTGGTGGAACACTCGCCAAGAGTTTATAGCATGGTGGAACGATCGCCAAGAGTCAACAGTGTGGTCGAACGGTCGCCAAGATTCCACAGCGTGGTGGAACGGTCGCCAAAATTCTACAGCATGGTGGAACGGTCTCCAAGAGTCTACAGTGTGGTCGAACGGTCGCCAAGATTCTACAGCGTGGTGGAACGGTCGCCAAAATTCTACAGCGTGGTGGAACGGTCTCCAAGAGTATACAGTGTGGTGGAACCTTCGCCAAGAGTCTACAGTGTGGTGGAACGGTCGCCAAGATTCTACAGCGTGGTGGAACGGTCGCCAAAATTCTACAGCGTGGTGGAACGGTCTCCAAGAGTATACAGTGTGGTGGAACCTTCGCCAAGAGTCTACAGTGTGGTGGAACATTCGCCAAGAGTCTATAGCATGGTGGAACGATCGCCAAGAGTCTACAGTGTGGTCGAACGGTCTCCAAGAGTATACAGTGTGGTGGAACCTTCGCCAAGAGTCTACAGTGTGGTGGAACATTCGCCAAGAGTCTATAGCATGGTGGAACGATCGCCAAGAGTCTACAGTGTGGTCGAACGGTCGCCAAGATTCTACAGCGTGGTGGAACGGTCGCCAACATTCTACAGCGTGGTGGAACGGTCTCCAAGAGTATACAGTGTGGTGGAACCTTCGCCAAGAGTCTACAGTGTGGTGGAACGGTCGCCAAGATTCTACAGTGTGGTGGAATGGTCGCCAAAATTCTACAGCATGGTGGAACAGTCTCCAAGATTATACAGTGTGGTGGAACCTTCGCCAAGAGTCTACAGTGTGGTGATACGGTCGCCAAGATTCTACAGCGTGGTGGAACGGTCGCCAAAATTCTACAGCGTGGTGGAACAGTCTCCAAGAGTATACAGTGTGGTGGAACCTTCGCCAAGAGTCTACAGTGTGGTGGAACATTCGCCAAGAGTCTATAGCATGGTGGAACGATCGCCAAGAGTCTACAGCGTGGTCGAACGGTCTCCAAGAGTATACAGTGTGGTGGAACGTTCGCCAAGAGTCTACAGTGTGGTGGAACATTCGCCAAGAGTCTATAGCATGGTGGAACGATCGCCAAGAGTCTACAGTGTGGTCGAACGGTCGCCAAGATTCTACAGCGTGGTGGAACGGTCGCCAAAATTCTACAGCGTGGTGGAACGGTCTCCAAGAGTATACAGTGTGGTGGAACCATTGCCAAGAGTCTACAGTGTGGTGGAACGGTCGCCAAGATTCTACAGTGTGGTGGAACGGTCGCCAAAATTCTACAGCGTGGTGGAACGGTCTCCAAGAGTATACAGTGTGGTGGAACCTTCGCCAAGAGTCTACTGTGTGGTGGAACCTTTGCCAAGAGTCTACAGTGTGGTGGAACAGTCTCCAAGAGTATACAGTGTGGTGGAACCTTTGCCAAGAGTCTACAGTGTGGTGGAACATTCGCCAAGAGTCTATAGCATGGTGGAACGATCGCCAAGAGTCTACAGTGTGGTCGAACGGTCGCCAAGATTCTACAGTGTGGTGGAACGGTCTCCAAGAGTATACAGTGTGGTGGAACCTTCGCCAAGAGTCTACAGTGTGGTGGAACGGTCGCCAAGATTCTACAGTGTGGTGGAATGGTCGCCAAAATTCTACAGCGTGGTGGAACGGTCTCCAAGAGTATACAGTGTTGTGGAACCTTCGCCAAGAGTCTACAGTGTGGTGGAACGGTCGCCAAGATTCTAAAGCGTGGTGGAACGGTCGCCAAAATTCTACAGCGTGGTGGAACAGTCTCCAAGAGTATACAGTGTGGTGGAACCTTCGCCAAGAGTCTACAGTGTGGTGGAACATTCGCCAAGATTCTATAGCATGGTGGAACGATCGCCAAGAGTCTGCAGTGTGGTCGAATGGTCTCCAAGAGTATACAGTGTGGTGGAACGTTCGCCAAGAGTCTACAGTGTGGTGGAACGGTCGCCAAGATTCTACAGCGTGGTGGAACGGTCGCCAAAATTCTACAGCGTGGTGGAACGGTCTCCAAGAGTATACAGTGTGGTGGAACCTTCGCCAAGAGTCTATAGCATGGTGGAACGATCGCCAAGAGTCTACAGTGTGGTCGAACGGTCGCCAAGATTCTACAGCATGGTGGAACGGTCGCCAAAATTCTACAGCGTGGTGGAACGGTCTCCAAGATTATACAGTGTGGTGGAACCTTCGCCAAGAGTCTACAGTGTGGTGGAACATTCGCCAAGAGTCTATAGCATGGTGGAACGATCGCCAAGAGTCTACAATGTGGTCGAACAGTCTCCAAGAGTATACAGTGTGGTGGAACTTTCGCCAAGAGTCTACAGTGTGGTGGAACATTCGCCAAGAGTCTATAGCATGGTGGAACGATCGCCAAGAGTCTACAGTGTGGTCGAACGGTCTCCACGAGTATACAGCGTGGTGGAACCTTCGCCAAGAGTCTACAGTGTGGTGGAACGGTAGCCAAGATTCCACAGCGTTGTGGAACAGTCGCCAAAATTCTATAGCGTGGTGGAACGGTCTCCAAGAGTATACAGTGTGGTGGAACCTTCGCCAAGATTCTACAGCGTGGTGGAACGGTCGACAAAATTCTACAGCGTGGTGGAACGGTCTCCAAGAGTATACAGTGTGGTGGAACCTTCGCCAAGAGTCTACAGTGTGGTGGAACCTTCTCCAAGATTCTACAGCGTGGTGGAACGGTCGCCAAAATTCTATAGCATGGTGGAACGGTCTCCAAGAGTCTACAGTGTGGTCGAACGGTCGCCAAGATTCTACAGCGTGGTGGAACGGTCGCCAAAATTCTACAGCATGGTGGAACGGCCCAAGAGTATACAGTGTGGTGGAACCTTCGCCAAGAGTCTACAGTGTGGTGGAACATTCGCCAAGAGTCTATAGCATGGTGGAACGATCGCCAAGTGTCTACAGTGTGGTCGAACGGTCTCCAAGAGTATACAGTGTGGTGGAACCTTCGCCAAGAGTCTACAGTGTGGTGGAACATTCACCAAGAGTCTATAGCATGGTGGAACGATCGCCAAGAGTCTACAGTGTGGTCGAACGGTCGCCAAGATTCTACAGCGTGGTGGAACGGTCGCCAAAATTCTACAGCGTGGTGGAACGGTCTCCAAGAGTATACAGTGTGGTGGAACATTCGCCAAGAGTCTATAGCATGGTGGAACGATCGCCAAGAGTCTACAGTGTGGTCGAACGGTCTCCAAGAGTATACAGTGTGGTGGAACCTTCGCCAAGAGTCTACAGTGTGGTGGAACGGTCGCCAAGATTCTACAGCGTGGTGGAACGGTCGCCAAAATTCTACAGCGTGGTGGAACGGTCTCCAAGAGTATACAGTGTGGTGGAACCTTCGCCAAGAGTCTACAGTGTGGTGGAACATTCGCCAAGAGTCTATAGCATGGTGGAACGATCGCCAAGAGTCTACAGTGTGGTCGAACGGTCTCCAAGAGTATACAGTGTGGTGGAACATTCGCCAAGAGTCTACAGTGTGGTGGAACATTCGCCAAGAGTCTACATTGTGGTGGAACGGTCGCCAAAATTCTACAGCGTGGTGGAACGGTCTCCAAGAGTATACAGTGTGGTGGAACCTTCGCCAAGATTCTACAGTGTGGTGGAACGGTCGCCAAGATTCTACAGTGTGGTGGAACGGTAGCCAAGATTCTACAGCGTGGTGGAACGGTAGCCAAAATTCTACAGCGTGGTGGAACGGTCTCCAAGAGTATACAGTGTGGTGGAACCTTTGCCAAGAGTCTACTGTGTGGTGGAACCTTTGCCAAGAGTCTACAGTGTGGTGGAACATTCGCCAAGAGTCTATAGCATGGTGGAACGATCACCAAGAGTCTACAGTGTGGTTGAAAGGTCTCCAAGAGTATACAGTGTGGTGGAACCTTCGCCAAGAGTCTATAGTGTGGTGGAACATTCGCCAAGAGTCTATAGCATGGTGGAACGATCGCCAAGAGTCTACAGTGTGGTCGAAAGGTCGCCAAGATTCTACAGAGTGGTGGAACGGTCGCCAAAATTCTACAGCGTGGTGGAACGGTCTCCAAGAGTATACAGTGTGGTGGAACCTTCGCCAAGAGTCTACAGTGTGGTGGAATGGTCGCCAAGATTCTACAGCGTGGTGGAACGGTCGCCAAAATACTACAGCATGGTGGAACGGTCTCCAAGAGTATACAGTGTGGTGGAACCTTCGCCAAGAGTCTATAGCATGGTGGAACGATCGCCAAGAGTCTACAGTGTGGTCGAACGGTCTCCAAGAGTATACAGTGTGGTGGAACCTTTGCCAAGAGTCTACAGTGTGGTGGTACATTCGCCAAGAGTCTATAGCATGGTGGAACGATCGCCAAGAGTCTACAGCATGGTGGAACGGTCGCCAAAATTCTACAGCGTGGTGGAATGGTCTCCAAGAGTATACTGTGTGGTGGAACCTTCGCCAAGAGTCTACAGTATGGTGGAACATTCGCCAAGAGTCTATAGCATTGTGGAACGATCGCCAAGAGTCTACAGTGTGGTCGAACGGTCTCCAAGAGTATACAGTGTGATGGAACCTTCGCCAAGAGTCTACAGTGTGGTGGAACATTCGCGAAGAGTCTATAGCATGGTGGAACGATCGCCAAGAGTCTACAGTGTGGTGGAACGGTCGCCAAAATTCTACAGCGTGGTGGAACGGTCTCCAAGAGTATACAGTGTGGTGGAACCTTCGCCAAGAGTCTACAGTGTGGTGGAACGGTCGACAAGATTCTACAGCGTGGTGGAACGGTCGCCAACATTCTACAGCGTGATGGAATGGTCTCCAAGAGTATACAGTGTGGTGGAACCTTCGCCAAGAGTCTACAGTGTGGTGGAACATTCACCAAGAGTCTATAGCATGGTGGAACGATCGCCAAGAGTCTATAGTGTGGTCGAACGGTCTCCAAGAGTATACAGTGTGATGGAACCTTCGCCGAGAGACTACAGTGTGGTGGAACATTCGCGAAGAGTCTATAGCATGGTGGAACGATCGCCAAGTGTCTACAGTGTGGTGGAACGGTCGCCAAAATTCTACAGCGTGGTGGAACGGTCTCCAAGAGTATACAGTGTGGTGGAACCTTCGCCAAGAGTCTACAGTGTGGTGGAACGGTCGCCAAGATTCTACAGCGTGGTGGAACGGTCGCCAAAATTCTACAGCATGGTGGAACGGTCTCCAAGAGTATACAGTGTGGTGGAACCTTCGCCAAGAGTCTACTGTGTGGTGGAACATTCGCCAAGAGTCTATAGCATGGTGGAACGATCGCCAAGAGTCTACAGTGTGGTGGAACGGTCGCCAAAATTCTACAGCATAGTGGAACGGTCTCCAAGAGTATACTGTGTGGTGGAACCTTCGCCAAGAGTCTACAGTGTGGTGGAACGGTCGTCAAGATTCTACAGCGTGGTGGAACGGTCGCCAAAATTCTACAGCGTGGTGGAACGGTCTCCAAGAGTATACAGTGTGGTGGAACCTTCGCCAAGAGTCTACAGTGTGGTGGAACATTCGCCAAGAGTCTATAGCATGGTGGAACGATCTCCAAGAGTCTACAGTGTGGTCGAACGGTCGCCAAGATTCTACAGCGTGGTGGAACGGTCGCCAAAATTCTACAGCGTGGTGGAACGGTCTCCAAGAGTATACAGTGTGGTGGATCCTTCGCCAAGAGTCTACAGTGTGGTGGAACGGTCGCCAAGATTCTACAGCGTGGTGGAACGGTCGCCAAAATTCTACAGCGTGGTGGAATGGTCCAAGGGTATACAGTGTGGTGGAACCTTCGCCAAGAGTCTACAGTGTGGTGGAACATTCGCCAAGAGTCTATAGCATGGTGGAACGATCGCCAAGTGTCTACAGTGTGGTCGAACGGTCTCCAAGAGTATACAGTGTGGTGGAACCTTCGCCAAGAGTCTACAGTGTGGTGGAACATTCACCAAGAGTCTATAGCATGGTGGAACGATCGCCAAGAGTCTACAGTGTGGTCGAACGGTCGCCAAGATTCCACAGCGTGGTGGAACGGTCGCCAAAATTCTACAGCGTGGTGGAACGGTCTCCAAGAGAATACAGTGTGGTGGAACCTTCGCCAAGAGTCTACAGTGTGGTGGAACGGTCACCAAGATTCTACAGCGTGGTGGAACGGTCGCCAAAATTCTACAGCGTGGTGGAACGATCTCCAAGAGTATACAGTGTGGTGGAACATTCGCTGAGAGTCTACAGCATGGTGGAACGATCGCCAAGAGTCTACAGTGTGGTCGAACGGTCGCCAAGATTCTACATCGTGGTGGAACGGTCGCCAAAATTCTACAGCGTGGTGGAACGGTCTCCAAGAGTATACAGTGTGGTGGAACATTCGCCAAGAGTCTATAGCATGGTGGAACGATCGCCAAGAGTCTACAGTGTGGTCGAACGGTCTCCAAGAGTATACAGTGTGGTGGAACCTTCGCCAAGAGTCTACAGTGTGGTGGAACATTCGCCAAGAGTCTACATTGTGGTGGAACGGTCGCCAAAATTCTACAGCGTGGTGGAACGGTCTCCAAGAGTATACAGTGTGGTGGAACCTTCGCCAAGATTATACAGTGTGGTGGAACGGTCGCCAAGATTCTACAGTGTGGTGGAACGGTAGCCAAGATTCTACAGCGTGGTGGAACGGTAGCCAAAATTCTACAGCGTGGTGGAACGGTCTCCAAGAGTATACAGTGTGGTGGAACCTTTGCCAAGAGTCTACTGAGTGGTGGAACCTTTGCCAAGAGTCTACAGTGTGGTGGAACATTCGCCAAGAGTCTATAGCATGGTGGAACGATCACCAAGAGTCTACAGTGTGGTTGAAAGGTCTCCAAGAGTATACAGTGTGGTGGAACCTTCGCCAAGAGTCTACAGTGTGGTGGAACATTCGCCAAGAGTCTATATCATGGTGGAACGATCGCCAAGAGTCTACAGTGTGGTCGAAAGGTCGCCAAGATTCTACAGAGTGGTGGAACGGTCGCCAAAATTCTACAGCGTGGTGGAACGGTCTCCAAGAGTATACAGTGTGGTGAAACCTTCGCCAAGAGTCTACAGTGTGGTGGAACGGTCGCCAAGATTCTACAGCGTGGTGGAACGGTCGCCAAAATACTACAGCATGGTGGAACGGTCTCCAAGAGTATACAGTGTGGTGGAACCTTCGCCAAGAGTCTACAATGTGGTGGAACATTCGCCAAGAGTCTATAGCATGGTGGAACGATCGCCAAGAGTCTACTGCGTGGTGGAACGGTCGCCAAAATTCTACAGCGTGGTGGAACGGTCTCCAAGAGTATACAGTGTGGTGGAACCTTCGCCAAGAGTCTACAGTGTGGTGGAATATTCGCCAAGAGTCTATAGCATGGTGGAACGATCGCCAAGAGTCTACAGTGTGGTCGAACGGTCTCCAAGAGTATACAGTGTTGTGGAACCTTCGTCAAGAGTCTAGTGTGGTGGACCATTCGCCAAGAGTCTATAGAATGGTGGAACGATCGCCAAGAGTCTACAGTGTGGTCGAACGGTCGCCAAGATTCTACAGCGTGGTGGAACAGTCGCCAAAATTTTACAGTGTGGTGGAACGGTCTCCAAGAGTATACAGTGTGGTGGAACCTTCGCCAAGAATCTACAGTGTGGTGGAACGGTCGCCAAGATTCTACAGCGTGGTGGAACGGTCGCCAATATTCTACAGCGTGGTGGAACGGTCTACAAGAGTATACAGTGTGGTGGAACCTTAGCCAAGAGTCTACAGTGTGGTGGATCATTCGCCAAGTGTCTATAGCATGGTGGAAAGATCGCCAAGAGACTAGAGACAGTGTGGTCGAATGGTCTCCAAGAGTATACAGTGTGGTGGAACCTTCACCAAGAGTCTATAGCATGGTGGAACGATCGCCAAGAGTCTACAGTTTGGTCGAACGGTCTCCAAGAGTATACAGTGTGGTGGAACCTTCGCCAAGAGTCTACAGTGTTGTGGAACATTCGCCAAGAGTCTATAGCATGGTGGAACGATCGCCAAGAGTCTACAGTGTGGTGGAACGGTCGCCAAGATTCTACAGCGTGGTGGAACGGTCGCCAAAATTCTACAGCGTGGTGGAACAGTCTCCAAGAGTATACAGTGTGGTGGAACCTTCGCCAAGAGTCTACAGTGTGGTGGAACGGTCGCCAAGATTCTACAGCATGGTGGAACGGTCGCCAAAATTCTACAGCGTGGTGGAACGGTCTCCAAGAGTATACAGTGTGGTGGAACCGTTGCCAAGAGTCTACAGTGTGGTGGAACATTTGCCAAGAGTCTATAGCATGGTGGAACGATCGCCAAGAGTCTACAGTGTGGTCGCACGGTCTCCAAGAGTATACAGTGTGGTGGAACCTTCGCCAAGAGTCTACAGTGTGGTGGAACATTCGCCAAGAGTCTATAGCATGGTGGAACGATCGCCAAGAGTCTACAGTGTGGTGGAACGGTCGCCAAAATTCTACAGCATGGTGGAACGGTCTCCAAGAGTATACAGGGTGGTGGAACCTTCGCCAAGAGTCTACAGTGTGGTGGAACGGTCGCCAAGATTCTACAGCATGGTGGAACGGTCCCCAAAATTCTACAGCGTGGTGGAATGGTCGCCAAAATTCTACAGCGTGGTGGAACGGTCCAAGAGTCTACAGTGTGGTGGAACCTTCGCCAAGAGTCTACAGTGTGGTGGAACATTCGCCAAGAGTCTATAGCATGGTGGAACGATCGCCAAGAGTCTACAGTGTGGCGAACGGTCTCCAAGAGTATACAGTGTGGTGGAACCTTCGCCAAGAGTCTACAGTGTGGTGGAACATTCGCCAAGAGTCTATAGCATGGTGGAACGATCGCCAAGAGTCTACAGTGTGGTCGAACGGTCGCCAAGATTCCACAGCGTGGTGGAACGGTCGCCAACATTCTACAGCGTGGTGGAACGGTCTCCAAGAGTATACAGTGTGGTGGAATCTTCGCAAAGAGTCTACAGTGTGGTGGAACGGTCGCCAAGATTCTACAGCATGGTGGAACGGTCGCCAAAATTCTACAGCATGGTGGAACCTTCGCAAAGAGTATACAGTGTGGTGGAACCTTCGCCAAGAGTCTACAGTGTGGTAGAACGGTCGCCAAGATTCTACAGCGTGTTGGAATGATCGCCAAAATTCTACAGCGTGGTGAAACAGTCTCCAAGAGTATACAGTGTGGTGGAACCTTCGCCAAGAGTCTACAGTGTGGTGGAACATTCGCCAAGAGTCTACAGTGTGATCGAACGGTCGCCAAGATTCTACAGTGTGGTGAAACGGTCGCCAAAATTCTACAGTGTGGTGGAACGGTCTCCAAGAGTATACAGTGTGGTGGAACCTTCGCCAAGATTCTACAGCGTGGTGGAACGGTCGCCAAAATTCTACAGCGTGGTGGAACGGTCTACAAGAGTATACAGTGTGGTGTAACCTTCGCCAAGAGTCTACAGTGTGGTGGATCATTCGCCAAGAGTCTATAGCATGGTAGAACGATCGCCAAGAGTCTACAGTGTGGTCGAACGGTCTCCAAGAGTATACAGTGTGGTGGAACCTTTGCCAAGAGTCTACAGTGTGGTGGAACATTTGCCAAGAGTCTATAGCATGGTGGAACGATCGCCAAGAGTCTACAGTGTGGTGGAACGGTCGCCAAGATTCTACAGCATGGTGGAACAGTCGCCAAAATTCTACAGCATGGTGGAACGGTCTCCAAGAGTATACAGTGTGGTGGAACCTTCGCCAAGAGTCTACAATGTGGTGGAACGGTCGACAAGATTCTACAGCGTGGTGGAACGGTCGCCAAAATTCGACAGCGTGGTGGAATGGTCTTCAAGAGTATACTGTGTGGTGGAACCTTCGCCAAGAGTCTACAGTGTGGTGGAACATTCGCCAAGAGTCTATAGCATGGTGGAACGATCGCCAAGAGTCTACAGTGTGGTGGAACGGTCGCCAAAATTCTACAGCGTGGTGGAACAGTCTCCAAGAGTATACAGTGTGGTGGAACCTTCGCCAAGAGTCTACAGTGTGGTGGAACGGTCGACAAGATTCTACAGCGTGGTGGAACGGTCGCCAAAATTCTACAGCGTGATGGAATGGTCTCCAAGAGTATACAGTGTGGTGGAACCTTCGCCAAGAGTCTACAGTGTGGTGGAACATTCGCCAAGAGTCTATAGCATGGTAGAACGATCGCCAAGAGTCTATAGTGTGGTCGAACGGTCTCCAAGAGTATACAGTGTGATGGAACCTTCGCCAAGAGTCTACAGTGTGGTGTAACATTCGCGAAGAGTCTATAGCATGGTGGAACGATCGCCAAGTGTCTACAGTGTGGTGGAACGGTCGCCAAAATTCTACAGCGTGGTGGAACGGTCTCCAAGAGTATACAGTGTGGTGGAACCTTCGCCAAGAGTCTACCGTGTGGTGGAACGGTCGCCAAGATTCTACAGCGTGGTGGAACGGTCGCCAAAATTCTACAGCATGGTGGAACGGTCTCATGAATACATGACATAAAATGAACCTGAAACTCACCCTGAAGTGGCAGTAATGTACAGTGGTTTAACCTGAGACATCCCTACATGACCTAAGACGAACCTGAAACTCACCCTGAAGTGGCAGTAATGTACAGTGGTTTAGCCTGAGACATCCATACATGACCCAAGACGAACCTGAAACTCACCCTGAAGTGGCAGTAATGTACAGCGGTTTAACCCGAGACATCCATACATGACATAAACCGAACCTTAAACTCACCCTGAAGTGGCAGTAATGTACAGTGGTTTAACCTGAGACATCCCTACATGACCTAAGACGAACCTGAAACTCACCCTGAAGTGGCAGTAATGTACAGTGGTTTAACCCGAGACATCCATACATGACCTAAAACGAACCTGAAACTCACCCTGAAGTGGCAGTAATGTACAGTGGTTTATAGCCTGAGACATCCATACATGACATAAAATGAACCTGAAACTCACCCTGAAGTGGCAGTAATGTACAGTGGTTTAGCCCGAGACATCCATACATGACATAAAATGAACCTGAAACTCACCCTGAAGTGGCAGTAATGTACAGTGGTTTAACCCGAGACATCCATAATTGACCTAAGATGAACCTGAAACTCACCCTGAAGTGGCAGTAATGTACAGTGGTTTAACCTGAGACATCCCTACATGACCTATGACGAACCTGAAACTCACCCTGAAGTGGCAGTAATGTACAGTGGTTTAGCCTGAGACATCCATACATGACCCAAGACGAACCTGAAACTCACCCTGAGGTGGCAGTAATGTACAGAGGTTTAACCTGAGACATCAGATACAGCTTAAAACGATCCTGAAACTCACCCTGAAGAGGCAGTAATGTACAGTGGTTTAACCTGAGACATCCATACATGACCTAAGACGAACCTGAAACTCACCCTGAAGTGGCAGTATTGTACAGCGGTTTAACCCGAGACATCCATACATGACCTAAGACGAACCTGAAACTCACCCTGAAGTGGCAGTAATGTACAGTGGTTTAGCCCGAGACATCCATACATGACATAAAATGAACCTGAAACTCACCCTGAAGTGGAAGTAATGTACAGTGGTATAGCCCGAGACATCCATACATGACAACAAATGACCCTGAAACTCACCCTGAAGCGGAAGTAATGTACAGCGGTTTAACATGAGACATCAGATACAGCTTAAAACGAACCTGAAACTCACTCTGAAGTGGAAGTAATGTACAGCGGTTTAACCCGAGACATCCATACATGACATAAACCGAACCTGAAACTCACCCTGAAGTGGCAGTAATGTACAGAGGTTTAACATGAGACATCCCTACATGACCTAAGACGAACCTGAAACTCACCCTGAAGTGGCAGTAATGTACAGTGGTTTAGCCCGAGATATCATATACGGCCTAAAACGAACCTGAAACTCACCCTGAAGTGGCAGTAATGTACAGTGGTTTAACCCGAGACATCCATACATGACCTAAGACGAACCTGAAACTCACCCTGAAGTGGCAGTAATGTACAGTGGTTTAGCCCGAGACATCCATACATGACATAAAACGAACCTGAAACTCACCCTGAAGTGGCAGTAATGTACAGTGGTTTAACCTGAGACATCCCTACATGACCTAAGACGAACCTGAAACTCACCCTGAAGTGGCAGTAATGTACAGTGGTTTAGCCCGAGACATCATATACGGCCTAAAACGAACCTGAAACTCACCCTGAAGTGGCAGTAATGTACAGTGGTTTAGCCTGAGACATCCATACATGACATAAAATGAACCTGAAACTCACCCTGAAGTGGCAGTAATGTACAGTGGTTTAACCTGAGACATCCATACATGACCTAAGACGAACCTGAAACTCACCCTGAAGTGGCAGTAATGTACAGTGGTTTACCCGAGACATCCATACATGACCTAAACGAACCTGAAACTCACCCTGAAGTGGCAGTAATGTACAGTGGTTTAACCTGAGACATCCATACATGACATAAAATGAACCTGAAACTCACCCTGAAGTGGCAGTAATGTACAGTGGTTTAGCCCGAGACATCCATACATGACCTAAAATGAACCTGAAACTCACCCTGAAGTGGCAGTAATGTACAGTGGTTTAACCCGAGACATCCATACATGACCTAAGACGAACCTGAAACTCACCCTGAAGTGGCAGTAATGTACAGTGGTTTAACCCGAGACATCCATACATGACCTAAGACGAACCTGAAACTCACCCTGAAGTGGCAGTAATGTACAGTGGTTTAGCCCGAGACATCCATACATGACCTAAAATGAACCTGAAACTCACCCTGAAGTGGCAGTAATGTACAGTGGTTTAGCCCGAGACATCCATACATGACAAAAGACCTGAAACTCACCCTGAAGGGAGTAATGTACAGGGTTTAACGAATCATACAGCTAAAACGAACCTGAAACTCACCCTGAAGTGGCAGTAATGTACAGTGGTTTAACCCGAGACATCCATACATGACATAAACGAACCTGAAACTCACCCTGAAGTGGCAGTAATGTACAGTGGTTTAACCTGAGACATCCATACATGACCTAAGACGAACCTGAAACTCACCCTGAAGTGGCAGTAATGTACAGTGGTTTAGCCCGAGATATCATATACGGCCTAAAACGAACCTGAAACTCACCCTGAAGTGGCAGTAATGTACAGTGGTTTAACCCGAGACATCCATACATGACCTAAGACGAACCTGAAACTCACCCTGAAGTGGCAGTAATGTACAGTGGTTTAGCCTGAGACATCCATACATGACATAAAATGAACCTGAAACTCACCCTGAAGTGGCAGTAATGTACAGTGGTTTAACCTGAGACATCCATACATGACCTAAGACGAACCTGAAACTCACCCTGAAGTGGCAGTAATGTACAGTGGTTTAGCCCGAGACATCATATACGACCTAAAACGAACCTGAAACTCACCCTGAAGTGGCAGTAATGTACAGTGGTTTAGCCCGAGACATCCATACATGACATAAAACGAACCTGAAACTCACCCTGAAGTGGCAGTAATGTACAGTGGTTTAACCTGAGACATCCATACATGACCTAAGACGAACCTGAAACTCACCCTGAAGTGGCAGTAATGTACAGTGGTTTAGCCCGAGATATCATATACGGCCTAAAACGAACCTGAAACTCACCCTGAAGTGGAAGTAATGTACAGTGGTTTAGCCTGAGACATCCATACATGACATAAAATGAACCTGAAACTCACCCTGAAGCGGCAGTAATGTACAGCGGTTTAACCAGACACATCAATACATGACCTAAGACGAACCTGAAACTCACCCTGAAGTGGCAGTAATGTACAGTGGTTTAACCCGAGACATCCATACATGACCTAAGACGAACCTGAAACTCACACTGAAGTGGAAGTAATGTACAGTGGTTTAACCTGAGACATCCATACATGACCTAAGACGAACCTGAAACTCACCCTGAAGTGGCAGTAATGTACAGTGGTTTAGCCCGAGATATCATATACGGCCTAAAATGAACCTGAAACTCACCCTGAAGCGGCAGTAATGTACAGTGGTTTAACCAGACACATCAATACATGACATAAAATGAACCTGAAACTCACCCTGAAGTGGCAGTAATGTACAGTGGTTTAGCCCAAGATCATATACAGCCTAAAACGAACCTGAAACTCACCCTGAAGTGGCAGTAATGTACAGTGGTTTAACCCGAGACATCCATACATGACCTAAGACGAACCTGAAACTCACCCTGAAGTGGCAGTAATGTACAGTGGTTTAGCCCGAGACATCCATACATGACATAAAATGAACCTGAAACTCACCCTGAAGCGGAAGTAATGTACAGCGGTTTAACCTGAGACATCAGATACAGCTTAAAACGAACCTGAAACTCACCCTGAAGTGGCAGTAATGTACAGTGGTTTAACCCGAGACATCCATACATGACCTAAGACGAACCTGAAACTCACCCTGAAGTGGCAGTAATGTACAGTGGTTTAGCCCGAGACATCCATACATGACATAAAATGAACCTGAAACTCACCCTGAAGTGGCAGTAATGTACAGTGGTTTAACCCGAGACATCCATACATGACCTAAGACGAACCTGAAACTCACCCTGAAGTGGCAGTAATGTACAGTGGTTTAACCCGAGACATCCATACATGACCTAAGACGAACCTGAAACTCACCCTGAAGTGGCAGTAATGTACAGTGGTTTAACCCGAGACATCCATACATGACTAACCTAAACGAACCTGAAACTCACCCTGAAGTGGCAGTAATGTACAGTGGTTTAACCTGAGACATCCATACATGACCTAAGACGAACCTGAAACTCACCCTGAAGTGGCAGTAATGTACAGTGGTTTAGCCCGAGACATCATATACGGCCTAAAACGAACCTGAAACTCACCCTGAAGTGGCAGTAATGTACAGTGGTTTAACCCGAGACATCCATACATGACCTAAGACGAACCTGAAACTCACCCTGAAGTGGCAGTAATGTACAGTGGTTTAACCTGAGACATCCATACATGACCTAAAACGAACCTGAAACTCACCCTGAAGTGGCAGTAATGTACAGTGGTTTAGCCCGAGACATCATACATGACCTAAGACGAACCTGAAACTCACCCTGAAGTGGCAGTAATGTACAGTGGTTTAACCCGAGACATCCATACATGACCTAAAATGAACCTGAAACTCACCCTGAAGTGGCAGTAATGTACAGTGGTTTAACCGAGACATCATACATGACCTAAAACGAACCTGAAACTCACCCTGAAGTGGCAGTAATGTACAGTGGTTTAACCCGAGACATCCATACATGACCTAAGACGAACCTGAAACTCACCCTGAAGTGGCAGTAATGTACAGTGGTTTAACCTGAGACAT
This sequence comes from Archivesica marissinica, assembly GCA_014843695.1. Lineage (NCBI taxonomy): Eukaryota > Metazoa > Mollusca > Bivalvia > Venerida > Vesicomyidae > Archivesica > Archivesica marissinica. The sequence goes on from CM026394.1 coordinate 49,558,841, forward strand.
CCATACATGACCTAAGACGAACCTGAAACTCACCCTGAAGTGGCAGTAATGTACAGTGGTTTAGCCCGAGACATATACATGCCTAAAACGAACCTGAAACTCACCCTGAAGTGGCAGTAATGTACAGTGGTTTAACCCGAGACATCCATACATGACCTAAGACGAACCTGAAACTCACCCTGAAGTGGCAGTAATGTACAGTGGTTTAGCCCGAGACATCCATACATGACATAAAATGAACCTGAAACTCACCCTGAAGTGGCAGTAATGTACAGTGGTTTAACCCGAGACATCCATACATGACCTAAGACGAACCTGAAACTCACCCTGAAGTGGCAGTAATGTACAGTGGTTTAGCCCGAGACATCCATACATGACATAAAATGAACCTGAAACTCACCCTGAAGTGGCAGTAATGTACAGTGGTTTAGCCCGAGACATATACAGCCTAAAACGAACCTGAAACTCACCCTGAAGTGGCAGTAATGTACAGTGGTTTAACCCGAGACATCCATACATGACCTAAGACGAACCTGAAACTCACCCTGAAGTGGCAGTAATGTACAGTGGTTTAGCCCGAGACATCCATACATGACCTAAAACGAACCTGAAACTCACCCTGAAGTGGCAGTAATGTACAGTGGTTTACCCGAGACATCATACATGACCAAACGAACCTGAAACTCACCCTGAAGTGGCAGTAATGTACAGTGGTTTAACCTGAGACATCCATACATGACCTAAGACGAACCTGAAACTCACCCTGAAGTGGCAGTAATGTACAGTGGTTTAGCCCGAGACATCCATACATGACATAAAATGAACCTGAAACTCACCCTGAAGTGGCAGTAATGTACAGTGGTTTAACCCGAGACATCCATACATGACCTAAGACGAACCTGAAACTCACCCTGAAGTGGCAGTAATGTACAGTGGTTTAGCCTGAGACATCCATACATGACATAAAATGAACCTGAAACTCACCCTGAAGTGGCAGTAATGTACAGTGGTTTAACCAGAGACATCCATACATGACCTAAAACGAACCTGAAACTCACCCTGAAGTGGCAGTAATGTACAGTGGTTTAGCCCGAGACATCCATACATGACATAAAATGAACCTGAAACTCACCCTGAAGTGGCAGTAATGTACAGTGGTTTAACCCGAGACATCCATACATGACCTAAAACGAACCTGAAACTCACCCTGAAGTGGCAGTAATGTACAGTGGTTTAGCCCGAGACATCCATACATGACATAAAATGAACCTGAAACTCACCCTGAAGTGGCAGTAATGTACAGTGGTTTAGCCCGAGACATCCATACATGACCTAAAACGAACCTGAAACTCACCCTGAAGTGGCAGTAATGTACAGTGGTTTAACCCGAGATCATATACAGCCTAAAACGAACCTGAAACTCACCCTGAAGTGGCAGTAATGTACAGTGGTTTAACCCGAGACATCCATACATGACCTAAGACGAACCTGAAACTCACCCTGAAGTGGCAGTAATGTACAGTGGTTTAGCCCGAGACATCCATACATGACCTAAAATGAACCTGAAACTCACCCTGAAGTGGCAGTAATGTACAGTGGTTTAACCCGAGACATCAATACATGACCTAAAACGAA
>CM026394.1:49561475-49582870 GCA_014843695.1 Archivesica marissinica
CTGTAGAATTTTGGCGACCGTTCCACCACGCTGTAGAATCTTGGCGACCATGCCACCACACTGTAGACTCTTGGCGAACGTTCCACCACACTGTATACTCTTGGAGACCGTTCCACCACGCTGTAGAATTTTGGCGACCGTTCCACCACGCTGTAGAATCTTGGCAACCGTTCGACCACACTGTAGACTCTTGGCGATCGTTCCACCATGCTATAGACTCTTGGCGAATGTTCCACCACACTGTAGACTCTTGGCGAAGGTTCCACCACACTGTATACTCTTGGAGACCGTTCCACCACGCTGTAGAATTTTGGCGACCGTTCCACCACGCTGTAGAATCTTGGCGACCGTTCCACCACACTGTAGACTCTTGGCGAAGGTTCCACCACACTGTATACTCTTGGAGACCGTTCCACCACGCTGTAGAATTTTGGCGACCGTTCCACCACGCTGTAGAATCTTGGCGACCGTTCCACCACACTGTAGACTCTTGGCGAAGGTTCCACCACACTGTATACTCTTGGAGACCGTTCCACCACGCTGTAGAATCTTGGCGACCGTTCCACCATGCTATAGACTCTTGGCGAAGGTTCCACCACACTGTATACTCTTGGAGACCGTTCCACCACGCTGTAGAATTTTGGCGACCGTTCCACCACGCTGTAGAATCTTGGCGACCGTTCCACCACACTGTAGACTCTTGGCGATCGTTCCACCATGCTATAGACTCTTGGCGAATGTTCCACCACACTGTAGACTCTTGGCGAAGGTTCCACCACACTGTATACTCTTGGAGACCGTTCCACCACACTGTAGACTCTTGGCGATCGTTCCACCATGCTGTAGACTCTTGGCGAATGTTCCACCACACTGTAGACTCTTGGCGAAGGTTCCACCACACTGTATACTCTTGGAGACCGTTCCACCACGCTGTAGAATCTTGGCGACCGTTCCACCACACTGTAGACTCTTGGCGATCGTTCCACCATGCTATAGACTCTTGGCGAATGTTCCACCACACTGTAGACTCTTGGCGAAGGTTCCACCACACTGTATACTCTTGGAGACCGTTCGACCACACTGTAGACTCTTGGCGATCGTTCCACCATGCTATAGACTCTTGGCGAATGTTCCACCACACTGTAGACTCTTGGCGAAGGTTCCACCACACTGTATACTCTTGGAGACCGTTCCACCACGCTGTAGAATTTTGGCGACCGTTCCACCATGCTGTAGACTCTTGGCGAATGTTCCACCACACTGTAGACTCTTGGCGAAGGTTCCACCACACTGTATACTCTTGGAGACCGTTCCACCACGCTGTAGAATTTTGGCGACCGTTCCACCACGCTGTAGAATCTTGGCGACCGTTCCACCACGCTGTAGACTCTTGGCGACCGTTCCACCACACTGTAGACTCTTGGCGAACGTTCCACCACGCTGTAGACTCTTGGCGACCGTTCCACCACGCTGTAGACTCTTGGCGAACGTTCCACCACACTGTATACTCTTGGAGACCGTTCGACCACACTGTAGACTCTTGGCGATCGTTCCACCATGCTATAGACTCTTGGCGAATGTTCCACCACACTGTAGACTCTTGGCGAAGGTTCCACCACACTGTATACTCTTGGAGACCGTTCCACCACGCTGTAGAATTTTGGCGACCGTTCCACCACGCTGTAGAATCTTGGCGACCGTTCCACCACACTGTAGACTCTTGGCGAAGGTTCCACCACACTGTATACTCTTGGCGAAGGTTCCACCACACTGTATCTCTTGAGACCGTTCCACCACGCTGTAGAATTTTGGCGACCGTTCCACCACGCTGTAGAATCTTGGCGACCGTTCCACCACACTGTAGACTCTTGGCGAAGGTTCCACCACACTGTATACTCTTGGAGACCGTTCCACCACGCTGTAGAATTTTGGCGACCGTTCCACCACGCTGTAGAATCTTGGCGACCGTTCCACCACACTGTAGACTCTTGGCGAAGGTTCCACCACACTGTATACTCTTGGAGACCGTTCCACCACGCTGTAGACTCTTGGCGACCGTTCCACCACACTGTAGACTCTTGGCGACCGTTCCACCACACTGTAGACTCTTGGCGAACGTTCCACCACACTGTAGACTCTTGGCGAACGTTCCACCACACTGTAGACTCTTGGCGACCGTTCCACCACGCTGTAGACTCTTGGCGACCGTTCCACCACACTGTAGACTCTTGGCGACCGTTCCACCACACTGTAGACTCTTGGCGACCGTTCCACCACACTGTAGACTCTTGGCGACCGTTCCACCACGCTGTAGACTCTTGGCGACCGTTCCACCACACTGTAGACTCTTGGCGAAGGTTCCACCACACTGTATACTCTTGGAGACCATTCCACCACGCTGTAGAATTTTGGCGACCGTTCCACCACGCTGTAGAATCTTGGCGACTGTTCGACCACACTGTAGACTCTTGGCAATCGTTCCACCATGCTATAGACTCTTGGCGAATGTTCCACCACACTGTATACTCTTGGAGACCGTTCGACCACACTGTAGACTCTTGGCGATCATTCCACCATGCTATAGACTCTTGGCGAATGTTCCACCACACTGTAGACTCTTGGCGAAGGTTCCACCACACTGTATACTCTTGGAGACCGTTCCACCACGCTGTAGAATTTTGGCGACCGTTCCACCACGCTGTAGAATCTTGGCGACCGTTCCACCACACTATAGACTCTTGGCGAAGGTTCCACCACACTGTATACTCTTGGAGACCGTTCCACCATGCTGTAGAATTTTGGCGACCGTTCCACCATGCTGTAGAATCTTGGCAACCGTTCCACCACGCTGTATACTCTTGGTGACCGTTCGACCACACTGTAGACTCTTGGCGATCGTTCCACCATGATATAGACTCTTGGCGAATGTTCCACCACACTGTAGACTCTTGGCGAAGGTTCCACCACACTGTATACTCTTGGAGACTGTTCGACCACACTGTAGACTCTTGGCGATCATTCCACCATGCTATAGACTCTTGGCGAATGTTCCACCACACTGTAGACTCTTGGCGAAGGTTCCACCACACTGTATACTCTTGGAGACCGTTCCACCACGCTGTAGAATTTTGGCGACCGTTCCACCACGCTGTAGAATCTTGGCGACCGTTCCACCACACTGTAGACTCTTGGCGAAGGTTCCACCACACTGTAGACTCTTGGCGAAGGTTCCACCACACTGTATACTCTTGGAGACCGTTCCACCATGCTGTAGAATTTTGGCGACCGTTCCACCACGCTGTAGAATCTTGGCGACCGTTCCACCACACTGTAGACTCTTGGCGAAGGTTCCACCACACTGTATACTCTTGGAGACCGTTCCACCACGCTGTAGAATTTGGCGACCGTTCCACCACGCTGTAGAATCTTGGCGACCGTTCCACCACACTGTAGACTCTTGGCGAAGGTCCACCACACTGTATACTCTTGGAGACCGTTCCACCACGCTGTAGAATTTTGGCGACCGTTCCACCACGCTGTAGAATCTTGGCGACCGTTCCACCACACTGTAGACTCTTGGCGAAGGTTCCACCACACTGTATACTCTTGGAGACCGTTCCACCACGCTGTAGAATTTTGGCGACCGTTCCACCATGCTGTAGACTCTTGGCGAGTTCCCCACACTGTAGACTCTTGGCCAATTTCCACCACACTGTAGACTCTTGGCGAAGGTTCCACCACACTGTATACTCTTGGAGACCGTTCGACCACACTGTAGATCTTGGCGATCGTTCCACCATGCTATAGACTCTTGGCGAATGTTCCACCACACTGTAGACTCTTGGCGAAGGTTCCACCACACTGTATACTCTTGGAGACCGTTCCACCACACTGTAGACTCTTGGCGACCGTTCCACCACGCTGTAGACTCTTGGCGAATGTTCCACCACACTGTATACTCTTGGAGACCGTTCCACCACGCTGTAGAATTTTGGCGACCGTTCCACCACGCTGTAGAATCTTGGCGACCGTTCCACCACACTGTAGACTCTTGGCGAAGGTTCCACCACACTGTATACTCTTGGAGACCGTTCCACCACGCTGTAGAATTTTGGCGACCGTTCCACCACGCTGTAGAATCTTGGCGAAGTTCCACCACACTGTAGACTCTTGGCGACCGTTCCACCACACTGTAGACTCTTGGCGAACGTTCCACCACACTGTAGACTCTTGGCGACCGTTCCACCACGCTGTAGACTCTTGGCGAACGTTCCACCACACTGTAGACTCTTGGCGACCGTTCCACCACACTGTAGACTCTTGGCGACCGTTCCACCACACTGTAGACTCTTGGCGACCGTTCCACCACGCTGTAGACTCTTGGCGACCGTTCCACCACGCTGTAGACTCTTGGCGACCGTTCCACCACACTGTAGACTCTTGGCGACGTTCCACCACGCTGTAGACTCTTGGCGAACGTTCCACCACACTGTAGACTCTTGGCGAAGGTTCCACCACACTGTATACTCTTGGAGACCGTTCCACCACGCTGTAGAATTTTGGCGACCGTTCCACCACGCTGTAGAATCTTGGCGACCGTTCGACCACACTGTAGACTCTTGGCGATCGTTCCACCATGCTATAGACTCTTGGCGAATGTTCCACCACACTGTAGACTCTTGGCGAAGGTTCCACCACACTGTATACTCTTGGAGACCGTTCGACCACACTGTAGACTCTTGGCGATCGTTCCACCATGCTATAGACTCTTGGCGAATGTTCCACCACACTGTAGACTCTTGGCGAAGGTTCCACCACACTGTATACTCTTGGAGACCGTTCCACCACGCTGTAGAATTTTGGCGACCATTCCACCACGCTGTAGAATCTTGGCGACCGTTCCACCACACTGTAGACTCTTGGCGAAGGTTCCACCACACTGTAGACTCTTGGCGAAGGTTCCACCACACTGTATACTCTTGGAGACCGTTCCACCATGCTGTAGAATTTTGGCGACCGTTCCACCACGCTGTAGAATCTTGGCGACCGTTCCACCACACTGGAGACTCTTGGCGAAGGTTCCACCACACTGTATACTCTTGGAGACCGTTCCACCATGCTGTAGAATTTTGGCGACCGTTCCATCACACTGTAGAATCTTGGCAACCGTTCCACCACACTGTAGACTCTTGGCGAAGGTTCCACCACACTGTATACTCTTGGAGACCGTTCCACCATGCTGTAGAATTTTGGCGACCGTTCCACCACGCTGTAGAATCTTGGCGACCGTTCCACCACACTGTAGACTCTTGGCGAAGGTTCCACCACACTGTATACTCTTGGAGACCGTTCCACATCGCTGTAGAATTTTGGCAACCGTTCCACCATGCTGTAGACTCTTGGCGATGGTTCCACAATGCTAGAGACTCTTGGCAAATGTTCCACCACACAGTAGACTCTTGGCGAAGGTTCCACCACACTGTATACTCTTGGAGACCGTTCGACCACACTGTAGACGCTTGGCGATCGTTCCACCATGCTACATACTCTTGGCGAATGTTCCACCACACTGTAGACTCTTGGCGAAGGTTCCACCACACTGTATACTCTTGGAGACCGTTCCACCACGCTGTAGAATTTTGGAGACCGTTCCACCATGCTGTAGAGTCTTGGCGACCGTTCCACCACACTGTAGACTCTTGGCGAAGGTTCCACCACACTGTATACTCTTGGAGACCGTTCCACCACGCTGTAGAATCTTGGCGACCGTTCCACCACACTGTAGACTCTTGGCGATCGTTCCACCATGCTATAGACTCTTGGCGAATGTTCCACCACACTATAGACTCTTGGCGACCGTTCGACCACACTGTAGACACTTGGCGAAGGTTCCATCACACAGTATACTCTTGGAGACAGTTCGACCACACTGTAGACTCTTGACGATCGTTCCACCATGCTATAGACTCTTGGCGAATGTTCCACCACACTGTATACTCTTGGAGACCGTTCCACCACGCTGTAGAATTTTGGCGACCGTTCCACCACGCTGTAGAATCTTGGCGACCATGCCACCACACTGAAGACTCTTGGTGACCTTTCCACCATGCTGTAGACTCTTGGCGACCATTCCACCACGTTGTAGACTCTTGGCGAATGTTCCACCACACTGTAGACTCTTGGCGAAGGTTCCACCACGTTGTAGACTCTTGGCGAATGTTCCACCACACTGTAGACTCTTGGCGAAGGTTCCACCACACTGTATACTCTTGGAGACCGTTCCACCACGCTGTAGAATTTTGGCGACCGTTCCACCACGCTGTAGAATCTTGGCGACCGTTCGACCACACTGTAGACTCTTGGCGATCGTTCCACCATGCTATAGACTCTTGGCGAATGTTCCACCACACTGTAGACTCTTGGCGAAGGTTCCACCACACTGTATACTCTTGGAGACCGTTCGACCACACTGTAGACTCTTGGCGATCGTTCCACCATGCTATAGACTCTTGGCGAATGTTCCACCACACTGTAGACTCTTGGCGAAGGTTCCACCACACTGTATACTCTTGGAGACCGTTCCACCACGCTGTAGAATTTTGGCGACCGTTCCACCACGCTGTAGAATCTTGGCGACCGTTCCACCACACTGTAGACTCTTGGCGAAGGTTCCACCACACTGTATACTCTTGGAGACCATTCCACCACGCTGTAGAATTTTGGCGACCGTTCCACCACGCTGTAGAATCTTGGCGACTGTTCGACCACACTGTAGACTCTTGGCAATCGTTCCACCATGCTATAGACTCTTGGCGAATGTTCCACCACACTGTATACTCTTGGAGACCGTTCGACCACACTGTAGACTCTTGGCGATCGTTCCACCATGCTATAGACTCTTGGCGAATGTTCCACCACACTGTAGACTCTTGGCGAAGGTTCCACCACACTGTATACTCTTGGAGACCGTTCCACCACGCTGTAGAATTTTGGCGACCGTTCCACCATGCTGTAGAATCTTGGCGACCGTTCCACCACGCTGTATACTCTTGGAGACCGTTCGACCACACTGTAGACTCTTGGCGATCGTTCCACCATGATATAGACTCTTGGCGAATGTTCCACCACACTGTAGACTCTTGGCGAAGGTTCCACCACACTGTATACTCTTGGAGACCGTTCGACCACACTGTAGACTCTTGGCGATCATTCCACCATGCTATAGACTCTTGGCGAATGTTCCACCACACTGTAGACTCTTGGCGAAGGTTCCACCACACTGTATACTCTTGGAGACCGTTCCACCACGCTGTAGAATTTTGGCGACCGTTCCACCACGCTGTAGAATCTTGGCGACCGTTCCACCACACTGTAGACTCTTGGCGAAGGTTCCACCACACTGTATACTCTTGGAGACCGTTCCACCACGCTGTAGAATTTTGGCGACCGTTCCACCACGCTGTAGAATCTTGGCGAAGGTTCCACCACACTGTATACTCTTGGAGACCGTTCCACCACGCTGTAGAATTTTGGCGACCGTTCCACCACGCTGTAGAATCTTGGCGACCGTTCGACCACACTGTAGACTCTTGGCGATCGTTCCACCATGCTATAGACTCTTGGCGAAGGTTCCACCACACTGTATACTCTTGGAGACCGTTCGACCACACTGTAGACACTTGGCGATTGTTCCACCATGCTATAGACTCTTGGCGAATGTTCCACCACACTGTAGACTCTTGGCGAAGGTTCCATCACACAGTATACTCTTGGAGACAGTTCGACCACACTGTAGACTCTTGACGATCGTTCCACCATGCTATAGACTCTTGGCGAATGTTCCACCACACTGTATACTCTTGGAGACCGTTCCACCACGCTGTAGAATTTTGGCGACCGTTCCACCACGCTGTAGAATCTTGGCGACCATGCCACCACACTGTAGACTCTTGGCGAACGTTCCACCACACTGTATACTCTTGGAGACCATTCCACCACGCTGTAGAATTTTGGCGACCGTTCCACCACGCTGTAGAATCTTGGCGACCGTTCCACCACACTGTAGACTCTTGGCGAAGGTTCCACCACACTGTATACTCTTGGAGACCGTTCCACCACGCTGTAGAATTTTGGCGACCGTTCCACCACGCTGTAGAATCTTGGCGACCGTTCGACCACACTGTAGACTCTTGGCGATCGTTCCACCATGCTATAGACTCTTGGCGAATGTTCCACCACACTGTAGACTCTTGGCGAAGGTTCCACCACACTGTATACTCTTGGAGACCGTTCCACCACACTGTAGAATTTTGGCGACCGTTCCACCATGCTATTGACTCTTGGCGAAGGATCCACCACGCTGTATACTCTTGGAGACAGTTCGACCACACTGTAGACTCTTGGCGATCATTCCACCATGCTATAGACTCTTGGCGAATGTTCCACCACATTGTATACTCTTGGAGACCGTTTGATCACACTGTAGACTCTTGGCGATCGTTCCACCATGCTATAGACTCTTGGCGAATGTTCCACCACACTGTAGACTCTTGGCGAAGGTTCCACCATGCTGTAGAATTTTGGCGACCGTTCCACCACGCTGTAGAATCTTGGCGACCATTCCACCACACTGTAGACTCTTGGCGAAGGTTCCACCACACTGTATACTCTTTGAGACCGTTCCACCACGCTGTAGAATTTTGGCAACCGTTCCACCACGCTGTAGACTCTTGGCGATTGTTCCACCATGCTAGAGACTCTTGGCAAATGTTCCACCACACTGTAGACTCTTGGCGAAGGTTCCACCACACTGTATACTCTTGGAGACCGTTCGACCACACTGTAGACTCTTGGCGATCGTTCCACCATGCTACAGACTCTTGGCGAATGTTCCACCACACTGTAGACTCTTGGCGAAGGTTCCACCACACTGTATACTCTTGGAGACCGTTCCACCATGCTGTAGAGTCTTGGCGACCGTTCCACCACACTGTGGACTCTTGGCGAAGGTTCCACCACACTGTATACTCTTGGAGAACGTTCCACCACGCTGTAGAATCTTTGCGACCGTTCCACCACACTGTAGACTCTTGGCGAAGGTTCCACCACACTGTATACTCTTGGAGACCGTTCCACCACGCTGTAGAATTTTGGCGACCGTTCCACCACGCTGTAGAATCTTGGCGACCGTTCGACCACACTGTAGACTCTTGGCGATCGTTCCACCATGCTATAGACTCTTGGCGAATGTTCCACCACACTATAGACTCTTGGCGAAGGTTCCACCACACTGTATACTCTTGGAGACTATTCCACCACGCTGTAGAATTTTGGCGACCGTTCCACCACGCTGTAGAATCTTGGCGACCGTTCCACCACACTGTAGACTCTTGGCGAAGGTTCCACCACACTGTATACTCTTGGAGACCGTTCCACCACGCTGTAGAATTTTGGCGACCGTTCCACTACGCTGTAGAATCTTGGCGACCATTCCACCATACTGTAGACTCTTGGCGAAGGTTCCACCACACTGTATACTCTTGGAGACCATTCCACCACGCTGTAGAATTTTAGCGACCGTTCCACCATGCTATATACTCTTGGCGAAGGATCCACCACGCTGTATACTCTTGGAGACAGTTCGACCACACTGTAGACTCTTAGCGATCATTCCACCATGCTATAGACTCTTGGCGAATGTTCCACCACACTGTATACTCTTGGAGACCGTTTGATCACACTGTAGACTCTTGGCGATCGTTCCACCATGCTATAGACTCTTGGCGAATGTTCCACCACACTGTAGACTCTTGGCGAAGGTTCCACCACACTGTATACTCTTGGAGACCATTCCACCACGCTGTAGAATTTTGGCAACCGTTCCACCACGCTGTAGAATATTGGCGACCGTTCCACCACACTGGAGACTCTTGGCGAAGGTTCCACCACACTGTATACTCTTGGAGACCGTTCCACCATGCTGTAGAATTTTGGCGACCGTTCCATCACGCTGTAGAATCTTGGCAACCGTTCCACCACACTGTAGACTCTTGGCGAAGGTTCCTCCACACTGTATACTCTTGGAGACCGTTCCACCATGCTGTAGAATTTTGGCCTCTGGTTTTACTCGGCGGATCCACATGATCAGTTTCCTCTGGTTTTACTGGGTGGATCCCTGCGATCAGTTTCCTCTGGTTTTACTGGGCAGATCAATACAATCAGTTTCCTCTGGTTTTACTGGGTGGATCCCTGCGATTAGTTTCCTCTGGTTTTACTGGGCTGATCCCTGTGATCAGTTTCCTCTGGTTTTACTGGGCTGATCCCTGCGATCAGTTTCTTCTGGTTTCACTGGGCTGATCCACATGATCAGTTTCCTCTGGTTTTACTGGGCAGATCCACATGATCAGTTTCTCTGGTTTTACTGGGCAGATCAATACAATCAGTTTCCTCTGGTTTTACTGGGCGGATCCCTGCGATCAGTTTCCTCTGGTTTTACTGGGCGGATCCATGCGATCAGTTTCCTCTGGTTTTACTGGGCGGATCCACACGATCAGTTTCCTCTGGTTTTCTGTGCGGATCCCTGCGATCAGTTTCTTCTGGTTTTATTGGGCGGATCCCTGCGATCAGTTTCTTCTGGTTTTACTGGGCGGATCCCTACAATCAGTTTCTTCTGGTTTTACTGGGCGGATCCCTGCGATGTTTCCTCTGGTTTTACTGGGCTGATCCCTGTGATCAATTTCCTCTGGTTTTACTGGGCGGATCCCTGCGATCAGTTTCCTCTGGTTTTACTGGGTGGATCCACACGATCATTTTCCTCTGGTTTTACTCGGCGGATGCACATGATCAGTTTCCTCTGGTTTTACTGGGCGGATCAATACAATCAGTTTCCTCTGGTTTTACTGGGTGGATCCCTGCGATCAGTTTCCTCTGGTTTTACTGGGCAGATCAATACAATCAGTTTCCTCTGGTTTTACTGGGTGGATCCCTGCGATTAGTTTCCTCTGGTTTTACTGGGCTGATCCCTGAGTCCGCCTCCGTGGTCGAGTGGTTAAGGTCGCTGACTTGTATACCACTGTAACCTATCATCACTGATGGTCACGGGTTCGAGCCCCGCTCAGGCCGTGTCTCATTTATATGAAAAAGTTGGCAGTTTCTTACGGAGGTTGGTGCACCCAAGTACTGGTTAACCGCTGGAGCCTGCCCAGGAAAGGTGTTGTTAAGTAAACTGCCCGCCGGCGATATAGCCCAAAATGGTGCTGATGCAGGCGTAAAACCCGAAATATAACATAAAATATAACTGATCCCTGTGATCAGTTTCCTCTAGTTTTACTGGGCTGATCCCTGCGATCAGTTTCTTCTGGTTTCACTGGGCTGATCCACATGATCAGTTTCCTCTGGTTTTACTGGGCGGATCCACATGATCAGTTTCTCTGGTTTTACTGGGCGGATCAATACAATCAGTTTCCTCTGGTTTTACTGGGCGGATCCCTGCGATCAGTTTCCTCTGGTTTTACTGGGCGGATCCCTGCGATCAGTTTCCTCTGGTTTTACTGGGCGGATCCACATGATCAGTTTCCTCTGGTTTTACTGGGCGGATCCACACGATCAGTTTACTCTGGTTTTACTGGGCGGATCCCTGCGATCAGTTTCTTCTGGTTTTACTGGGCTGATCCCTGCGATCAGTTTCTTCTGGTTACACTGGGCTGATCCACATGATCAGTTTCCTCTGGTTTTACTGGGCGGATCCACATGATCAGTTTCTCTGGTTTTACTGGGCGGATCAATACAATCAGTTTCCTCTGGTTTTACTGGGCGGATCCCTGCGATCAGTTTCCTCTGGTTTTACTGGGCGGATCCCTGCGATCAGTTTCCTCTGGTTTTACTGGGCGGATCCACATGATCAGTTTCCTCTGGTTTTACTGGGCGGATCCACACGATCAGTTTACTCTGGTTTTACTGGGCGGATCCCTGCGATCAGTTTCTTCTGGTTTTACTGGGCTGATCCCTGCGATCAGTTTCTTCTGGTTACACTGGGCTGATCCACATGATCAGTTTCCTCTGGTTTTACTGGGCGGATCCACATGATCAGTTTCCTCTGGTTTTACTGGGCGGATCAATACAATCAGTTTCCTCTGGTTTTACTGGGCGGATCCCTGCGATCAGTTTCCTCTGATTTTACTGGGCGGATCCCTGCGATCAGTTTCTTCTGGTTTTACTGGGCGGATCCCTGCGATCAGTTTCTTCTGGTTTCAATGGGCTGAACCACATGATCAGTTTCCTCTGGTTTTACTGGGCGGATCAACATGATCAGTTTCCTCTGGTTTTACTGGGCAGATCAATACAATCAGTTTCCTCTTGTTTTACTGGGTGGATCCCTGCGATTAGTTTCCTCTGGTTTTACTGGGCTGATCCCTGTGATCAGTTTCCTCTGGTTTTACTGGGCTGATCCCTGCGATCAGTTTCTTCTGGTTTCACTGGGCTGATCCACATGATCAGTTTCCTCTGGTTTTACTGGGCGGATCCACACGATCAGTTTCCTCTGGTTTTACTGGGCGGATCCCTGCGATCAGTTTCTTCTGGTTTTACTGGGCGGATCACTGTGATCAGTTTCCTCTGGTTTTACTGGGCGGATCCCTGCGATCAGTTTCTTCTGGTTTTACTGGGTGGATCCACACGATCAGTTTCCTCTGGTTTTCTGTGCGGATCCCTGCGATCAGTTTCTTCTGGTTTTACTGGGCGGATCCCTGCGATCAGTTTCTTCTGGTTTTACTGGGCGGATCCCTGCGATCAGTTTCTTCTGGTTTTACTGGGCGGATCCCTGCGATCAGTTTCCTCTGGTTTTACTGGGCTGATCCCTGTGATCAGTTTCCTCTGGTTTTACTGGGCGGATCCACATGATCAGTTTCCTCTGGTTTTACTGGGCGGATCCATACGATCAGTTTCCTCTGGTTTTACTGGGCGGATCAATACAATCAGTTTCCTCTGGTTTTACTGGGCGGATCCCTGCGATCAGTTTCCTCTGATTTTACTGGGCGGATCCACACGATCAGTTTCCTCTGGTTTTACTGGGCGGATCCACATGATCAGTTTCCTCTGGTTTTACTGAGCGGATCCACACGATCAGTTTCCTCTGGTTTTCTGTGCGGATCCCTGTGATCAGTTTCTTCTGGTTTTACTGGGCGGATCCCTGCGATCAGTTTCTTCTGGTTTTACTGGGCGGATCCCTGCGATCAGTTTCTTCTGGTTTTACTGGGCGGATCCCTGTGATCAGTTTCCTCTGGTTTTACTGGGCGGATCCCTGCGATCAGTTTCCTCTGGTTTTACTGGGTGGATCCACACGATCATTTTCCTCTGGTTTTACTCGGCGGATCCACATGATCAGTTTCCTCTGGTTTTACTGAGCAGATCCACACGATCAGTTTCCTCTGGTTTTACTGGGCGGATCCCTGTGATCAGTTTCTTCTGGTTTTACTGGGCGGATCCCTGCGATCAGTTTCTTCTGGTTTTACTGGGCGGATCCCTGCGATCAGTTTCTTCTGGTTTTACTGGGCGGATCCCTGCGATCAGTTTCCTCTTCTGGTTTTACTGGGCGGATCCACACAATCAGTTTCCTCTGGTTTTACTGGGCGGATCCCTGCGATCAGTTTCCTCTGGTTTTACTGGGCGGATCCCTGCGATCAGTTTCCTCTGGTTTCACTGGGCTGATCCACATGATCAGTGTCCTCTGGTTTTACTGGGCGGATCCACATGATCAGATTCCTCTGGTTTTACTGGGCGGATCAATACAATCAGTTTCCTCTGGTTTTACTGGGCGGATCCCTGCGATCAGTTTCCTCTGGTTTTACTGGGCGGATCCCTGCGATCAGTTTCCTCTGGTTTTACTGGGCGGATCCACCTGATCAGTTTCCTCTGGTTTTACTGGGCGGATCCACACGATCAGTTTCCTCTGGTTTTACTGGGCGGATCCCTGCGATCAGTTTCTTCTGGTTTCACTGGGCTGATCCACATGATCAGTTTCCTCTGGTTTTACTGGGCGGATCCACATGATCAGTTTCCTCTGGTTTTACTGGGCGGATCAATACAATCAGTTTCCTCTGGTTTTACTGGGCAGATCCCTGCGATCAGTTTCCTCTGGTTTTACTGGGCGGATCCCTGTGATCAGTTTCCTCTGGTTTTACTGGGTGGATCCACATGATCATTTTCCTCTGGTTTTACTCGGCGGATCCACATGATCAGTTTCCTCTGGTTTTACTGAGCAGATACACACGATCAGTTTCCTCTGGTTTTACTGAGCGGATCCACACGATCAGTTTCCTCTGGTTTTACTGGGCGGATCCTTGCGATCAGTTTCCTCTGGTTTTACTGGGTGGATCCACATGATCAGTTTCCTCTGGTTTTACTGGGCGGATCCCTGCGATCAGTTTCCTCTGGTTTTACTGGGCGGATCCCTGCGATCAGTTTCCTCTGGTTTTACTGGGCGGATCCACACGATCAGTTTCCTCTGGTTTTACTGGGCGGATCCACACGATCAGTTTCCTCTGGTTTTACTGGGCGGATCCCTGCGATCAGTTTCTTCTGGTTTTACTGGGCGGATCCCTGCGATCAGTTTCTTCTGGTTTCACTGGGCTGATCCACATGATCAGTTTCCTCTGGTTTTACTGGGCGGATCCACATGATCAGTTTCCTCTGGTTTTACTGGGCGGATCCCTGACGATCAGTTTCCTCTGGTTTTACTGGGCGGATCCACACGATCAGTTTCCTCTGGTTTTACTGGGCGGATCCACATGATCAGTTTCCTCTGGTTTTACTGGGCGGATACCTGCGATCAGTTTCTTCTGGTTTTACTGGGCGGATCCCTGCGATCAGTTTCCTCTGGTTTTACTGGGCTGATCCCTGTGATCAGTTTCCTCTGGTTTTACTGGGCGGATCCACACGATCAGTTTCCTCTGGTTTTACTGGGCGGATCCCTGTGATCAGTTTCCTCTGGTTTTACTGGGCGGATCCCTGCGATCAGTTTCCTCTGGTTTTACTGGGCGGATCCACATGATCAGTTTCCTCTGGTTTTACTGGGCGGATCCACATGATCAGTTTCCTCTGGTTTTACTGGGCGGATCCACATGATCAGTTTCCTCTGGTTTTACTGGGCGGATCCCTGCGATCAGTTTCTTCTGGTTTTACTGGGCTGATCCCTGCGATCAGTTTCTTCTGGTTTTACTGGGCGGATCCCTGCGATCAGTTTCTTCTGGTTTTACTGGGCGGATCCCTGCGATCAGTTTCTTCTGGTTTTACTGGGCGGATCCCTGCGATCAGTTTCTTCTGGTTTTACTGGGCTGATCCACATGATCAGTTTCCTCTGGTTTTACTGGGCGGATCCACACGATCAGTTTCCTCTGGTTTTACTGGGCGGATCCCTGCGATCAGTTTCCTCTGGTTTTACTGGGCGGATCCACACGATCAGTTTCCTCTGGTTTTACTGGGTGGATCCACATGATCAGTTTCCTCTGGTTTTACTGGGCGGATCCCTGCGATCAGTTTCTTCTGGTTTTACTGGGCGGATCCCTGCGATCAGTTTCCTCTGGTTTTACTGGGCTGATCCCTGTGATCAGTTTCCTCTGGTTTTACTGGGCGGATCCACACGATCAGTTTCCTCTGGTTTTACTGGGCGGATCCCTGTGATCAGTTTCCTCTGGTTTTACTGGGCGGATCCCTGCGATCAGTTTCCTCTGGTTTTACTGGGCGGATCCACACGATCAGTTTCCTCTGGTTTTACTGGGTGGATCCACATGATCAGTTTCCTCTGGTTTTACTGGGCGGATCCCTGTGATCAGTTTCTTCTGGTTTTACTGGGCGGATCCTTGCGATCAGTTTCTTCTGGTTTTACTGGGCGGATCCCTGCGATCAGTTTCTTCTGGTTTTACTGGGCGGATCCCTGCGATCAGTTTCCTCTGGTTTTACTGGGCTGATCCCTGTGATCAGTTTCCTCTGGTTTTACTGGGCGGATCCCTGCGATCAGTTTCCTCTGGTTTTACTGGGCGGATCCACACGATCAGTTTCCTCTGGTTTTACTGGGCGGATCCACACGATCAGTTTCTTCTGGTTTTACTGGGCAGATCCCTGCGATCAGTTTCCTCTGGTTTTACTGGGCTGATCCCTGTGATCAGTTTCCTCTGGTTTTACTGGGCGGATCCCTGCGATCAGTTTCCTCTGGTTTTACTGGGCTGATACCTGTGATCAGTTTCCTCTGGTTTTACTGGGCGGATCCCTGCATTCAGTTTCCTCTGGTTTTACTGGGCGGATCCACACGATCAGTTTCCTCTGGTTTTACTGGGCGGATCCACACGATCAGTTTCCTCTGGTTTTACTGGGCGGATCCCTGCGATCAGTTTCTTCTGGTTTTACTGGGCGGATCCCTGCGATCAGTTTCTTCTGGTTTTACTGGGCGGATCCACATGATCAGTTTCCTCTGGTTTTACTGGGCGGATCCACATGATCAGTTTCCTCTGGTTTTACTGGGCGGATCCCTGCGATCAGTTTCCTCTGGTTTTACTGGGCGGATCCATACGATCAGTTTCCTCTGGTTTTACTGGGTGGATCCACATGATCAGTTTCCTCTGGTTTTACTGGGCGGATCCACATGATCAGTTTCCTCTGGTTTTACTGGGCAGATCCACACGATCAGTTTCCTCTGGTTTTACTGGGCGGATCCACACGATCAGTTTCCTCTGGTTTTACTGGGCTGATCCACATGATCAGTTTCCTCTGGTTTTACTGGGCGGATCCACATGATCAGTTTCTCTGGTTTTACTGGGCGGATCAATACAATCAGTTTCCTCTGGTTTTACTGGGCGGATCCCTGCGATCAGTTTCCTCTGGTTTTACTGGGCGGATCCCTGCGATCAGTTTCCTCTGGTTTTACTGGGCGGATCCACACGATCAGTTTCCTCTGGTTTTACTGGGCGGATCCCTGCGATCAGTTTCTTCTGGTTTCACTGGGCTGATCCACATGATCAGTTTCCTCTGGTTTTACTGGGCGGATCCACATGATCAGTTTCCTCTGGTTTTACTGGGCGGATCAATACAATCAGTTTCCTCTGGTTTTACTGGGCGGATCACTGCGATCAGTTTCCTCTGGTTTTACTGGGCGGATCCCTGCGATCAGTTTCCTCTGGTTTTACTGGGCGGATCCACACGATCAGTTTCCTCTGGTTTTACTGGGCGGATCCACATGATCAGTTTCCTCTGGTTTTACTGAGCGGATCCACACGATCAGTTTCCTCTGGTTTTCTGGGCGGATCCCTGCGATCAGTTTCTTCTGGTTTTACTGGGCGGATCCCTGCGATCAGTTTCTTCTGGTTTTACTGGGCGGATCCCTGCGATCAGTTTCTTCTGGTTTTACTGGGCGGATCCCTGCGATCAGTTTCCTCTGGTTTTACTGGGCGGATCCCTGCGATCAGTTTCCTCTGGTTTTACTGGGCGGATCCACACGATCATTTTCCTCTGGTTTTACTGGGCGGATCCACATGATCAGTTTCCTCTGGTTTTACTGGGCAGATCCACACGATCAGTTTCCTCTGGTTTTACTGGGCGGATCCCTGCGATCAGTTTCCTCTGGTTTTACTGGGCGGATCCCTGCGATCAGTTTCTTCTGGTTTTACTGGGCGGATCCCTGCGATCAGTTTCTTCTGGTTTTACTGGGCGGATCCCTGCGATCAGTTTCCTCTGGTTTTACTGGGCGGATCCACACGATCAGTTTCCTCTGGTTTTACTGGGCGGATCCACACGATCAGTTTCCTCTGGTTTTACTGGGCGGATCCCTGCGATCAGTTTCCTCTGGTTTTACTGGGCGGATCCCTGCGATCAGTTTCCTCTGGTTTCACTGGGCTGATCCACATGATCAGTTTCCTCTGGTTTTACTGGGCGGATCCACATGATCAGTTTCCTCTGGTTTTACTGGGCGGATCAATACAATCAGTTTCCTCTGGTTTTACTGGGCGGATCCCTGCGATCAGTTTCCTCTGGTTTTACTGGGCGGATCCCTGCGATCAGTTTCCTCTGGTTTTACTGGGCGGATCCCTGCGATCAGTTTCCTCTGGTTTTACTGGGCGGATCCCTGCGATCAGTTTCCTCTGGTTTTACTGGGCGGATCCCTGCGATCAGTTTCCTCTGGTTTTACTGGGCGGATCCACACGATCAGTTTCCTCTGGTTTTACTGGGCGGATCCACATGATCAGTTTCCTCTGGTTTTACTGGGCGGATCAATACAATCAGTTTCCTCTGGTTTTACTGGGCGGATCCCTGCGATCAGTTTCCTCTGGTTTTACTGGGCGGATCCCTGTGATCAGTTTCCTCTGGTTTTACTGGGTGGATCCACATGATCAGTTTCCTCTGGTTTTACTGGGCGGATCCACATGATCAGTTTCCTCTGGTTTTACTGGGCAGATCCACACGATCAGTTTCCTCTGGTTTTACTGGGCGGATCCACACGATCAGTTTCCTCTGGTTTTACTGGGCGGATCCCTGCGATCAGTTTCCTCTGGTTTTACTGGGCGGATCCACATGATCAGTTTCCTCTGGTTTTACTGGGCGGATCCCTGCGATCAGTTTCCTCTGGTTTTACTGGGCGGATCCCTGCGATCAGTTTCCTCTGGTTTTACTGGGCGGATCCACACGATCAGTTTCCTCTGGTTTTACTGGGCGGATCCCTGCGATCAGTTTCCTCTGGTTTTACTGGGCGGATCCCTGCGATCAGTTTCTTCTGGTTTTACTGGGCTGATCCACATGATCAGTTTCCTCTGGTTTTACTGGGCGGATCCACATGATCAGTTTCCTCTGGTTTTACTGGGCGGATCCATACGATCAGTTTCCTCTGGTTTTACTGGGCGGATCCCTACGATCAGTTTCCTCTGGTTTTACTGGGCGGATCCCTGTGATCAGTTTCCTCTGGTTTTACTGGGCGGATCCACACGATCAGTTTCCTCTGGTTTTACTGGGCGGATCCCTGCGATCAGTTTCTTCTGGTTTTACTGGGCGGATCCCTGCGATCAGTTTCCTCTGGTTTTACTGGGCGGATCCCTGTGATCAGTTTCCTCTGGTTTTACTGGGCGGATCCCTGCGATCAGTTTCCTCTGGTTTTACTGGGTGGATCCACACGATCAGTTTCCTCTGGTTTTACTCGGCGGATCCACATGATCAGTTTCCTCTGGTTTTACTGAGCAGATACACACGATCAGTTTCCTCTGGTTTTACTGAGCGGATCCACACGATCAGTTTCCTCTGGTTTTACTGGGCGGATCCCTGTGATCAGTTTCTTCTGGTTTTACTGGGCGGATCCCTGCGATCAGTTTCTTCTGGTTTTACTGGGCGGATCACTGCGATCAGTTTCTTCTGGTTTTACTGGGCGGATCCCTGCGATCAGTTTCCTCTGGTTTTACTGGGCGGATCCCTGCGATCAGTTTCCTCTGGTTTTACTGGGCGGATCCACACGATCAGTTTCCTCTGGTTTTACTGGGCGGATCCCTGCGATCAGTTTCCTCTGGTTTTACTGGGCGGATCCCTGCGATCAGTTTCCTCTGGTTTCACTGGGCTGATCCACATGATCAGTTTCCTCTGGTTTTACTGGGCGGATCCACATGATCAGTTTCCTCTGGTTTTACTGGGCGGATCAATACAATCAGTTTCCTCTGGTTTTACTGGGCGGATCCCTGTGATCAGTTTCCTCTGGTTTTACTGGGCGGATCCCTGCGATCAGTTTCCTCTGGTTTTACTGGGCGGATCCACCTGATCAGTTTCCTCTGGTTTTACTGGGCGGATCCACACGATCAGTTTCCTCTGGTTTTACTGGGCGGATCCCTGCGATCAGTTTCTTCTGGTTTCACTGGGCTGATCCACATGATCAGTTTCCTCTGGTTTTACTGGGCGGATCCACATGATCAGTTTCCTCTGGTTTTACTGGGCGGATCAATACAATCAGTTTCCTCTGGTTTTACTGGGCAGATCCCTGCGATCAGTTTCCTCTGGTTTTACTGGGCGGATCCATGTGATCAGTTTCCTCTGGTTTTACTGGGTGGATCCACATGATCATTTCCTCTGGTTTTACTCGGCGGATCCACATGATCAGTTTCCTCTGGTTTTACTGAGCAGATACACACGATCAGTTTCCTCTGGTTTTACTGAGCGGATCCACACGATCAGTTTCCTCTGGTTTTACTGGGCGGATCCACATGATCAGTTTCCTCTGGTTTTACTGGGCGGATCCATACGATCAGTTTCCTCTGGTTTTACTGGGCGGATCCATGCGATCAGTTTCCTCTGGTTTTACTGGGCGGATCCCTGCGATCAGTTTCCTCTGGTTTTACTGGGCGGATCCCTGCGATCAGTTTCCTCTGGTTTTACTGGGCGGATCCATACGATCAGTTTCCTCTGGTTTTACTGGGCGGATCACTGCGATCAGTTTCTTCTGGTTTCACTGGGCTGATCCACATGATCAGTTTCCTCTGGTTTTACTGGGCGGATCCACATGATCAGTTTCCTCTGGTTTTACTGGGCAGATCAATACAATCAGTTTCCTCTGGTTTTACTGGGCGGATCAATACAATCAGTTTCCTCTGGTTTTACTGGGCGGATCCCTGAGATCAGTTTCCTCTGATTTTACTGGGCGGATCCACACGATCAGTTTCCTCTGGTTTTACTGGGCGGATCCCTGTGATCAGTTTCTTCTGGTTTTACTGGGCGGATCCCTGCGATCAGTTTCTTCTGGTTTTACTGGGCGGATCCCTGCGATCAGTTTCTTCTGGTTTTACTGGGCGGATCCCTGCGATCAGTTTCTTCTGGTTTTACTGGGCGGATCCCTGCGATCAGTTTCCTCTGGTTTTACTGGGCTGATCCCTGTGATCAGTTTCCTCTGGTTTTACTGGGCGGATCCCTGCGATCAGTTTCCTCTGGTTTTACTGGGTGGATCCACACGATCAGTTTCCTCTGGTTTTACTCGGCGGATCCACATGATCAGTTTCCTCTGGTTTTACTGAGCAGATACACACGATCAGTTTCCTCTGGTTTTTCTGGGCGGATCCACCTTATCAGTTTCCTCTGGTTTTACTGGGCGGATCCACACGATCAGTTTCCTCTGGTTTTACTGGGCGGATCCCTGCGATCAGTTTCTTCTGGTTTCACTGGGCTGATCCACATGATCAGTTTCCTCTGGTTTTACTAGGCGGATCCACATGATCAGTTTCCTCTGGTTTTACTGGGCTGATACCTGTGATCAGTTTCCTCTGGTTTTACTGGGCGGATCCCTGCAATCAGTTTCCTCTGGTTTTACTGGGCGGATCACTGCGATCAGTTTCCTCTGGTTTTACTGGGCGGATCACTACGATCAGTTTCCTCTGGTTTTACTGGGC
>CM026394.1:49583870-49606821 GCA_014843695.1 Archivesica marissinica
CAATGGCCGAGGGGGGTTGGCAATAAGTACACATGACAATAAGTACCAATGGCCGAGGAGGGTTGGCAATAAGTACCGATGGCAATAAGTACCAATGGCCGAGGAGGGTTGACAATAAGTACCAATGGCCGAGGAGGGTTGACAATAAGTACCAATGGCCGAGGAGGGTTGACAATAAGTACCGATGGCAATAAGTACCAATGGCCGAGGGGGGTTGACAATAAGTACCGATGGCAATAAGTACCAATGGCCGAGGGGGGTTGACAATAAGTACCGATGGCAATAAGTACCAATGGCCGAGGAGGGTTGACAATAAGTACCGATGGCAATAAGTACCAATGGCCGAGGGGGGTTGACAATAAGTACCGATGGCCTAGTTGTGTTGGCAATAAGTGCCGATGGCAATAAGTACCAATGGCCGAGGAGGGTTGACAATAAGTACCAATGGCCGAGGGGGTTGACAATAAGTACCAATGGCCGAGGAGGGTTGACAATAAGTACCATGCCGAGGAGGGTTGGCATAAGTACCAATGGTGAGGGGGTTGGCAATAAGTACTAATGGCCGAGGAGGGTTGGCAATAAGTACCAATGGCAAAATAAGTACCAATGGCCGAGGAGGGTTGACAATAAGTACCAATGGCTGAGGGGGGTTGGCAATAAGTACCAATGGCCGAGGAGGGTTGACAATAAGTACCAATGGCCGAGGAGGGTTGACAATAAGTACCAATGGCCGAGAGGGTTGACAATAAGTACCAATGGCCGAGGAGGGTTGGCAATAAGTACCAATGGCCGAGGAGGGTTGACAATAAGTACCAATGGCCGAGGAGGGTTGACAATAAGTACAATGGCTGAGGGGGGTTGGCAATAAGTACCAATGGCCGAGGAGGGTTGACAATAAGTACCAATGGCCGAGGAGGGTTGGCAATAAGTACCAATGGCCGAGGAGGGTTGGCAATAAGTACCACTGGCAATAAGTACCAATGGCCGAGGCGGGTTGACAATAAGTACCAATGGCCGAGGAGGGTTGGCAATAAGTACCAATGGCTGAGGGGGGTTGGCAATAAGTACCACTGGCCGAGAGGGGTTGGCAATAAGTACCAATGGCCGAGGGGGGTTGGCAATAAGTACCAATGGCCGAGGAGGGTTGACAATAAGTACCAATGGCCGAGGAGGGTTGACAATAAGTACCAATGGCCGAGGGGGGTTGACAATAAGTACCGATGGCCTAGTTGGGTTGGCAATAAGTACCAATGACAATAAGTACCAATGGCCGAGGGGGGTTGGCAATAGGTACCGATGGCAATAGGTACCAATGGCCGAGGAGGGTTGACAATAAGTACCGATGGCAATAAGTACCAATGGCCGAGGAGGGTTGGCAATAAGTACCGATGGCAATAAGTACCAATGGCCGAGGAGGGTTGTCAATAAGTACCGATGGCCGAGGAGGGTTGACAATAAGTACCGATGGCCGAGGAGGGTTGACAATAAGTACCAATGACAATAAGTACCAATGGCCGAGGAGGGTTGACAATAAGTACCAATGGCAATAAGTACCAATGGCCGAGGCGGATTGGCAATAAGTACCGATGGCAATAAGTACCGATGGCCGAGGTGGATTGGCAATAAGTACCGATGGCCGAAGCCGGTTGGCAATAATTACCGATGGCCGAGGCCGGTTGGCAATAAGTACCGATGGCCGAGGCCGGTTGGCAATAAGTACCGATGGCCGAGGCCGGTTGGCAATAAGTACCGATGGCCAACGCCGGTTGGCAATAAGTAACGCCGAGGGTGGTTGGCAATAAGTACCGATGGCCGAAACCGGTTGGCAATAAGTACCGATGGCCGAGGCCGGTTGGCAATAAGTAATGCCGAGGGGGGTTGGCAATAAGTACCGATGGCCGAGGGGGTTGGCAATAAGTACCGATGGCCGAGGGGGTTGGCAATAAGTACCGATGGCCGAGGCGGGTTGGCAATAAGTACAGATGGATGAGGGGGGTTTGGCAATGAGTACCGATGGCCGAGGAAGGTTGGCAATAAGTACCAATGGCCGAGGAGGGTTGGCAATAAGTACCAATGGCTGAAGAGGGTTGGCAATAAGTACCAATGGCCAAGGAGGGTTGACAATAAGTACCAATGGCCGAGGAGGGTTGACAATAAGTACCAATGGCCGAGGAGGGTTGACAATAAGTACCAATGGCCGAGGAGGGTTGACAATAAGTACCAATGGCCGAGGAGGGTTGGCAATAAGTACCAATGGCTGAGGGGGGTTGGCAATAAGTACTAATGGCCGAGGAGGGTTGGCAATAAGTACCAATGGCAATAAGTACCAATGGCCGAGGAGGGTTGACAATAAGTACAAATGGCCGAGGAGGGTTGACAATAAGTACCGATGGCCGAGGAGGGTTGACAATAAGTACCGATGGCAATAAGTACCAATGGCCGAGGGGGCTTGACAATAAGTACCGATGGCAATAAGTACCAATGGCCGAGGGGGGTTGACATTAAGTACCGATGGCAATAAGTACCAATGGCCGAGGACGGTTGACAATAAGTACCGATGGCAATAAGTACCAATGGCCGAGGGGGGTTGACATTAAGTACCGATGGCCTAGTTGTGTTGGCAATAAGTGCCGATGGCAATAAGTACCTATGGCCGAGGGGGGTTGACAATAAGTACCAATGGCCGAGGGGGGTTGGCAATAAGTACAAATGACAATAAGTACCAATGGCCGGGGGGGTGGCAATAAGTACCGATGGCCGAGGGGGGTTGACAATAAGTACCAATGACAATAAGTACCAATGGCCGAGGGGGGTTGGCAATAAGTACCAATGGTCGAGGTGGATTGGCAATAAGTACCGATGGCCGAGGTGGATTGGCAAACAGTACCGATGGCCGAAGCCGGTTGGCAATAATTACCGATGGCCGAGGCCGGTTGGCAATAAGTACCGATGGCCGAGGCCGGTTGGCAATAAGTACCGATGGCCGAGGCCGGTTGGCAATAAGTACCGATGGCCAAGGACGGTTGGCAATAAGTAACGCCGAGGGGGGTTGGCAATAAGTACCGATGGCCGAAACCGGTTGGCAATAAGTACCGATGGCCAAGGCGGATTGGCAATAAGTACCGATGGCCGAGGCGGATTGGCAATAAGTATCAATTGCCGAGGCGGATTGGCAATAAGTACCAATGGTCGAGGTGGATTGGCAATAAGTACCGATGGCCGAGGTGGATTGGCAAACAGTACCGATGGCCGAAGCCGGTTGGCAATAATTACCGATGGCCGAGGCCGGTTGGCAATAAGTACCGATGGCCGAGGCCGGTTGGCAATAAGAACCGATGGCCGAGGCCGGTTGGCAATAAGTACCGATGGCCAACGCCGGTTGGCAATAAGTAACGCCGAGGGTGGTTGGCAATAAGTACCGATGGCCGAAACCGGTTGGCAATAAGTACCGATGGCAATAAGTACCGATGGCCGAGGAGGGTTGACAATAAGTACCGATGGCCGAGGAGGGTTGACAATAGGTACCGATGGCCGAGGGGGGTTGACAATAAGTACCGATGGCAATAAGTACCGATGGCCGAGGAGGGTTGACAATAAGTACCGATGGCCGAGGAGGGTTGACAATAGGTACCGATGGCCGAGGGGGGTTGACAATAAGTACCGATGGCAATAAGTACCGATGGCCGAGGGGGGTTGACAATAAGTACCAATGGCCGAGGAGGGTTGACAATAAGTACCGATGGCCGAGGAGGGTTGACAATAAGTACCGATGGCAATAAGTACCAATGGCCGAGGGGGCTTGACAATAAGTACCGATGGCAATAAGTACCAATGGCCGAGGGGGGTTGACATTAAGTACCGATGGCAATAAGTACCAATGGCCGAGGACGGTTGACAATAAGTACCGATGGCAATAAGTACCAATGGCCGAGGGGGGTTGACATTAAGTACCGATGGCCTAGTTGTGTTGGCAATAAGTGCGATGGCGAGGGGGTTGACAATAAGTACCAATGACAATAAGTACCAATGGCCGAGGGGGGTTGGCAATAAGTACAAATGACAATAAGTACCAATGGCCGAGGGGGGTTGGCAATAAGTACCGATGGCAATAAGTACCGATGGCCGAGGGGGGTTGACAATAAGTACCAATGGCCGAGGAGGGTTGACAATAAGTACCGATGGCCGAGGAGGGTTGACAATAAGTACCGATGGCAATAAGTACCAATGGCCGAGGGGGCTTGACAATAAGTACCGATGGCAATAAGTACCAATGGCCGAGGGGGGTTGACATTAAGTACCGATGGCAATAAGTACCAATGGCCGAGGACGGTTGACAATAAGTACCGATGGCAATAAGTACCAATGGCCGAGGGGGGTTGACATTAAGTACCGATGGCCTAGTTGTGTTGGCAATAAGTGCCGATGGCAATAAGTACCGATGGCCGAGGGGGGTTGACAATAAGTACCAATGACAATAAGTACCAATGGCCGAGGGGGGTTGGCAATAAGTACAAATGACAATAAGTACCAATGGCCGAGGAGGGTTGGCAATAAGTACCAATGGCTGAAGAGGGTTGGCAATAAGTACCAATGGCCGAGGAGGGTTGACAATAAGTACCAATGGCCGAGGAGGGTTGACAATAAGTACCAATGGCCGAGGAGGGTTGACAATAAGTACCAATGGCCGAGGAGGGTTGACAATAAGTACCAATGGCCGAGGAGGGTTGGCAATAATACCAATGGCGAGGGTTGCAATAAGTACTAATGGCCGAGGAGGGTTGGCAATAAGTACCAATGGCAATAAGTACCAATGGCCGAGGAGGGTTGACAATAAGTACCAATGGCTGAGGGGGGTTGGCAATAAGTACCAATGGCCGAGGAGGGTTGACAATAAGTACCAATGGCCGAGGAGGGTTGACAATAAGTACCAATGGCCAAGGAGGGTTGACAATAAGTACCAATGGCTGAGGAGGGTTGGCAATAAGTACCAATGGCCGAGGAGGGTTGACAATAAGTACCAATGGCCGAGGAGGGTTGACAATAAGTACCAATGGCCGAGGAGGGTTGACAATAAGTACCAATGGCCGAGGAGGGTTGACAATAAGTACCAATGGCTGAGGGGGGTTGGCAATAAGTACCAATGGCCGAGGAGGGTTGACAATAAGTACCACTGGCCGAGAGGGGTTGGCAATAAGTACCAATGGCCGAGAGGGGTTGGCAATAAGTACCACTGGCAATACGTACCAATGGCCGAGGCGGGTTGACAATAAGTACCAATGGCCGAGGAGGGTTGGCAATAAGTACCAATGGCTGAGGGGGGTTGGCAATAAGTACCACTGGCCGAGAGGGGTTGGCAATAAGTACCACTGGCCGAGAGGGGTTGGCAATAAGTACCAATGGCAATAAGTACCGATGGCCGAAGGGGGTTGACAATAAGTACCGATGGCAATAAGTACCGATGGCCGAGGAGGGTTGACAATAAGTACCAATGGCCGAGGGGGGTTGACAATAAGTACCGATGGCCTAGTTGGGTTGGCAATAAGTACCAATGACAATAAGTACCAATGGCCGAGGGGGGTTGGCAATAGGTACCGATGGCAATAGGTACCAATGGCCGAGGAGGGTTGACAATAAGTACCGATGGCAATAAGTACCAATGGCCGAGGAGGGTTGGCAATAAGTACCGATGGCAATAAGTACCAATGGCCGAGGAGGGTTGTCAATAAGTACCGATGGCTGAGGAGGGTTGACAATAAGTACCGATGGCCGAGGAGGGTTGACAATAAGTACCGATGACAATAAGTACCAATGGCCGAGGAGGGTTGACAATAAGTACCAATGGCAATAAGTACCAATGGCCGAGGAGGGTTGACAATAAGTACCAATGGCTGAGGGGGGTTGGCAATAAGTACTAATGGCCGAGGAGGGTTGGCAATAAGTACCAATGGCAATAAGTACCAATGGCCGAGGAGGGTTGACAATAAGTACCAATGGCTGAGGGGGGTTGGCAATAAGTACCAATGGCCGAGGAGGGTTGACAATAAGTACCAATGGCCGAGGAGGGTTGACAATAAGTACCAATGGCCAAGGAGGGTTGACAATAAGTACCAATGGCTGAGGAGGGTTGGCAATAAGTACCAATGGCCGAGGAGGGTTGACAATAAGTACCAATGGCCGAGGAGGGTTGACAATAAGTACCAATGGCCGAGGAGGGTTGACAATAAGTACCAATGGCCGAGGAGGGTTGACAATAAGTACCAATGGCTGAGGGGGGTTGGCAATAAGTACCAATGGCCGAGGAGGGTTGACAATAAGTACCACTGGCCGAGAGGGGTTGGCAATAAGTACCAATGGCCGAGAGGGGTTGGCAATAAGTACCACTGGCAATACGTACCAATGGCCGAGGCGGGTTGACAATAAGTACCAATGGCCGAGGAGGGTTGGCAATAAGTACCAATGGCTGAGGGGGGTTGGCAATAAGTACCACTGGCCGAGAGGGGTTGGCAATAAGTACCACTGGCCGAGAGGGGTTGGCAATAAGTACCAATGGCAATAAGTACCGATGGCCGAAGGGGGTTGACAATAAGTACCGATGGCAATAAGTACCGATGGCCGAGGAGGGTTGACAATAAGTACCAATGGCCGAGGGGGGTTGACAATAAGTACCGATGGCCTAGTTGGGTTGGCAATAAGTACCAATGACAATAAGTACCAATGGCCGAGGGGGGTTGGCAATAGGTACCGATGGCAATAGGTACCAATGGCCGAGGAGGGTTGACAATAAGTACCGATGGCAATAAGTACCAATGGCCGAGGAGGGTTGGCAATAAGTACCGATGGCAATAAGTACCAATGGCCGAGGAGGGTTGTCAATAAGTACCGATGGCCGAGGAGGGTTGACAATAAGTACCGATGGCCGAGGAGGGTTGACAATAAGTACCAATGACAATAAGTACCAATGGCCGAGGAGGGTTGACAATAAGTACCAATGGCAATAAGTACCAATGGCCGAGGCGGATTGGCAATAAGTATCAATGGCCGAGGCGGATTGGCAATAAGTACCAATGGTCGAGGTGGATTGGCAATAAGTACCGATGGCCGAGGTGGATTGGCAAACAGTACCGATGGCCGAAGCCGGTTGGCAATAATTACCGATGGCCGAGGCCGGTTGGCAATAAGTACCGATGGCCGAGGCCGGTTGGCAATAAGAACCGATGGCCGAGGCCGGTTGGCAATAAGTACCGATGGCCAACGCCGGTTGGCAATAAGTAACGCCGAGGGTGGTTGGCAATAAGTACCGATGGCCGAAACCGGTTGGCAATAAGTACCGATGGCCGAGGCCGGTTGGCAATAAGTAATGCCGAGGGGGGTTGGCAATAAGTACCGATGGCCGAGGGGGTTGGCAATAAGTACCGATGGCCGAGGGGGTTGGCAATAAGTACCGATGGCCGAGGCGGGTTGGCAATAAGTACAGATGGATGAGGGGGGTTTGGCAATGAGTACCGATGGCCGAGGAAGGTTGGCAATAAGTACCAATGGCCGAGGAGGGTTGGCAATAAGTACCAATGGCTGAAGAGGGTTGGCAATAAGTACCAATGGCCAAGGAGGGTTGACAATAAGTACCAATGGCCGAGGAGGGTTGACAATAAGTACCAATGGCCGAGGAGGGTTGACAATAAGTACCAATGGCCGAGGAGGGTTGACAATAAGTACCAATGGCCGAGGAGGGTTGGCAATAAGTACCAATGGCTGAGGGGGGTTGGCAATAAGTACTAATGGCCGAGGAGGGTTGGCAATAAGTACCAATGGCAATAAGTACCAATGGCCGAGGAGGGTTGACAATAAGTACAAATGGCCGAGGAGGGTTGACAATAAGTACCGATGGCCGAGGAGGGTTGACAATAAGTACCGATGGCAATAAGTACCAATGGCCGAGGGGGCTTGACAATAAGTACCGATGGCAATAAGTACCAATGGCCGAGGGGGGTTGACATTAAGTACCGATGGCAATAAGTACCAATGGCCGAGGACGGTTGACAATAAGTACCGATGGCAATAAGTACCAATGGCCGAGGGGGGTTGACATTAAGTACCGATGGCCTAGTTGTGTTGGCAATAAGTGCCGATGGCAATAAGTACCTATGGCCGAGGGGGGTTGACAATAAGTACCAATGACAATAAGTACCAATGGCCGAGGGGGGTTGGCAATAAGTACAAATGACAATAAGTACCAATGGCCGAGGGGGGTTGGCAATAAGTACCGATGGCCGAGGGGGGTTGACAATAAGTACCAATGACAATAAGTACCGATGGCCAAGGGGGGTTGGCAATAAGTAACGCCGAGGGGGGTTGGCAATAAGTACCAATGGTCGAGGTGGATTGGCAATAAGTACCGATGGCCGAGGTGGATTGGCAAACAGTACCGATGGCCGAAGCCGGTTGGCAATAATTACCGATGGCTGAGGCCGGTTGGCAATAAGTACTCTTGGCGAAGGTTCCACCACACTGTATACTCTTGAAGACCGTTCCACCACGCTGTAGAATTTTGGCGACCGTTCCACCACGCTGTAGAATCTTGGCGACCGTTCCACCACACTGTAGACTCTTGGCGAAGGTTCCACCACACTGTATACTCTTGGAGACCGTTCCACCACGCTGTAGAATTTTGGCGACCGTTCCACCTCGCAGTAGAATCTTGGCGACCGTTCCACCACACTGTAGACTCTTGGCGATCGTTCCACCATGCTATAGACTCTTGGCGAATGTTCCACCACACTGTAGACTCTTGGCGAAGGTTCCACCACACTGTATACTCTTGGAGACCGTTCGACCACACTGTAGACTCTTGGCGATCGTTCCACCATGCTATAGACTCTTGGCGAAGGTTCCACAACACTGTATACTCTTGGAGACCGTTCGACCACACTGTAGACTCTTGGCGATCGTTCCACCATGCAATAGATTCTTGGCGAATGTTCCACCACACTGTAGACTCTTGGCGAAGGTTCCACCACACTGTAGACTCTTGGCGATCATTCCACCATGCTATAGACTTTTGGCGAATATTCCACCACACTGTAGACTCTTGGCGAAGGTTCCACCACACTGTATACTCTTGGAGACCGTTCCACCACGCTGTAGAATTTTGGCGACCGTTCCACCATGCTATAGAATCTTGGCGACCATTCCACCACACTGTAGACTCTTGGCGAAGGTTCCACCACACTGTATACTCTTGGAGACCGTTCCACCACGCTGTAGAATTTTGGCGACCGTTCCACCACGCTGTAGAATCTTGGCGACCGTTCGACCACACTGTAGACTCTTGGCGATCGTTCCACCATGCTATAGACTCTTGGCAAATGTTCCACCACACTGTAGACTCTTGGCGAAGGTTCCACCACACTGTAGACTCTTGGTGATCGTTCCACCACGCTATAGACTCTTGGCGAATGTTCCACCACACTGTAAACTCTTGGCGAAGATTCCACCACACTGTATACTCTTGGAGACCGTTCCACCACGCTGTAGAATTTTGGCGACCGTTCCACCACACTGTAGAATCTTGGCGACCGTTCCACCACACTGTAGACTCTTGGCGACGGTTCCACCACACTGTATACTCTTGGAGACGGTTCCACCACGCTGTAGAATTTTGGCGACCGTTCCACCACGCTGTAGAATCTTGGCGACCGTTCGACCACACTGTAGACTCTTGGCGATCGTTCCACCATGCTATAGACTCTTGCCGAATGTTCCACCACACTGTAGACTCTTGGCGAAGGTTCCACCACACTGTATACTCTTGGAGACCGTTCGACCACACTGTAGACTCTTGGCGATCGTTCCACCACACTGTATACTCTTGGAGACCGTTCCACTATGCTGTAGAATTTTGGCGACCGTTCCACCATGCTGTAGAATTTTGGCGACCGTTCCACCATGCTGTAGAATATTGGCAACCGTTCGACCACACTGTAGACTCTTGGCGATCGTTCCACCATGCTATTGACTCTTGGCGAATGTTCCACCACACTGTAGACTCTTGGCGATAGTTCCACGATGCTATAGACTCTTGGCGAATGTTCCACCACACTGTATACTCTTGGAGACCGTTCCACCATGCTGTAGAATTTTGGCGACCGTTCCACCATGCTGTAGAATCTTGGCGACCATTCCACCACACTGTAGACTCTTGGCGAAGGTTCCACCACACTGTATACTCTTGGAGACCGTTCCACCACACTGTAGAATTTTGGCGACCGTTCCACCATGCTGTAGAATCTTGGCGACCGTTCGACCACACTGTAGACTCTTGTCGATCGGTCCACCATGCTATAGACTCTTGGCGAAGGTTCCACAACACTGTATACTCTTGGAGACCGTTCCACCACTCTGTAGAATTTTGGCGACCGTTCCACCACGCTGTAGAATCTTGGCGACCGTTCCACCACACTGTAGACTCTTGGCGAAGGTTCCACCACACTGTATACTCTTGGAGACCGTTCCACCAGGCTGTAGAATTTTGGCGACCGTTCCACCACGCTGTATAATCTTGGCGACCGTTCGACCACACTGTAGACTCTTGGAGATCGTTCCACCATGCTATAGACTCTTGTCGAATGTTCCACCACACTGTATACTCTTGGAGACCGTTCGACCACACTGTAGACTCTTGGTGATCGTTCCACCACGCTATAGACTCTTGGCGAATGTTCCACCACACTGTAGACTCTTGGCGAAGATTCCACCACACTGTATACTCTTGGAGACCGTTCCACCATGCTGTAGAATCTTGGCGACCGTTTGACAACACTGTAGACTATTGGCGATCGTTCCACCATGCTATAGACTCTTGGCGAATGTTCCACCACACTGTAGACTCTTGGCGAAGGTTCCACCACACTTTATACTCTTGGAGACCGTTCGACCACACTGTAGACTCTTGGCGATCGTTCCACCATGCTATAGACTCTTGGCGAATGTTCCACCACACTGTAGACTCTTGGCGAAGGTTCCACCACACTGTATACTCCTGGAGACCGTTCCACCACGCTGTAGAATTTTGGCGACCGTTCCACCACGCTGTAGAATTTTGGGGACCGTTCCACCACGCTGTAGAATATTGGCGACCGTTCGACCACACTGTAGAATCTTGGCGATCGTTCCACCATGCTATAGACTCTTGGCGAATGTTCCACTACACTGTAGACTCTTGGCGAAGGTTCCACCACACTGTATACTCTTGTAGACCGTTCCACCACGCTGTAGAATCTTGGCGAATGTTCCACCACACTGTAGACTCTTGGCGAAGGTTCCACCACACTGTAGACTCTTGGTGATCGTTCCACCACACTATAGACTCTTGGCGAATGTTCCACCACACTGTAAACTCTTGGCGAAGATTCCACCACACTGTATACTCTTGGAGACCGTTCCACCAAGCTGTAGAATTTTGGCGCCCGTTCCACCATGCTGTAGAATCTTGGCGACCGTTCAACCACACTGTAGACTCTTGGCGATCGTTCCACCATGCTATAGACTCTTGCCGAATGTTCCACCACACTGTAGACTCTTGGCGAAGGTTCCACCACACTGTATACTCTTGGAGACCGTTCGACTACACTGTAGACTCTTGGCGATCGTTCCACCATGCTATAGACTCTTGGCGAATGTTCCACCACACTGTAGACTCTTGGCGAAGGTTCCACCACACTGTTTACTCTTGGAGACCGTTCCACCACGCTGTAGAATTTTGGCGACCGTTCCACCATGCTGTAGAATATTGGCGACCGTTCGACCACACTGTAGACTCTTGGCGATCGTTCCACCATGCTATAGACTCTTGGCGAATGTTCCACCACACTGTAGACTCTTGGCGATCGTTCCACCATGCTATAGACTCTTGGCGAATGTTCCACCACACCGTATACTCTTGGAGACCGTTCCACCACGCTGTAGAATTTTGGCGACCGTTCCACCACGCTGTAGAATCTTGGCGACCATTCCTCCACACTGTAGACTCTTGGCGAAGGTTCCACCACACTGTATACTCTTGGAGACCGTTCCACCACACTGTAGAATTTTGGCGACCGTTCCACCATGCTGTAGAATCTTGGCGACCGTTCGACCACACTGTAGACTCTTGTCGATCGTTCCACCATGCTATAGACTCTTGGTGAAGGTTCCACAACACTGTATACTCTTGGAGACCGTTCCACCACTCTGTAGAATTTTGGCGACCGTTCCACCACGCTGTAGAATCTTGGCGACCATTCCACCACACTGTAGACTCTTGGCGAAGGTTCCACCACACTGTATACTCTTGGAGACCGTTCCACCAGGCTGTAGAATTTTGGCGAAGGTTCCACCACACTGTATACTCTTGGAGACCGTTCGACCACACTGTAGACTCTTGGCGATCGTTCCACCATGCTATAGACTCTTGGCGAAGGTTCCACAACACTGTATACTCTTGGAGACCGTTCGACCACACTGTAGACTCTTGGCGATCGTTCCACCATGCAATAGACTCTTGGCGAATGTTCCACCACACTGTAGACTCTTGGCGAAGGTTCCACCACACTGTATACTCTTGGAGACAATTCCATCATGCAGTAGAATTTTGGCGATCGTTCCACCACGCTGTAGAATCTTGGCGACCGTTCCACCACACTGTAGACTCTTGGCGAAGGTTCCACCACACTGTATACTCTTGGAGACCGTTCCACCACACTGTAGAATTTTGGCGACCGTTCCACCACACTGTAGACTCTTGGCGATCATTCCACCATGCTATAGACTTTTGACGAATATTCCACCACACTGTAGACTCTTGGCGAAGGTTCCACCACACTGTATACACTTGGAGACCGTTCCACCACGCTGTAGAATTTTGGCGATCGTTCCACCATGCTATAGACTCTTGGCGAATGTTCCACCATACTGTAGACTCTTGGCGAAGGTTCCACCACACTGTATACTCTTGGCGACCGTTCGACCACACTGTAGACTCTTGGCGATCGTTCCACCATGCTATAGACTCTTGGCGAATGTTCCACCACACTGTAGACTCTTGGCGAAGGTTCCACCACACTGTATACTCTTGGAGACCGTTCGACCACACTGTAGACTCTTGGCGATCGTTCCACCATGCTATAGACTCTTAGCGAATGTTCCACCAAACTGTAGACTCTTGTCGAAGGTTCCACCACACTGTATACTCTTTGAGACCGTTCCACCACGCTGTAGAATTTTGGCGTCCGTTCCACCATGCTGTAGAATCTTGGCGACCATTCCACCACACTGTAGACTCTTGGCGAAGGTTCCATCACACTGTATACTCTTGGAGACCGTTCCACCACACTGTAGAATTTTGGCGACCGTTCCACCACGCTGTAGAATCTTGGCGACCGTTCGACCACACTGTAGACTCTTGGCGATCATTCCACCATGCTATAGACTCTTGGCGAATATTCCACCACACTGTAGACTCTTGGCGAAGGTTCCACCACACTGTATACTCTTGGAGACCGTTCCACCACGCTGTAGAATTTTGGCGACCGTTCCACCACGCTGTAGAATCTTCGCGACCATTCCACCACACTGTAGACTCTTGGCGAAGGTTCCACCACACTGTATACTCTTGGAGACCGTTCCACCACGCTGTAGAATTTTGCCAGTGGTACTTATTGCCAACCCCTCTCGGCCATTGGTACTTATTGCCAACCCCTCTCGGCCAGTGGTACTTATTGTCAACCCTCCTCGGCCATTGGTACTTATTGCCAACCCCCCTCAGCCATTGGTACTTATTGTCAACCCTCCTCGGCCATTGGTACTTATTGTCAACCCTCCTCGGCCATTGGTACTTATTGTCAACCCTCCTCGGCCATTGGTACTTATTGTCAACCCTCCTCGGCCATTGGTACTTATTGCCAACCCTCCTCAGCCATTGGTACTTATTGCCAACCCTCCTCGGCCATTGGTACTTATTGTCATTTGTACTTATTGCCAACCCCCCTCGGCCATTGGTACGTATTGTCATTGGTACTTATTGTCAACCCCCCTCGGCCATCGGTACTTATTGCCATCGGCACTTATTGCCAACACAACTAGGCCATCGGTACTTAATGTCAACCCCCCTCGGCCATTGGTACTTATTGCCATCGGTACTTATTGTCAACCGTCCTCGGCCATTGGTACTTATTGCCATCGGTACTTAATGTCAACCCCCCTCGGCCATTGGTACTTATTGCCATCGGTACTTATTGTCAAGCCCCCTCGGCCATTGGTACTTATTGCCATCGGTACTTATTGTCAACCCTCCTCGGCCATCGGTACTTATTGTCAACCCTCCTCGGCCATTGGTACTTATTGTCAACCCCCCTCGGCCATCGGTACTTATTGCCATCGGTACTTATTGCCAACCCCCCTCGGCCATTGGTACTTATTGTCATTTGTACTTATTGCCAACCCCCCTCGGCCATTGGTACTTATTGTCATTGGTACTTATTGTCAACCCCCCTCGGCCATCGGTACTTATTGCCATCGGCACTTATTGCCAACACAACTAGGCCATCGGTACTTAATGTCAACCCCCCTCGGCCATTGGTACTTATTGCCAATCCGCCTCGGCCATTGATACTTATTGCCAATCCGCCTCGGCCATCGGTACTTATTGCCAATCCGACTCGGCCATCGGTACTTATTGCCAACCGGTTTCGGCCATCGGTACTTATTGCCAACCCCCCTCGGCGTTACTTATTGCCAACCGGCCTTGGCCATCGGTACATATTGCCAACCGGCCTCGGCCATCGGTACTTATTGCCAACCGGCCTCGGCCATCGGTACTTATTGCCAACCGGCCTCGGCCATCGGTAATTATTGCCAACCGGCTTCGGCCATCGGTACTGTTTGCCAATCCACCTCGGCCATCGGTACTTATTGCCAATCCACCTCGACCATTGGTACTTATTGCCAACCCCCCTCGGCGTTACTTATTGCCAACCCCCCTTGGCCATTGGTACTTATTGTCATTGGTACTTATTGTCAACCCCCCTCGGCCATCGGTACTTATTGCCAACCCCCCTCGGCCATTGGTACTTATTGTCATTTGTACTTATTGCCAACCCCCCTCGGCCATTGGTACTTATTGTCATTGGTACTTATTGTCAACCCCCTCTGCCATCGGTACTTATTGCCATCGGCACTTATTGCCAACACAACTAGGCCATCGGTACTTATTGTCAACCCCCCTCGGCCATTGGTACTTATTGCCATCGGTACTTATTGTCAACCGTCCTCGGCCATTGGTACTTATTGCCATCGGTACTTAATGTCAACCCCCCTCGGCCATTGGTACTTATTGCCATCGGTACTTATTGTCAAGCCCCCTCGGCCATTGGTACTTATTGCCATCGGTACTTATTGTCAACCCTCCTCGGCCATCGGTACTTATTGTCAACCCTCCTCGGCCATTGGTACTTATTGTCAACCCCCCTCGGCCATCGGTACTTATTGCCATCGGTACTTATGCCAACCCCCTCGGCCATTGGTACTTATTGTCATTTGTACTTATTGCCAACCCCCCTCGGCCATTGGTACTTATTGTCATTGGTACTTATTGTCAACCCCCCTCGGCCATCGGTACTTATTGCCATCGGCACTTATTGCCAACACAACTAGGCCATCGGTACTTAATGTCAACCCCCCTCGGCCATTGGTACTTATTGCCATCGGTACTTATTGTCAACCGTCCTCGGCCATTGGTACTTATTGCCATCGGTACTTAATGTCAACCCCCCTCGGCCATTGGTACTTATTGCCATCGGTACTTATTGTCAAGCCCCCTCGGCCATTGGTACTTATTGCCATCGGTACTTATTGTCAACCCTCCTCGGCCATCGGTACTTATTGTCAACCCTCCTCGGCCATTTGTACTTATTGTCAACCCCCCTCGGCCATCGGTACTTATTGCCATCGGTACTTATTGTCAACCCCCCTCGGCCATCGGTACCTATTGTCAACCCTCCTCGGCCATCGGTACTTATTGTCAACCCTCCTCGGCCATCGGTACTTATTGCAATCGGTACTTATTGTCAACCCTCCTCGGCCATTGGTACTTATTGCCATTGGTACTTATTGTCAACCCTCCTCGGCCATTGGTACTTATTGTCATTGGTACCCTCCTCGGCCATCGGCCGAGGAGGGTTGACAATAAGTACCAATGGCCGAGAGGGGTTGGCAATAAGTACAATGGCCGAGGGGGGTTGACAATAAGTACCAATGGCAATAAGTACCAATGGCCGAGGGGGGTTGACAATAAGTACAATGGCCGAGGAGGGTTGACAATAAGTACCAATGGCCGAGGGGGCTTGACAATAAGTACCGATGGCAATAAGTACCAATGGCCGAGGGGGGTTGACATTAAGTACCGATGGCAATAAGTACCAATGGCCGAGGACGGTTGACAATAAGTACCGATGGCAATAAGTACCAATGGCCGAGGGGGGTTGACATTAAGTACCGATGGCCTAGTTGTGTTGGCAATAAGTGCCGATGGCAATAAGTACCGATGGCCGAGGGGGGTTGACAATAAGTACCAATGACAATAAGTACCAATGGCCGAGGGGGGTTGGCAATAAGTACAAATGACAATAAGTACCAATGGCCGAGGGGGGTTGGCAATAAGTACCGATGGCAATAAGTACCGATGGCCGAGGGGGGTTGACAATAAGTACCAATGGCCGAGGAGGGTTGACAATAAGTACCGATGGCCGAGGAGGGTTGACAATAAGTACCGATGGCAATAAGTACCAATGGCCGAGGGGGCTTGACAATAAGTACCGATGGCAATAAGTACCAATGGCCGAGGGGGGTTGACATTAAGTACCGATGGCAATAAGTACCAATGGCCGAGGACGGTTGACAATAAGTACCGATGGCAATAAGTACCAATGGCCGAGGGGGGTTGACATTAAGTACCGATGGCCTAGTTGTGTTGGCAATAAGTGCCGATGGCAATAAGTACCGATGGCCGAGGGGGGTTGACAATAAGTACCAATGACAATAAGTACCAATGGCCGAGGGGGGTTGGCAATAAGTACAAATGACAATAAGTACCAATGGCCGAGGGGGGTTGGCAATAAGTACCGATGGCAATAAGTACCGATGGCCGAGGGGGGTTGACAATAAGTACCAATGGCCGAGGAGGGTTGACAATAAGTACCGATGGCCGAGGAGGGTTGACAATAAGTACCGATGGCAATAAGTACCAATGGCCGAGGGGGCTTGACAATAAGTACCGATGGCAATAAGTACCAATGGCCGAGGGGGGTTGACATTAAGTACCGATGGCAATAAGTACCAATGGCCGAGGACGGTTGACAATAAGTACCGATGGCAATAAGTACCAATGGCCGAGGGGGGTTGACATTAAGTACCGATGGCCTAGTTGTGTTGGCAATAAGTGCCGATGGCAATAAGTACCGATGGCCGAGGGGGGTTGACAATAAGTACCAATGACAATAAGTACCAATGGCCGAGGGGGGTTGGCAATAAGTACAAATGACAATAAGTACCAATGGCCGAGGAGGGTTGGCAATAAGTACCAATGGCTGAAGAGGGTTGGCAATAAGTACCAATGGCCGAGGAGGGTTGACAATAAGTACCAATGGCCGAGGAGGGTTGACAATAAGTACCAATGGCCGAGGAGGGTTGACAATAAGTACCAATGGCCGAGGAGGGTTGGCAATAAGTACCAATGGCTGAGGGGGGTTGGCAATAAGTACTAATGGCCGAGGAGGGTTGGCAATAAGTACCAATGGCAATAAGTACCAATGGCCGAGGAGGGTTGACAATAAGTACCAATGGCTGAGGGGGGTTGGCAATAAGTACCAATGGCCGAGGAGGGTTGACAATAAGTACCAATGGCCGAGGAGGGTTGACAATAAGTACCAATGGCCGAGGAGGGTTGACAATAAGTACCAATGGCCGAGGAGGGTTGGCAATAAGTACCAATGGCCGAGGAGGGTTGACAATAAGTACCAATGGCCGAGGAGGGTTGACAATAAGTACCAATGGCCGAGGAGGGTTGACAATAAGTACCAATGGCCGAGGAGGGTTGACAATAAGTACCAATGGCCGAGGAGGGTTGACAATAAGTACCAATGGCCGAGGAGGGTTGGCAATAAGTACCAATGGCTGAGGGGGGTTGGCAATAAGTACTAATGGCCGAGGAGGGTTGGCAATAAGTACCAATGGCAATAAGTACCAATGGCCGAGGAGGGTTGACAATAAGTACCAATGGCTGAGGGGGGTTGGCAATAAGTACCAATGGCCGAGGAGGGTTGACAATAAGTACCAATGGCCGAGGAGGGTTGACAATAAGTACCAATGGCCAAGGAGGGTTGACAATAAGTACCAATGGCTGAGGAGGGTTGGCAATAAGTACCAATGGCCGAGGAGGGTTGACAATAAGTACCAATGGCCGAGGAGGGTTGACAATAAGTACCAATGGCCGAGGAGGGTTGACAATAAGTACCAATGGCCGAGGAGGGTTGACAATAAGTACCAATGGCTGAGGGGGGTTGGCAATAAGTACCAATGGCCGAGGAGGGTTGACAATAAGTACCACTGGCCGAGAGGGGTTGGCAATAAGTACCAATGGCCGAGAGGGGTTGGCAATAAGTACCACTGGCAATACGTACCAATGGCCGAGGCGGGTTGACAATAAGTACCAATGGCCGAGGAGGGTTGGCAATAAGTACCAATGGCTGAGGGGGGTTGGCAATAAGTACCACTGGCCGAGAGGGGTTGGCAATAAGTACCACTGGCCGAGAGGGGTTGGCAATAAGTACCAATGGCAATAAGTACCGATGGCCGAAGGGGGTTGACAATAAGTACCGATGGCAATAAGTACCGATGGCCGAGGAGGGTTGACAATAAGTACCAATGGCCGAGGGGGGTTGACAATAAGTACCGATGGCCTAGTTGGGTTGGCAATAAGTACCAATGACAATAAGTACCAATGGCCGAGGGGGGTTGGCAATAGGTACCGATGGCAATAGGTACCCAATAGTACCAATGGCCGAGGAGGGTTGACAATAAGTACCGATGGCAATAAGTACCAATGGCCGAGGAGGGTTGGCAATAAGTACCGATGGCAATAAGTACCAATGGCCGAGGAGGGTTGTCAATAAGTACCGATGGCCGAGGAGGGTTGACAATAAGTACCGATGGCCGAGGAGGGTTGACAATAAGTACCGATGGCCGAGGGGGGTTGACAATAAGTACCGATGGCAATAAGTACCGATGGCCGAGGGGGGTTGACAATAAGTACAAATGGCCGAGGAGGGTTGACAATAAGTACCGATGGCCGAGGAGGGTTGACAATAAGTACCGATGGCAATAAGTACCAATGGCCGAGGGGGGTTGACATTAAGTACCGATGGCAATAAGTACCAATGGCCGAGGACGGTTGACAATAAGTACCGATGGCAATAAGTACCAATGGCCGAGGGGGGTTGACATTAAGTACCGATGGCCTAGTTGTGTTGGCAATAAGTGCCGATGGCAATAAGTACCGATGGCCGAGGGGGGTTGACAATAAGTACCAATGACAATAAGTACCAATGGCCGAGGGGGGTTGGCAATAAGTACAAATGACAATAAGTACCAATGGCCGAGGGGGGTT
This sequence comes from Archivesica marissinica, assembly GCA_014843695.1. Taxonomy (NCBI): domain Eukaryota; kingdom Metazoa; phylum Mollusca; class Bivalvia; order Venerida; family Vesicomyidae; genus Archivesica; species Archivesica marissinica. The sequence goes on from CM026394.1 coordinate 49,603,564, forward strand.
GGCAATAAGTACCGATGGCAATAAGTACCGATGGCCGAGGAGGGTTGACAATAAGTACCGATGGCCGAGGAGGGTTGACAATAAGTACCGATGGCAATAAGTACCAATGGCCGAGGGGGCTTGACAATAAGTACCGATGGCAATAAGTACCAATGGCCGAGGGGGGTTGACATTAAGTACCGATGGCAATAAGTACCAATGGCCGAGGACGGTTGACAATAAGTACCGATGGCAATAAGTACCAATGGCCGAGGGGGGTTGACATTAAGTACCGATGGCCTAGTTGTGTTGGCAATAAGTGCCGATGGCAATAAGTACCGATGGCCGAGGGGGGTTGACAATAAGTACCAATGACAATAAGTACCAATGGCCGAGGGGGGTTGGCAATAAGTACAAATGACAATAAGTACCAATGGCCGAGGAGGGTTGGCAATAAGTACCAATGGCTGAAGAGGGTTGGCAATAAGTACCAATGGCCGAGGAGGGTTGACAATAAGTACCAATGGCCGAGGAGGGTTGACAATAAGTACCAATGGCCGAGGAGGGTTGACAATAAGTACCAATGGCCGAGGAGGGTTGACAATAAGTACCAATGGCCGAGGAGGGTTGGCAATAAGTACCAATGGCTGAGGGGGGTTGGCAATAAGTACTAATGGCCGAGGAGGGTTGGCAATAAGTACCAATGGCAATAAGTACCAATGGCCGAGGAGGGTTGACAATAAGTACCAATGGCTGAGGGGGGTTGGCAATAAGTACCAATGGCCGAGGAGGGTTGACAATAAGTACCAATGGCCGAGGAGGGTTGACAATAAGTACCAATGGCCAAGGAGGGTTGACAATAAGTACCAATGGCCGAGGAGGGTTGGCAATAAGTACCAATGGCCGAGGAGGGTTGACAATAAGTACCAATGGCCGAGGAGGGTTGACAATAAGTACCAATGGCCGAGGAGGGTTGACAATAAGTACCAATGGCCGAGGAGGGTTGACAATAAGTACCAATGGCTGAGGGGGGTTGGCAATAAGTACCAATGGCCGAGGAGGGTTGACAATAAGTACCACTGGCCGAGAGGGGTTGGCAATAAGTACCAATGGCCGAGAGGGGTTGGCAATAAGTACCACTGGCAATACGTACCAATGGCCGAGGCGGGTTGACAATAAGTACCAATGGCCGAGGAGGGTTGGCAATAAGTACCAATGGCTGAGGGGGGTTGGCAATAAGTACCACTGGCCGAGAGGGGTTGGCAATAAGTACCACTGGCCGAGAGGGGTTGGCAATAAGTACCAATGGCAATAAGTACCGATGGCCGAAGGGGGTTGACAATAAGTACCGATGGCAATAAGTACCGATGGCCGAGGAGGGTTGACAATAAGTACCAATGGCCGAGGGGGGTTGACAATAAGTACCGATGGCCTAGTTGGGTTGGCAATAAGTACCAATGACAATAAGTACCAATGGCCGAGGGGGGTTGGCAATAGGTACCGATGGCAATAGGTACCAATGGCCGAGGAGGGTTGACAATAAGTACGATGGCAATAAGTACCAATGGCCGAGGAGGGTTGGCAATAAGTACCGATGGCAATAAGTACCAATGGCCGAGGAGGGTTGTCAATAAGTACCGATGGCCGAGGAGGGTTGACAATAAGTACCGATGGCCGAGGAGGGTGACAATAAGTACCAATGACAATAAGTACCAATGGCCGAGGAGGGTTGACAATAAGTACCAATGGCAATAAGTACCAATGGCCGAGGAGGGTTGACAATAAGTACCAATGGCCGAGGAGGGTTGACAATAAGTACCAATGGCCGAGGAGGGTTGGCAATAAGTACCAATGGCCGAGGGGGGTTGACAATAAGTACCAATGGCCGAGGAGGGTTGGCAATAAGTACCAATGGCAATAAGTACCAATGGCCGAGGAGGGTTGACAATAAGTACCAATGGCTGAGGGGGGTTGGCAATAAGTACCAATGGCCGAGGAGGGTTGACAATAAGTACCAATGGCCGAGGAGGGTTGGCAATAAGTACCAATGGCCGAGGAGGGTTGACAATAAGTACCAATGGCCGAGGAGGGTTGACAATAAGTACCAATGGCCGAGGAGGGTTGACAATAAGTACCAATGGCCGAGGAGGGTTGACAATAAGTACCAATGGCCGAGGAGGGTTGACAATAAGTACCAATGGCCGAGGAGGGTTGACAATAAGTACCAATGGCTGAGGGGGGTTGGCAATAAGTACCAATGGCCGAGGAGGGTTGACAATAAGTACCACTGGCCGAGAGGGTTGGCAATAAGTACCAATGGCCGAGAGGGGTTGGCAATAAGTACCACTGGCAATAAGTACCAATGGCCGAGGCGGGTTGACAATAAGTACCATGGCCGAGGAGGGTTGGCAATAAGTACCAATGGCTGAGGGGGGTTGGCAATAAGTACCACTGGCCGAGAGGGGTTGGCAATAAGTACCACTGGCCGAGAGGGGTTGGCAATAAGTACCAATGGCAATAAGTACCGATGGCCGAGGGGGGTTGACAATAAGTACCGATGGCAATAAGTACCGATGGCCGAGGAGGGTTGACAATAAGTACCAATGGCCGAGGGGGGTTGACAATAAGTACCGATGGCCTAGTTGGGTTGGCAATAAGTACCAATGACAATAAGTACCAATGGCCGAGGGGGGTTGGCAATAGGTACCGATGGCAATAGGTACCAATGGCCGAGGAGGGTTGACAATAAGTACCGATGGCAATAAGTACCAATGGCCGAGGAGGGTTGGCAATAAGTACCGATGGCAATAAGTACCAATGGCCGAGGAGGGTTGTCAATAAGTACCGATGGCCGAGGAGGGTTGACAATAAGTACCGATGGCCGAGGAGGGTTGACAATAAGTACCAATGACAATAAGTACCAATGGCCGAGGAGGGTTGACAATAAGTACCAATGGCAATAAGTACCAATGGCCGAGGAGGGTTGACAATAAGTACCGATGGCAATAAGTACCGATGGCCGAGGAGGGTTGACAATAAGTACCGATGGCCGAGGAGGGTTGACAATAGGTACCGATGGCCGAGGGGGGTTGACAATAAGTACCGATGGCAATAAGTACCGATGGCCGAGGGGGGTTGACAATAAGTACAAATGGCCGAGGAGGGTTGACAATAAGTACCGATGGCAATAAGTACCAATGGCCGAGGGGGGTTGACAATAAGTACCGATGGCAATAAGTACCAATGGCCGAGGGGGGTTGACAATAAGTACCGATGGCA
>CM026394.1:49611707-49632259 GCA_014843695.1 Archivesica marissinica
ACAGTGTGGTGGAACGGTCGCAAAGATTCTACAGCGTGGTGGAACGGTCTCCAAGATTATACAGTGTGGTGGAAAGTTCTCCAAGAGTATACTGTGTGGTGGAACCTTCGCCAAGAGTCTACAGTGTGGTGGAACATTCGCCAAGAGTCTATAGCATGGTGGAACGATCGCCAAGAGTCTACAGTGTGGTCGAACGGTCTCCAAGATTATACAGTGTGGTGGAAACTTCGCCAAGAGTCTACAGTGTGGTGGAAATTCGCCAAGATTTATAGGTGGTGGAAGGTCGCAAATTTACAGCTGGGTGGAACGTCTCCAAGAGTCTCAGTGTGGTGGAACTTCGCCAAGAGTCTACAGCGTGGTGGACATGGTCGCCAAAATTCTACAGCGTGTTGAACGGTCTCCAAGAGTATACAGTGTGGGGGACCCTTCGCCACGAGTCTACAGTGTGGTGGAACATTCGCCAAGAGTCTATGAGCATGGGAACGATCGCCAAGAGTCTACAGTGTGGTGGAACGGTCGCCAAGATTCTACAGCGTGGTGGAATGGTCGCCAAGATTCTACAGCGTGGTGGAACGGTCTCCAAGAGTATACAGTGTGGTGGAACCTTCGCCAAGAGTCTACAGTGTGGTGGAACGGTCGCCAAGATTCTACAGCGTGGTGGAACGGTCGCCAAAATTCTACAGCGTGGTGGAACGGTCTCCAAGAGTATACAGTGTGGTGGAACCTTCGCCAAGAGTCTACAGTGTGGTGGAACATTCGCCAAGAGTCTATAGCATGGTGGAACGATCGCCAAGAGTCTACAGTGTGGTCGAACGGTCTCCAAGAGTATACAGTGTGGTGGAACCTTCGCCAAGAGTCTACAGTGTGGTGGAACTTTCGCCGTTGTGTGGGTGGTACAGCGTGGGGGAACGGTCGCCAAGAGTCTATAGCGTGGTGGAACGATCGCCAAGAGTCTACAGTGTGGTGGAACGGTCGCCAAGATTCTACAGCGTGGTGGAACGGTCGCCAAAATTCTACAGCGTGGTGGAACGGTCTCCAAGAGTATACAGTGTGGTGGAACCTTCGCCAAGAGTCTACAGTGTGGTGGAACGGTCGCCAAGATTCTACAGCGTGGTGGAACGGTCGCCAAAATTCTACAGCGTGGTGGAACGGTCTCCAAGAGTATACAGTGTGGTGGAACCTTCGCCAAGAGTCTACAGTGTGGTGGAACGGTCGCCAAGATTCTACAGCGTGGTGGAACGGTCGCCAAAATTCTACAGCGTGGTGGAACGGTCTCCAAGAGTATACAGTGTGGTGGAACCTTCGCCAAGAGTCTACAGTGTGGTGGAACATTCGCCAAGAGTCTATAGCATGGTGGAACGATCGCCAAGAGTCTACAGTGTGGTCGAACGGTCTCCAAGAGTATACAGTGTGGTGGAACCTTCGCCAAGAATCTACAGTGTGGTGGAACATTCGCCAAGAGTCTATAGCATGGTGGAACGATCGCCAAGAGTCTACAGTGTGGTCGAACGGTCGCCAATATTCTACAGCGTGGTGGAACGGTCGCCAAAATTCTACAGCGTGGTGGAACGGTCTTCAAGAGTATACACTGTGGTGGAACCTTCGCCAAGAGTCTACAGTGTGGTGGAACATTCGCCAAGAGTCTATAGCATGGTGGAACGATCGCCAAGAGTCTACAATGTGGTCGAACGGGTCTCCAAGAGTCTACAGTGTGGTGGAACATTCGCCAAGAGTCTATAGCATGGTGGAACGATCGCCAAGAGTCTACAGTGTGGTTGAACGGTCGCCAATATTCTACAGCGTGGTGGAACGGTCGCCAAAATTCTACAGCGTGGTGGAACGGTCTTCAAGAGTATACACTGTGGTGGAACCTTCGCCAAGAATCTACAGTGTGGTGGAACATTCGCCAAGAGTCTATAGCATGGTGAAACGATCGCCAAGAGTCTACAGTGTGGTCAAACGGTCTCCAAGAGTATACAGTGTGGTGGAACCTTCGCCAAGAGTCTACAGTGTGGTGGAACATTCGCCAAGAGTCTATAGCATGGTGGAACGATCGCCAAGAGTCTACAGTGTGGTCGAACGGTCGCCAAGATTCTACAGCGTGGTGGAACGGTCTCCAAGAGTATACAGTGTGGTGGAACCTTCGCCAAGAGTCTACAGTGTGGTGGAACGGTCGCCAAGATTCTACAGTGTGGTGGAACTGTCGCCAAAATTCTACAGCGTGGTGGAACGGTCTCCAAGAGTATACAGTGTGGTGGAACCTTCGCCAAGAGTCTACAGTGTGGTGGAACATTTGCCAAGAGTCTATAGCATGGTGGAACGATCGCCAAGAGTCTACAGTGTGGACGAACGGTCTCCAAGAGTATACAGTGTGGTGGAACCTTCGCCAAGAGTCTACAGTGTGGTGGAACATTCGCCAAGAGTCTATAGTGTGGTGGAACGGTCGCCAAGATTCTACAGTGTGGTGGAACGGTCGCCAAAATTCTACAGCGTGGTGGAACGGTCGCCAAATTGGGGGGGTAGTATACAGGGTGGTGGAACTTCGCCAAGAGTCTCGTGTGTGGAACGGTCGCCAAATTCTACAGCGTGTGGGACGGTCTCCAAGAGTATACAGTGTGGTGGAACCTTCGCCAAGGAGTCTACAGTGTGGTGGGAACGGTCGCCAAGATTTTACGCATGGTGGAACGGTCGCCAAAATTCTACAGGTGGTAGAACGGTCTCCAAGAGTATACAATATGGTGCAACCTTCGCCAAGAGTCTACAGTGTGGTGGAATGTTCGCCAAGAGTCTATAGCATGGTGGAACGATCGCCAAGAGTCTACAGTGTGGTGGAACGGTCGCCAAGAGTATACAGCGTGGTGGAACGGTCTCCAAGAGTATACAGTGTGGTGGAACGGTCACCAAGATTCTACAGCGTGGTGGAACGGTCGCCAAAATTCTACAGCGTGGTGGAACGGTCTCCAAGAGTATACAGTGTGGTGGAACATTCGCCAAGAGTCTACAGTGTGGTGGAACGATCGCCAAGAGTCTACAGTGTGGTTGAACGGTCGCCAATATTCTACAGCGTGGTGGAACGGTCGCCAAAATTCTACAGCGTGGTGGAACGGTCTTCAAGAGTATACACTGTGGTGGAACCTTCGCCAAGAGTCTACAGTGTGGTGGAACATTCGCCAAGAGTCTATAGCATGGTGGAACGATCGCCAAGAGTCTACAGTGTGGTCGAACGGTCTCCAAGAGTCTACAGTGTGGTGGAACATTCGCCAAGAGTCTATAGCATGGTGGAACGATCGCCAAGAGTCTACAGTGTGGTCGAACGGTCGCCAATATTCTACAGCGTGGTGGAACGGTCGCCAAAATTCTACAGCGTGGTGGAACGGTCTTCAAGAGTATACAGTGTGGTGGAACCTTCGCCAAGAGTCTACAGTGTGGTGGAACTTTCGCCAAGATTCTATAGCGTGGTGGAACGATCGCCAAGAGTATACAGTGTGGTGGAACCTTCGCCAAGAGTCTACAGTGTGGTGGAACATTCGCCAAGAGTCTATAGCATGGTGGAACGATCGCCAAGAGTCTACAGTGTGGTCGAACGGTCTCCAAGAGTATACAGTGTGGTGGAACCTTCGCCAAGAGTCTACAGTGTGGTGGAACATTCGCCAAGAGTCTATAGCATGGTGGAACGATCGCCAAGAGTCTACAGTGTGGTCGAACGGTCGCCAAGATTCTACAGCGTGGTGGAACGGTCCAAGAGTATACAGTTGGTGGAACCTCGCCAAGAGTCTACAGTGTGGTGGAACGGTCGCCAAAATTCTACAGCGTGGTGGAACGGTCTCCAAGAGTATACAGTGTGGTGGAACCTTCGCCAAGAGTCTACAGTGTGGTGGAACGGTCGCCAAGAGTCTACAGTGTGGTGGAACGGTCGCCAAGAGTCTACAGTGTGGTGGAACATTCGCCAAGAGTCTATAGCATGGTGGAACGATCGCCAAGAGTCTACAGTGTGGTCGAACGGTCTCCAAGAGTCTACAGTGTGGTGGAACATTCGCCAAGAGTCTATAGCATGGTGGAACGATCGCCAAGAGTCTACAGTGTGGTTGAACGGTCGCCAATATTCTACAGCGTGGTGGAACGGTCGCCAAAATTCTACAGCGTGGTGGAACGGTCTTCAAGAGTATACACTGTGGTGGAACCTTCGCCAAGAATCTACAGTGTGGTGGAACATTCGCCAAGAGTCTATAGCATGGTGAAACGATCGCCAAGAGTCTACAGTGTGGTCAAACGGTCTCCAAGAGTATACAGTGTGGTGGAACCTTCGCCAAGAGTCTACAGTGTGGTGGAACGGTCGCCAAGATTCTACAGCATGGTGGAACGGTCGCCAAAATTCTACAGCGTGGTAGAACGGTCTCCAAGAGTATACATGGTGCAACCTTCGCCAAGAGTCTACAGTGTGGTGGAACATTCGCCAAGAGTCTATAGCATGGTGGAACGATCGCCAAGAGTCTACAGTGTGGTCGAACGGTCTCCAAGAGTATACAGTGTGGTGGAACCTTCGCCAAGAGTCTACAGTGTGGTGGAACGGTCACCAAGATTCTACAGCGTGGTGGAACGGTCGCCAAAATTCTACAGCGTGGTGGAACGGTCTCCAAGAGTATACAGTGTGGTGGAACCTTCGCCAAGAGTCTACAGTGTGGTGGAACATTCGCCAAGAGTCTATAGCATGGTCGAACGGTCGCCAATATTCTACAGCGTGGTGGAACGGTCGCCAAAATTCTACAGCGTGGTGGAACGGTCTTCAAGAGTATACAGTGTGGTGGAACCTTCGCCAAGAGTCTACAGTGTGGTGGAACATTCGCCAAGAGTCTATAGCATGGTGGAACGGTCGCCAAGAGTCTACAGTGTGGTCGAACGGTCTCCAAGAGTCTACAGTGTGGTGGAACATTCGCCAAGAGTCTATAGCATGGTGGAACGATCGCCAAGAGTCTACAGTGTGGTCGAACGGTCGCCAATATTCTACAGCGTGGTGGAACGGTCGCCAAAATTCTACAGCGTAGTGGAACGGTCTTCAAGAGTATACACTGTGGTGGAACCTTCGCCAAGAGTCTACAGTGTGGTGGAACATTCGCCAAGAGTCTATAGCATGGTGGAACGATCGCCAAGAGTCTACAGTGTGGTCGAACGGTCTCCAAGAGTATACAGTGTGGTGGAACCTTCGCCAAGAGTCTACAGTGTGGTGGAACATTCGCCAAGAGTCTATAGCATGGTGGAACGATCGCCAAGAGTCTACAGTGTGGTCGAACGGTCTCCAAGAGTATACAGTGTGGTGGAACCTTCGCCAAGAGTCTACAGTGTGGTGGAACATTCGCCAAGAGTCTATAGCATGGTGGAACGATCGCCAAGAGTCTACAGTGTGGTCGAACGGTCGCCAAGATTCTACAGCGTGGTGGAACGGTCTCCAAGAGTATATAGTGTGGTGGAACCTTCGCCAAGAGTCTACAGTGTGGTGGAACGGTCGCCAAAATTATACAGCGTGGTGGAACGGTCTCCAAGAGTATACAGTGTGGTGGAACCTTCGCCAAGAGTCTACAGTGTGGTGGAACGGTCGCCAAGAGTCTACAATGTGGTCGAACGGGTCTCCAAGAGTCTACAGTGTGGTGGAACATTCGCCAAGAGTCTAAAGCATGGTGGAACGATCGCCAAGAGTCTACAATGTGGTCGAACGGGTCTCCAAGAGTCTACAGTGTGGTGGAACATTCGCCAAGAGTCTATAGCATGGTGGAACGATCGCCAAGAGTCTACAGTGTGGTTGAACGGTCGCCAATATTCTACAGCGTGGTGGAACGGTCGCCAAAATTCTACAGCGTGGTGGAACGGTCTTCAAGAGTATACACTGTGGTGGAACCTTCGCCAAGAATCTACAGTGTGGTGGAACATTCGCCAAGAGTCTATAGCATGGTGAAACGATCGCCAAGAGTCTACAGTGTGGTCGAACGGTCTCCAAGAGTATACAGTGTGGTGGAACGGTCTCCAAGAGTATACAGTGTGGTGGAACCTTCGCCAAGAGTCTACAGTGTGGTGGAACATTCGCCAAGAGTCTATAGCATGGTGGAACGATCGCCAAGAGTCTACAGTGTGGTCGAACGGTCGCCAAGATTCTACAGCGTGGTGGAACGGTCGCCAAAATTCTACAGCGTGGTGGAACGGTCTCCAAGAGTATACAGTGTGGTGGAACCTTCGCCAAGAGTCTACAGTGTGGTGGAACATTCGCCAAGAGTCTATAGCATGGTGGAACGGTCGCCAAGAGTCTACAGTGTGGTCGAACGGTCTCCAAGAGTATACAGTGTGGTGGAACCTTCGCCAAGAGTCTACAGTGTGGTGGAACGGTCGCCAAAATTCTACAGCGTGGTGGAACGGTCTCCAAGAGTATACAGTGTGGTGGAACCTTCGCCAAGAGTCTACAGTGTGGTGGAACGGTCGCCAAGATTCTACAGCATGGTGGAACGGTCGCCAAAATTCTACAGCGTGGTGGAACGGTCTCCAAGAGTATACAATATGGTGCAACCTTCGCCAAGAGTCTACAGTGTGGTGGAACATTCGCCAAGAGTCTATAGCATGGTGGAACGATCGCCAAGAGTCTACAGTGTGGTCGAACGGTCTCCAAGAGTATACAGTGTGGTGGAACCTTCGCCAAGAGTCTACAGTGTGGTGGAACGGTCACCAAGAATCTACAGCGTGGTGGAACGGTCGCCAAAATTCTACAGCGTGGTGGAACGGTCTCCAAGAGTATACAGTGTGGTGGAACCGTCGCCAAGAGTCTACAGTGTGGTGGAACATTCGCCAAGAGTCTATAGCATGGTCGAACGGTCGCCAATATTCTACAGCGTGGTGGAACGGTCGCCAACATTCTACAGCGTGGTGGAACGGTCTTCAAGAGTATACAGTGTGGTGGAACCTTCGCCAAGAGTCTACAGTGTGGTGGAACGGTCACCAAGAATCTACAGCGTGGTGGAACGGTCGCCAAAATTCTACAGCGTGGTGGAACGGTCGCCAAAATTCTACAGCGTGGTGGAACGGTCTTCAAGAGTATACACTGTGGTGGAACCTTCGCCAAGAGTCTACAGTGTGGTGGAACATTCGCCAAGAGTCTATAGCATGGTGGAACGGTCGCCAAGAGTCTACAGTGTGGTCGAACGGTCTCCAAGAGTCTACAGTGTGGTGGAACATTCGCCAAGAGTCTATAGCATGGTGGAACGATCGCCAAGAGTCTACAGTGTGGTCGAACGGTCGCCAATATTCTACAGCGTGGTGGAACGGTCGCCAAAATTCTACAGCGTGGTGGAACGGTCTTCAAGAGTATACACTGTGGTGGAACCTTCGCCAAGAGTCTACAGTGTGGTGGAACATTCGCCAAGAGTCTATAGCATGGTGGAACGATCGCCAAGAGTCTACAGTGTGGTCGAACGGTCTCCAAGAGTATACAGTGTGGTGGAACCTTCGCCAAGAGTCTACAGTGTGGTGGAACATTCGCCAATAGTCTATAGCATGGTGGAACGATCGCCAAGAGTCTACAGTGTGGTCGAACGGTCGCCAAGATTCTACAGCGTGGTGGAACGGTCTCCAAGAGTATATAGTGTGGTGGAACCTTCGCCAAGATTCTACAGCATGGTGTAACGGTCGCCAAAATTCTACAGCGTGGTGGAACGGTCTCCAAGAGTATACTGTTTGGTGGAACCGTCGCCAAGAGTCTACAGTGTGGTGGAACATTCGCCAAGAGTCTATAGCATGGTGGAATGATCGCCAAGAGTCTACAGTGTGGTCGAACGGTCTCCAAAAGTATACAGTGTGGTGGAACCTTCGCCAAGAGTCTACAGTGTGGTGGAACATTCGCCAAGAGTCTATAGCATGGGGGAACGGTCGCCAAAATTCTACAGCCTGGTGGAACGGTCGCCAAAATTCTACAGCGTGGTGGAACGGTCTCCAAGAGTATACAGTGTGGTGGAACCTTCGCCAAGAGTCTATAGCATGGTGGAATGATCGCCAAGAGTCTATAGCATGGTGGAACGATCGCCAAGAGTCTACAGTGTGGTCGAACGGTCGACAAGATTCTACAGCGTGGTGGAACGGTCGCCAAAATTCTACAGCGTGGTGGAACGGTCTCCAAGAGTATACAGTGTGGTGGAACCTTCGCCAAGAGTCTACAGTGTGGTGGAACGGTCGCCAAGATTCTACAGCGTGGTGGAACGGTCGCCAAAATTCTACAGCGTGGTGGAACGGTCTCCAAGAGTATACAGTGTGGTGGAACCTTCGCCAAGAGTCTACAGTGTGGTGTAACATTCGCCAAGAGTCTATAGCATGGTGGAACGATCGCCAAGAGTCTACAGTGTGGTCGAACGGTCTCCAAGAGTATACAGTGTGGTGGAACATTCGCCAAGAGTCTACAGTGTGGTAGAACGGTCTCCAAGAGTATACAGTGTGGTGGAACCTTCGCCAAGAGTCTACAGTGTGGTCGAACATTCGCCAAGAGTCTATAGCATGGTGGAACGATCACCAAGAGTCTACAGTGTGGTCGAACGGTCGCCAAAATTCTACAGCGTGGTGGAACGGTCTCCAAGAGTATACAGTGTGGTGGAACCTTCGCCAAGAGTCTACAGTGTGGTGGAACGGTCGCCAAGATTCTACAGCATGGTGGAACGGTCGCCAAAATTCTACAGTGTGGTGGAACGGTCTCCAAGAGTATACAGTGTGGTGGAACCTTCGCCAAGAGTCTACAGTGTGGTGGAACGGTCGCCAAGATTCTAGAGCGTGGTGGAACGGTCGCCAAAATTCTACAGCGTGGTGGAACGGTCTCCAAGAGTATACAGTGTGATGGAACATTCGCCAAGAGTCTATAGCATGGTGGAACGATCGCCAAGAGTCTACAGTGTGGTCGAACGGTCTCCAAGATTCTACAGCGTGGTGGAACGGTCACCAAGTGTCTATAGCATGGTGGAACCTTCGCCAAGAGTCTACAGTGTGGTGGAACATTCGCCAAGAGTCTACAGTGTGGTGGAACGGTTGCCAAAATTCTACAGCGTGGTGGATCGGTCTCCAAGAGTATACAGTGTGTGGAACCTTCGCCAAGAGTCTACAGTGTGGTGGAACGGTCGCCAAGATTCTAGAGCGTGGTGGAACGGTCGCCAAAATTCTACAGCGTGGTGGAACGATCTCCAAGAGTATACAGTGTGATGGAACATTCGCCAAGAGTCTATAGCATGGTGGAACGATCGCCAAGAGTCTACAGTGTGGTCGAACGGTCTCCAAGATTCTACAGCGTGGTGGAACGGTCACCAAGTGTCTATAGCATGGTGGAACCTTCGCCAAGAGTCTACAGTGTGGTGGAACATTCGCCAAGAGTATACAGTGTGGTGGAACCTTCGCCAAGAGTCTACTGTATGGTGGAACCTTCGCCAAGAGACTACAGTGTGGTGGAACAGTCTCCAAGAGTATACAGTGTGGTGGAACCTTCGCCAAGAGTCTACAGTGTGGTGGAACATTCGCCAAGAGTCTATAGCATGGTGGAACGATCGCCAAGATTCTACAGTGTGGTCGAACGGTCGCCAAGATTCTACAGCGTGGTGGAACGGTCGCCAAAATTCTACAGCGTGGTGGAACGGTCGCCAAAATTATACAGCGTGGTGGAACGGTCTCCAAGAGTATACAGTGTGGTGGAACCTTCGCCAAGAGTCTACAGTGTGGTGGAACATTCGCCAAGAGTCTACAGTGTGGTGGAACGGTCGCCAAGAGTCTACAGTGTGGTGGAACGGTCGCCAAGAGTCTACAGTGTGGTGGAACGGTCGCCAAGAGTCTACAGTGTGGTGGAACGGTCGCCAAGAGTCTACAGTGTGGTGGAACATTCGCCAAGAGTCTACAGTGTGGTGGAACGGTCGCCAAGATTCTACAGCGTGGTGGAACGGTCGCCAAGATTCTACAGCGTGGTGGAACGGTCTCCAAGAGTATACAGTGTGGTGGAACGGTCGCCAAGAGTCTACAGTGTGGTGGAACATTCGCCAAGAGTCTATAGCATGGTGGAACGATCGCCAAGAGTCTACAGTGTGGTCGAACGGTCTCCAAGAGTATACAGTGTGGTGGAACCTTCGCCAAGAGTCTACAGTGTGGTGGAACATTCGCCAAGAGTCTATAGCATGGTGGAACGATCGCCAAGAGTCTACAGTGTGGTCGAACGGTCGCCAAGATTCTACAGCGTGGTGGAACGGTCGCCAAAATTCTACAGCGTGGTGGAACGGTCTCCAAGAGTATACAGTGTGGTGGAACCTTCGCCAAGAGTCTACAGTGTGGTGTAACATTCGCCAAGAGTCTATAGCATGGTGGAACGATCGCCAAGAGTCTACAGTGTGGTCGAACGGTCTCCAAGAGTATACAGTGTGGTGGAACATTCGCCAAGAGTCTACAGTGTGGTAGAACGGTCTCCAAGAGTATACAGTGTGGTGGAACCTTCGCCAAGAGTCTACAGTGTGGTCGAACATTCGCCAAGAGTCTATAGCATGGTGGAACGATCACCAAGAGTCTACAGTGTGGTCGAACGGTCGCCAAAATTCTACAGCGTGGTGGAACGGTCTCCAAGAGTATACAGTGTGGTGGAACCTTCGCCAAGAGTCTACAGTGTGGTGGAACGGTCGCCAAGATTCTACAGCATGGTGGAACGGTCGCCAAAATTCTACAGTGTGGTGGAACGGTCTCCAAGAGTATACAGTGTGGTGGAACCTTCGCCAAGAGTCTACAGTGTGGTGGAACGGTCGCCAAGATTCTAGAGCGTGGTGGAACGGTCGCCAAAATTCTACAGCGTGGTGGAACGGTCTCCAAGAGTATACAGTGTGATGGAACATTCGCCAAGAGTCTATAGCATGGTGGAACGATCGCCAAGAGTCTACAGTGTGGTCGAACGGTCTCCAAGATTCTACAGCGTGGTGGAACGGTCACCAAGTGTCTATAGCATGGTGGAACCTTCGCCAAGAGTCTACAGTGTGGTGGAACATTCGCCAAGAGTCTACAGTGTGGTGGAACGGTCGCCAAGATTCTACAGCGTGGTGGAACGGTCTCCAAGAGTATACAGTGTGTGGAACCTTCGCCAAGAGTCTACAGTGTGGTGGAACGGTCGCCAAGATTCTACAGCGTGGTGGAACGGTCGCCAAAATTCTACAGCGTGGTGGAACGGTCTCCAAGAGTATACAGTGTGTGGAACATTCGCCAAGAGTCTATAGCATGGTGGAACGATCGCCAAGAGTCTACAGTGTGGTGGAACGGTCGCCAAGATTCTACAGCGTGGTGGAACGGTCTCCAAGGTCTAAGCTGGTGGAACTTCGCCAAGAGTCTACAGTGTGGTGGAACATTCGCCAAGAGTATACAGTGTGGTGGAACCTTCGCCAAGAGTCTACTGTGTGGTGGAACCTTCGCCAAGAGACTACAGTGTGGTGGAACAGTCTCCAAGAGTATACAGTGTGGTGGAACCTTCGCCAAGAGTCTACAGTGTGGTGGAACATTCGCCAAGAGTCTATAGCATGGTGGAACGATCGCCAAGATTCTACAGTGTGGTCGAACGGTCGCCAAGATTCTACAGCGTGGTGGAACGGTCGCCAAAATTCTACAGCGTGGTGGAACGGTCGCCAAAATTATACAGCGTGGTGGAACGGTCTCCAAGAGTATACAGTGTGGTGGAACCTTTGCCAAGAGTCTACAGTGTGGTTGAACATTCGCCAAGAGTCTATAGCATGGTGGAACGATCGCCAAGAGTCTACAGTGTGGTCGAACGGTCGCCAAGATTCTACAGCGTGGTGGAACCGTCTCCAAGAGTATACAGTGTGGTGGAACCTTCGCCAAGAGTCTACAGTGTGGTGGAACATTCGCCAAGAGTCTACAGTGTGGTGGAACGGTCACCAAGATTCTACAGCGTGTTGGAACGGTCGCCAAAATTCTACAGCGTGTGGAACGGTCTCCAAGAGTATACAGTGTGGTGGAACCTTCGCCAAGAGTCTACAGTGTGGTGGAACATTCGCCAAGAGTCTATAGCATGGTGGAACGATCGCCAAGAGTCTACAGTGTGGTCGAACGGTCTCCAAGAGTATACAGTGTGGTGGAACCTTCGCCACGAGTCTACAGTGTGGTGGAACATTCGCCAAGAGTCTATAGCATGGTGGAACGATCGCCAAGAGTCTACAGTGTGGTCGAACGGTCGCCAAGATTCTACAGCGTGGTGGAACGGTCGCCAAAATTCTACAGCGTGGTGGAACGGTCTCCAAGAGTATACAGTGTGGTGGAACCTTCGCCAAGAGTCTACAGTGTGGTGGAACGGTCGCCAAGATTCTACAGTGTGGTGGAACGGTCGCCAAAATTCTACAGCGTGGTGAAACGGTCTCCAAGTGTATACAGTGTTGTGGAACCTTCGCCAAGAGTCTACAGTGTGGTGGAACATTCGCCAAGAGGCTACAACGTGGTGTAACCTTCGCCAAGAGTCTACAGTGTGGTGGAACATTCGCCAAGAGTCTACAACGTTGTGGAACGGTCGCCAAGAGTCTACAGCATGGTGGAACGGTCGCCAAGAGTCTACAGCGTGGTGGAACGGTCGCCAAGAGTCTACAGTGTGGTGGAACCTTCGCCAAGAGTCTACAGTGTGGTGTAATGGTCGCCAAGAGTATACAGCGTGGTGGAACGGTCGCTAAGAGGCAACAACGTGGTGGAACAGTCGCAGGGTAGGGTCGCCTCGGTTATTTTCAGATTCTGGCTACGGCTGGCTAAGCTTTAATTTCGTAAATAGTAAATGTATATTAATGTTGTTTGAAAATACTATAGATATAGCATATAATTATATCGAAAGTGACAGTCTTATTTCATTTAACAAAATTAAGAAAGAAAAAAGTTATGTCAATCCTTCCGAACTTCTGGACCAACCCTTGTTACATGCAGATTTGGACTAGTAAATTATAGGCTATATGGGGGTAGGGTAGGTTTGTCAATAATTCTCGAAACACATTATACAAGCCTAAGCATGTTTTTATATAGTTTAATATCGAAGTATTAAGTGTACCAGATGCGTTTGTATGGTTTTGTGTTTAGGTTTTAGTCTTCAAGGGAAATCTAAAACTAATAAATTGAGCGACAAAATTTAATGATCAAAAACTACATAATAAAACACCCCTCGAAATGTTTTCAGTTGAACTTGTCCTAAGATTACACGATTTTCACGAAGAACTTGTGTGAGCGGATAAAGTTTACACATCGCTCACATCGAGGGTGGATAAGCTCAACCATCTAAACTCGACACTTATGAAATGGAAGCGCTGATGAAGTCATGTTGCATTTTGCGGTGGCGGTGTTCTACTCTGCATCTGGGAGGTAAGTTTCTATGTTCTATTTAGTAAGTTTCTATGTTCTATTTAGTAAGACAGCAAACTTCTCAGCAACTGACCATTTCAACACAGTAGTAGAGCGTCGTATTTGGAATCGAACGGTCCTGGGTTCGATACTCGGTCAGGCCACGTATGTAGTGTCATTGAGCAAGGCACCTCCACACACATTGCTTAGTACTGGTTAATCGCTTATGTCGGCTAAGCCTGACCAGGAACAATGTCTAGGTCCCCAAGAGGGGTTTGACATTATGGAACATACATACATATTTTAGTGTTCCTCATATTATTGTGAATGTTGTTCAGACCAACCCTTTCAAGCCCAACATCGCCCCACCCCTACAGTCTCAACATAGCTCCACCCCTCCAGTCCCAACATAGCCCCACCCCTCTATTTGAAATCGACATGTGTGATTCTCCCACCGTTTCTGTACAATGGCTTGTACATGTAAGAACTAGCGATACATCAAAACCGGTCGTAATTGCATGTTGAAATGTTGTCAAATCTAACGTTTTCGGAGTCTAGCTGTCTGTGATATTAATGCTTTCAATGTTCATTTGGTGAAATATAAATCTACTGTCCATATTTGCCTATAAGAAGAGTTCTGTACCACAAGATTATGGCCTCAAAGTGGCTTCCCGTCTTATAAGCGAGTGCTAAAAAAATGTGATCCATGATTACGTTTTATAAAAAGAAAGCACTCTTAACACTGAACATTTCTTCAACTTGCAATGGACATATACGTGCAATTTATACTTGTGTCTTGGTGTCCATTTTATCAACCTGTTTTATATGTGAGTGCATGCCAACATCCACAGATTGTTGGTTGTTGGCCAATTACTTTGAAATGCCTCTAAAATGTACTAGATGTTGAAAATAGCAATAAAAAGCACCGTCGCAACACTAATTTTTAATAAAGTAAATATTAGCCCAACTATGATGTTTAGAAATCTTGAATTTTAAACGGTATTGTTAATTATTGAATATATTATAGATTATAGAATCGGATCGACCATAAGGAATGAATGGGGGTTTGCTATGGACAATTTCTAGGGATTCTAGGAAAAGCATGCTATGGACAATTTCTAGGGATTCTAGGAAAAGCATGCTATGGACAATTTCAGGGGATTCTAGGAAAAGCATGTTATGGACAATTTCTTGGGATTCTAGGAAAAGCATGTTATGGACAACTTTCTTGGGATTCTAGGAAAAGCATGCTATGGACAACTTTCTTGGGATTCTAGGAAAAGCATGCTATGGACAACTTTCTTGGGATTCTAGGAAAAGCATGCTATGGACAACTTTCTTTGGGATTCTAGGAAAAGCATGCTATGGACAACTTTCTTGTGATTCTAGAAAATGATTGCATCAATGATTGCATTTTTGTAACTTTTGTTCCCTCCAAAATTGTGTCACCTAATTTCGCGACCAAAATAAGCCAAGGTCAAACATGACTAATGTGATAGTGCCCCTTCTGCAAAACATATGTACATACAACTCTTGGATGCTCTGACAATCTGTTCAATCCTTATGGATCTCAATAAATAATGTATTCTAAAGATTCATTAATTAACCCTACATTTTTAAACTATACAACGTTAAAGCAACACTACATCGGTGAAAACGCAAGTTTCTGCAGAATGTAATTTGCTGTTATAAGGTATAGTTTTTTCCCAAATATTTGGCTCAAAAACTTAGTATTTCAACAAATAAACAGACGTTGTATACGCGGTTTGTTGACATAACAAAATAATGTAAATATGATCGACATTCATGCGTAATACAACACCACGTTTATCCTGAATAACACGGTACATATTTACGTGATATCTCACATGTGTGCCTATGCATATTTATTTGTAGACTAATCTTAGTTAAATTATCCCTAATAGAAAGTATCGCGGGTTTAGTATTGACTCCAATGACAAACAAATGTCAATTCAGGAGCGCGGATAACCATTGTATGAAATCTTAATTTCACTTTTGAAAGTATGTATACCACAAACACACTGTTTATTGATTCAATGTTAGTGTTCAAATGTATTCAGAAGAATGTGTAAATGAATTTGCAGACCCTCCCCCTTAACCACCCATCCCGTCAAGGTTTGGGGAATCCCCCCCAGAACATTTTGAAAATTAGTAGACAAACGGTGCATTCTAATTATTATATTACCATGTCAAACTGACATTGATTATTCAATTGAATTGCTCAATCCCCCCGCCCTCAACCATCGATGTATATTGCATCAATACCCGCTCCGCCATTGGTACTTATTGCCGAAACCCTCAACCATTTGGTACTTATTGTCATTCGTACTTATTGTCATTGGTACTTATTGTCATTCGTACTTATTGTCATTGGTACTTATTGTCATTGGTACTTATTGTCATTCGTACTTATTGTCATTCGTACTTATTATCAACCCCCCTCAACCATTTGGTACTTATTGTCATTGGTACTTATTGTCATTGGTACTTATTGTCATTGGTACTTATTGCCAACACAACTAGGCCATTGGTACTTATTGCCATCGGTACTTATTGTCAACCCCCCTCGGCCATTGGTACTTATTGCCATCGGTACTTATTGTCAACCGTCCTCGGCCATTGGTACTTATTGCCATCGGTACTTAATGTCAACCCCCCTCGGCCATTGGTACTTATTGCCATCGGTACTTATTGTCAAGCCCCCTCGGCCATTGGTACTTATTGCCATCGGTACTTATTGTCAACCCTCCTCGGCCATCGGTACTTATTGTCAACCCTCCTCGGCCATTGGTACTTATTGTCAACCCCCCTCGGCCATCGGTACTTATTGCCATCGGTACTTATTGTCAACCCCCCTCGGCCATCGGTACCTATTGTCAACCCTCCTCGGCCATCGGTACTTATTGTCAACCCTCCTCGGCCATCGGTACTTATTGCCATCGGTACTTATTGTCAACCCTCCTCGGCCATTGGTACTTATTGCCATTGGTACTTATTGTCAACCCTCCTCGGCCATTGGTACTTATTGTCATTGGCACTTATTGTCAACCCTCCTCGGCCATCGGTACTTATTGTCAACCCTCCTCGGCCATCGGTACTTATTGACAACCCTCCTCGGCCATCGGTACTTATTGCCAACCCTCCTCGGCCATTGGTACTTATTGCCATCGGTACTTATTGTCAACCCTCCTCGGCCATTGGTACCTATTGCCATCGGTACCTAATGCCAACCCCCCTCGGCCATTGGTACTTATTGTCATTGGTACTTATTGCCAACCCAACTAGGCCATCGGTACTTATTGTCAACCCCCCTCGGCCATTGGTACTTATTGTCAACCCTCCTCGGCCATCGGTACTTATTGCCATCGGTACTTATTGTCAACCCCCTTCGGCCATCGGTACTTATTGCCATTGGTACTTATTGCCAACCCCTCTCGGCCAGTGGTACTTATTGCCAACCCCTCTCGGCCAGTGGTACTTATTGCCAACCCCCCTCATCCATTGGTACTTATTGCCAACCCTCCTCGGCCATTGGTACTTATTGTCAACCCGCCTCGGCCATTGGTACGTATTGCCAGTGGTACTTATTGCCAACCCCTTTCGGCCATTGGTACTTATTGCCAACCCCTCTCGGCCATTGGTACTTATTGCCAACCCCCCTCGGCCATCGGTACTTATTGCCAACCCCCCTCGGCCATTGGTACTTATTGTCATTTGTACTTATTGCCAACCCCCCTCGGCCATTGGTACTTATTGTCATTGGTACTTATTGTCAACCCCCCTCGGCAATCGGTACTTATTGCCATCGGCACTTATTGCAAACACAACTAGGCCATCGGTACTTAATGTCAACTCCCCTCGGCCATTGGTACTTATTGCCATCGGTACTTATTGTCAACCGTCCTCGGCCATTGGTACTTATTGCCATCGGTACTTAATGTCAACCCCCCTCGGCCATTGGTACTTATTGCCATCGGTACTTATTGTCAAGCCCCCTCGGCCATTGGTACTTATTGCCATCGGTACTTATTGTCAACCCTCCTCGGCCATCGGTACTTATTGTCAACCCTCCTCGGCCATTGGTACTTATTGTCAACCCCCCTCGGCCATCGGTACTTATTGCCATCGGTACTTATTGTCAACCCCCCTCGGCCATTGGTACTTATTGTCATTGGTACCTATTGTCAACCCTCCTCGGCCATCGGTACTTATTGTCAACCCTCCTCGGCCATCGGTACTTATTGCCATCGGTACTTATTGTCAACCCTCCTCGGCCATTGGTACTTATTGCCATTGGTACTTATTGTCAACCCTCCTCGGCCATTGGTACTTATTGTCATTGGTACTTATTGTCAACCCTCCTCGGCCATCGGTACTTATTGTCAACCCTCCTCGGCCAT
Organism: Archivesica marissinica; assembly: GCA_014843695.1. Taxonomy (NCBI): domain Eukaryota; kingdom Metazoa; phylum Mollusca; class Bivalvia; order Venerida; family Vesicomyidae; genus Archivesica; species Archivesica marissinica. Next base: position 49,629,482 of record CM026394.1, read on the forward strand.
CGGTACTTATTGACAACCCTCCTCGGCCATTGGTACTTATTGCCATCGGTACTTATTGCCAACCCTCCTCGGCCATTGGTACTTATTGCCATCGGTACTTATTGTCAACCCTCCTCGGCCATTGGTACCTATTGCCATCGGTACCTATTGCCAACCCCCCTCGGCCATTGGTACTTATTGTCATTGGTACTTATTGCCAACCCAACTAGGCCATCGGTACTTATTGTCAACCCCCCTCGGCCATTGGTACTTATTGTCAACCCTCCTCGGCCATCGGTACTTATTGCCATCGGTACTTATTGCCAACCCCTCTCGGCCAGTGGTACTTATTGCCAACCCCTCTCGGCCAGTGGTACTTATTGCCAACCCCCCTCAGCCATTGGTACTTATTGCCAACCCTCCTCGGCCATTGGTACTTATTGTCAACCCGCCTCGGCCATTGGTACGTATTGCCAGTGGTACTTATTGCCAACCCCTCTCGGCCATTAGTACTTATTGCCAACCCCTCTCGGCCAGTGGTACTTATTGTCAACCCTCCTCGGCCATTGGTACTTATTGCCAACCCCCCTCAGCCATTGGTACTTATTGTCAACCCTCCTCGGCCATTGGTACTTATTGTCAACCCTCCTCGGCCATTGGTACTTATTGCCAACCCTCCTCGGCCATTGGTACTTATTGCCAACCCTCTTCGGCCATTGGTACTTATTGCCAACCCCCCTCGGCGTTACTTATTGCCAACCCTCCTCGGCCATTGGTACTTATTGTCAACCCTCCTCGGCCATTGGTACTTATTGTCAACCCTCCTCGGCCATTGGTACTTATTGCCAACCCTCCTCGGCCATTGGTACTTATTGCCAACCCGCTTCGGCCATTGGTACTTATTGCCAACCCTCCTCGGCCATTGGTACTTATTGCCAACCCTCCTCGGCCATTGGTACTTATTGCCAACCCGCCTCGGCCATTGGTACTTATTGCCAACCCGCCTCGGCCATCGGTACTTATTGCCAACCCTCCTCGGCCATCGGTACTTATTGCCAACCGGTTTCGGCCATCGGTACTTATTGCCAACCCCCCTCGGCGTTACTTATTGCCAACCGGCCTTGGCCATCGGTACTTATTGCCAACCGGCCTCGGCCATCGGTACTTATTGCCAACCGGCCTCGGCCATCGGTACTTATTGCCAACCGGCCTCGGCCATCGGTACTTATTGCCAACCGGCTTCGGCCATCGGTACTGTTTGCCAATCCACCTCGGCCATCGGTACTTATTGCCAATCCACCTCGACCATTGGTACTTATTGCCAATCCGCCTCGGCCATTGGTACTTATTGCCAATCCGCCTCGGCCATCGGTACTTATTGCCAACCCCCCTCATCCATCGGTACTTATTGCCAACCCGCCTCGGCCATCGGTACTTATTGCCAACCCGCCTTGGCCATCGGTACTTATTGCCAACCCGCCTCGGCCATCGGTACTTATTGCCAATCCGCATTGGCCATTGGTACTTATTGCCAACCCGCCTCGGCCATTGGTACGTATTGCCAATCTGCATTGGCCATTGCTACTTATTGCCAATTCGCCTCGGCCACCCACTGATACTTATTGCCAACCCGTCTCGGCCATCGGTACTTATTGCCAACCCGCCTCGGCCATCGGTACGTATTGCCAATCCGCATTGGCCATTGCTACTTATTGCCAACCCGCCTCGGCCATCGGTACGTATTGCCAATCCGCATTGGCCATTGCTACTTATTGCCAATTCGCCTCGGCCACCCACTGATACTTATTGCCAATTCGTCTCGACCACCCACTGATACTTATTGCTAATTTGCCTCGGCCACCCACTCGTACTTATTGCCAAACCCCTTGGCCATGCCATTGGTACTTATTGCCAATCCGCACTGGCTATTGGTACTTAATGCCAATCCGCATTGGCTATTGGTACGTATTGCCAATCCGCATTGGCTATTGGTACTTATTGCCAATCCACATCGGCCTTTGGTACTTATTGCCAATCCGTCTCGGCCATTGGTACTTATTGCCAATCCTCCGTGGCCATTAGTAATTATTGCCAATCCACCTCGGCCACCCACAAGTGGTACTTATTGCCAATCCGTCTCGGCCATTGGTACTTATTGCCAATCCTCCGTGGCCATTAGTAATTATTGCCAATCCACCTCGGCCACCCACAAGTACTTCTTGACAATCCTTACTTTGCGTGTGATGGGTCTGCCTTTACTTTGCGTGTGACGGGTCTGCCTTTACTTTGCGTGTGACGGGTCTGCCTTTACTTTGCGTGTGACGGGTCTGCCTTTACTTTGCGTGTGACATGTCTGCCTTTACTTTGCGTGTGACAGGTCTGCCTTTACTTTGTGTGTGACGGGTCTGCCTTTACTTTGCGTGTGACGGGTCTGCCTTTACTTTGCGTGTGATGTGTCTGCCTTTACTTTGCTTGTGACGGGTCTGCCTTTACTTTGCGTGTGACGGGTCTGCCCTTACTTTGAGTGTGACGGGTCTGCCTTTACTTTGCGTGTGACGGGTCTGCCTTTACTTTGCGTGTGACGGGTCTGCCTTTACTTTGAGTGTGACGGGTCTGCCTTTACTTTGCTTGTGACGGGTCTGCCTTTACTTTGCGTGTGACGGGTCTGCCTTTACTATGCGTGTGACGGGTCTGCCCTTACTTTGAGTGTGACGGGTCTGCCTTTACTTTTTGTGTGATTGGTCTGCCTTTAATTTGAGTGTGACGGGTCTGCCTTTACTTTGCGTGTGACGGGTCTGC
>CM026394.1:49633259-49652572 GCA_014843695.1 Archivesica marissinica
GACCACACTGTAGACTCTTGGCGATCGTTCCACCATGCTATAGACTCTTGGCGAATGTTCCACCACACTGTATACTCGTGGCGAAGGTTCCACCACACTGTATACTCTTGGAGACCGTTCGACCACACTGTAGACTCTTGGCGATCGTTCCACCATGCTATAGACTCTTGGCGAATGTTCCACCACACTGTAGACTCTTGGCGAAGGTTCCACCACACTGTATACTCTTGGAGACCGTTCCACACGCTGTAGAATTTTGGCGACCGTTCCAACACGCTGTAGAATCTTGGTGACCGTTCCACCACACTGTAGACTCTTGGCGAATGTTCCACCACACTGTAGACTCTTGGCGAAGGTTCCACCACACTGTATACTCTTGGAGACGGTTCCACCACGCTGTAGAATCTTGGCGACCGTTCGACCACACTGTAGACTCTTGGCGATCGTTCCACCATGCTATAGACTCTTGGCGAATGTTCAACCACACTGTAGACTCTTGGCAAAGGTTCCACCACACTGTATACTCTTGGAGACCGTTCCACCACGCTGTATAATTTTGGCGACCGTTCCACCACGCTGTAGAATTGGCGAGTTCCACCACCTGTAGATCTTGGCGAGTTCACCACACTGTAGATCTTGGCGATCGTTCCACCATGCTATAGACTCTTGGCGAATGTTCCACCACACTGTAGACTCTTGGCGAAGGTTCCACCACACTGTATACTCTTGGAGACTGTTCCACCACACTGTAGTCTCTTGGCGAAGGTTCCACCACACAGTAGACTCTTGGCGAAGGTTCCACCACACTGTATACTCTTGGAGACCATTCCACCATGCTGTAAAATTTTGGCTACAGTTCCACCACGCTGTAGAATCTTGGCTACCGTTCCACCACACTGTAGACTCTTGGCGAAGGTTCCACACACTGTATACTCTTGGAGACCGATCCACCACGCTGTAGAATTTTGGCGACCGTTCCAACACGCTGTAGAATCTTGGTGACCGTTCCACCACACTGTAGACTCTTGGCGAATGTTCCACCACACTGTAGACTCTTGGCGAAGGTTCCACCACACTGTATACTCTTGGAGACGGTTCCACCACGCTGTAGAATCTTGGCGACCGTTCGACCACACTGTAGACTCTTGGCGATCGTTCCACCATGCTATAGACTCTTGGCGAATGTTCAACCACACTGTAGACTCTTGGCAAAGGTTCCACCACACTGTATACTCTTGGAGACCGTTCCACCACGCTGTATAATTTTGGCGACCGTTCCACCACGCTGTAGAACTGTATACTCTTGGAGACTGTTCCACCACACTGTAGTCTCTTGGCGAAGGTTCCACCACACAGTAGACTCTTGGCGAAGGTTCCACCAAACTGTATACTCTTGGAGACCATTCCACCATGCTGTAAAATTTTGGCTACAGTTCCACCACGCTGTAGAATCTTGGCTACCGTTCCACCACACTGTAGACTCTTGGCGAAGGTTCCACACACTGTATACTCTTGGAAACCGATCCACCACGCTGTATAATTTTGGCAACCGTTCCACCACACTGTAGACTCTTGGCGAATGTTCCACCACACTGTAGACTCTTGGCGAAGGTTCCACCATGCTATAGACACTTGGTGACCGTTCCACCACGCTGTAGAATCTTGGCGACCGTTCCACCACACTGTAGACTCTTTGCGAAGGTTCCACCACACTGCATACTATTGGAGACCGTTCGACCACACTGTAGACTCTTGGCGATCGTTCCACCATGCTATAGACTCTTGGCGAATGTTCCATCACACTGTATACTCTTGGAGACCGTTCCACCACGCTGTAGAATTTTGGCGACCGTTCCACCACGCTCTAGAATCTTGGCGACCGTTCCACCACACTGTAGACTCTTGGCGAAGGTTCCACCACACTGTATACTCTTGGAGACCGTTCCACCACACTGTAGAAGACCACACTGTAGACTCTTGGCGATCGTTCCACCATGCTATAGACTCTTGGCGAATGTTCCACCACACTGTAGACTCTTGGCGAAGGTTCCACCACACTGTATACTCTTGGAGACCGTTCCACACGCTGTAGAATTTTGGCGACCGTTCCACCACGCTGTAGAATCTTGGTGACCGTTCCACCACACTGTAGACTCTTGGCGAATGTTCCACCACACTGTAGACTCTTGGCGAAGGTTCCACCACACTGTAGACTCTTGGCGACTGTTCCACCACGCTGTAGAATCTTGGCGACTGTTCCACCACACTGTAGACTCTTGGCGACCGTTCCACCATGTTGTAGACTCTTGGCGAACGTTCCACCACGTTGTAGACTCTTGGCGACCGTTCCACCACACTGTATACTCTTGGCGACCGTTCCACCACGTTGTAGAATCTTGGCGACCGTTCCACCACACTGTACACTCTTGGCGACCGTTCCACCACACTGTACACTCTTGGCAACCGTTCCACCACACTGTAGACTCTTGGCAACCGTTCCACCACACTGAAGACTCTTGGCGACCGTTCTACCACGTTTTAGACTCTTGGCGACCGTTCCACAACACTGTAGACTCTTGGCGACCGTTCCGCCACGTTGTAGACTCTTGGCGACCGTTCCACCACGTTGTAGACTCTTGGCGAAGGTTCTACCACACTGTAGACTCTTGGCGAAGGTTCCACCACACTGTAGACTCTTGGCGACCGTTCCACCACACTGTAGACTCTTGGCGACCGTTCCACCACACTGTAGACTCTTGGCGAATGTTCCACCACACTGTATACTCTTGGAGACCGTTCCACCACGCTGTATAATTTTGGCGACCGTTCCACCACGCTGTAAAATCTTGGCGACCGTTCGACCACACTGTAGACTCTTGGCGACCGTTCCACCACGTTGTAGACTCTTGGCGACTGTTCCACCACGTTGTAGCCTCTTGGCGATCGTTCCACCATGCTATAGACCCTTGGCGATCATTCCACCACACTGTAGACTCTTGGCGACTGTTCCACCACACTGTAGACTCTTTGCGACTGTTCCACCACACTGTAGACTCTTGGCGACCGTTCCACCACACTGTAGACTCTTGGCGACCGTTCCACCACACTGTAGACTCTTGGCGACTGTTCCACCACGTTGTAGACTCTTGGCGACCGTTCCACCATGCTGTAGACTCTTGGCGACCGTTCCACCACACTGTAGACTCTTGGCGACCGTTCCACCACACTGTAGACTCTTGGCGAATGTTCCACCACACTGTATACTCTTGGAGACCGTTCCACCACGCTGTATAATTTTGGCGACCGTTCCACCACGCTGTAAAATCTTGGCGACCGTTCGACCACACTGTAGACTCTTGGCGACCGTTCCACCACGTTGTAGACTCTTGGCGACTGTTCCACCACGTTGTAGCCTCTTGGCGATCGTTCCACCATGCTATAGACCCTTGGCGATCATTCCACCACACTGTAGACTCTTGGCGACTGTTCCACCACACTGTAGACTCTTTGCGACTGTTCCACCACACTGTAGACTCTTGGCGACTGTTCCACCACACTGTAGACTCTTGGCGACTGTTCCACCACACTGTAGACTCTTGGCGACTGTTCCACCACACTGTAGACTCTTGGCGACTGTTCCACCACGTTGTTGCCTCTTATCGACCATGCTGTATACTATTGGCGACCGTTCCACCACACTGTAGACTCTTGGCGAAGGTTTCACCACACTGTAGACTCTTGGCGACCGTTCCACCACGTTGTAGACTCTTGGCGAATGTTCCACCACACTGTAGACTCTTGGCGAAGGTTACACCACACTGTATAATCTTGGAGACCGTTCCACCACGCTGTAGAATTTTGGCGACCGTTCCACCACGCTGTAGAATCTTGGCTACCGTTCCACCACACTGTAGACTCTTGGCGAAGGTTCCACCACACTATAGACTCTTAGCGACCGTTCCACCACACTGTAGACTCTTGGCGACCGTTCCACCACACTGTAGACACTTGGCGACCGTTCCACCACGCTGTAGACTCTTAGCGACCGTTCCACAACGTTGTAGACTCTTGGTGAATGTTCCACCACACTGTAGACTCTTGGCGAAGGTTACACCACGTTGTAGCCTCTTGGCGATCGTTCCACCACACTGTAGACTCTTGGCGACCGTTCCACCACACTGTAGACACTTGGCGACCGTTCGACCACATTGTAGACTCTTGGCGACCGTTCCACCACGTTGTAGACTCTTGGCGACCGTTCCACCACGTTGTAGCCTCTTGGCGACCGTTCCACCATGCTATAGACACTTGGCGACCGTTCCACCACACTGAAGACTCTTGGCGACCGTTCCACCACACTGTAGACACTTGGCGACTGTTCCACCACACTGAAGACTCTTGGCGACTGTTCCACCACACTGTCGACTCTTGGCGACTGTTCCACCATACTGTAGACTCTTGGCGACTGTTCCACCACACTGTAGACTCTTGGCGACTGTTCCACCACACTGTAGACTCCTGGCGAAGGTTACACCACACTGTATACTCTTGGAGACCGTTCCACCACGCTGCAGAATTTTGGCAACCGTTCCACCACGCTGTAGAATCTTGGCGACCGTTCGACCACACTGTAGACTCTTGGCGACCGTTCCACCATGTTGTAGACTCTTGGCGACCGTTCCACCATGTAGACTCTTGGCGACCGTTCCACCACGTTGTAGCCTCTTGGCGACCGTTCCACCATGCTATAGACACTTGGCGACCGTTCCACCACACTGAAGACTCTTGGCGACCGTTCCACCACACTGTAGACACTTGGCGATCGTTCCACCACACTGAAGACTCTTGGCGACCATTCAACCACGCTGTAGACTCTTGGCGACCGTTCCACCACGTTGTAGACTCTTGGCGACTGTTCCACCACACTGTCGACTCTTGGCGACTGTTCCACCATACTGTAGACTCATGGCAACTGTTCCACCACGTTGTAGCCTCTTGGCGACCGTTCCTCCATGCTGTATACCCTTGGCAACTGTTCCACCACAGTGTAGCCTCTTGGCGACCGTTCCACCACGTTGTAGCCTCATGGCGACCGTTCCACCACGCTGTATACTCTTGGCGACCGTTCCACCACACTGTAGACTCTTGGCGAAGGTTCCACCACACTGTAGACTCTTGGCGACCGTTCCACCATGCTGTAGACTCTTGGCAACCGTTCCACCACACTGTAGACTCTTGGCGAATGTTCCACCACACTGTAGACTCTTGGCGAAGGTTCCACCACACTGTATACTCTTGGAGACCGTTCCACCACGCTGTATAATTTTGGCGACCGTTCCACCACGCTGTAAAATCTTGGCGACCGTTCGACCACACTGTAGACTCTTGGCGAAGGTTCCACCACATTGTAGACTCTTGGCGACCGTTCCACCACGTTGTAGACTCTTGGCGACCGTTTCACCACGTTGTAGACTCTTGGCAACTGTTCCACCACACTGTAGCCTCTTGGCGACGGTTCCACCACGTTGTAGCCTCATGGCGACCGTTCCACCACGCTGTATACTCTTGGCGACCGTTCCACCACACTGTAGACTCTTGGCGAAGGTTCCACCGCACTGTAGACTCTTGGCGACCGTTCCACCATGCTGTAGACTCTTGGCAACCGTTCCACCACACTGTAGACTCTTGGCGAAGGTTCCACCACACTGTATACTCTTGGAGACCGTTCCACCACGCTGTATAATTTTGGCGACCGTTCCACCACGCTGTAAAATCTTGGCGACCGTTCGACCACACTGTAGACTCTTGGCGACCGTTCCACCACATTGTAAACTCTTGGCGACCGTTCCACCACGTTGTAGCCTCTTGGCGATCGTTCCACCATGCTATAGACACTTGGCGATCGTTCCACCACACTGTAGACCCTTGGCGACTGTTCCACCACACTGTAGATTCTTGGCGACAGTTCCACCACACTGTAGACTCTTGGCGACTGTTCCACCACACTGTAGACTCTTGGCGACTGTTCCACCACACTGTAGACTCTTGGCGACTGTTCCACCACGTTGTTGCCTCTTAGCGACCGTTCCACCACGCTGTATACTCTTGGCGACCGTTCCACCACACTGTAGACTCTTGGCGACCATTCCACCACACTGTAGACTCTTGGCGAATGTTCCACCACACTGTAGACTCTTGGCGAAGGTTCCACCACACTGTATACTCTTGGCGACCGTTCCACCATGCTGTAAAATCTTGGCGACCGTTCGACCTCACTGTAGACTCTTGGCGACCGTTCCACCACGTTGTAGACTCTTGGCGACTGTTCCACCACGTTGTAGCCTCTTGGCGACCGTTCCACCACGTTGTAGACTCTTGGCGACTGTTCCACCACGTTGTAGACTCTTGGCGACCGTTCCACCACACTGTAGACTCTTGGCGACCGTTCCACCACACTGTAGACTCTTGGCGACCGTTCCACCACACTGTAGACTCTTGGCGAAGGTTCCACCACACTGTAGACTCTTGGCGACCGTTCCACCACGCTGTAGACTCTTGGCGACCGTTCCACCACACTGTAGACTCTTGGCGACCGTTCCACCACGCTGTAGACTCTTGGCGACCGTTCCACCACGCTGTAGACTCTTGGCGACCGTTCCACCACACTGTAGACTCTTGGCGACCGTTCCACCACGCTGTAGACTCTTGGCGACCGTTCCACCACGCTGTAGACTCTTGGCGACCGTTCCACCACGCTGTAGACACTTGGCGACCGTTCCACCACACTGTAGACTCTTGGCGACCGTTCCACCACACTGTAGACTCTTGGCGACTGTTCCACCACGTTGTTGCCTCTTGGCGACCGTTCCACCACGCTGTATACTCTTGGCGACCGTTCCACCACACTGTAGACTCTTGGCGAAGGTTCCACCACACTATTGATTCTTGTTGACCGTTCCACCACGCTGTAGACTCATGGCGACCGTTCCACCACACTGTAGACTCTTGGCGACCATTCCACCACGTTGTAGACTCTTGGGGACTGTTCCACCACGTTGTAGCCTCTTGGCGATCATTCCACCATGCTATATACACTTGGCGATCGTTCCACCACACTGTAGACTCTTGGCGATTGTTCCACCACACTGTAGATTCTTGGCGACTGTTCCACTACACTGTTGACTCTTGGCGACTGTGCCACCATGTTGTAGCATCTTGGCGACCGTTTCACCATGTTGTAGACACTTGGCGACCGTTCCACCACACTGTATACTCTTGGCGACCGTTCCACCACGTTGTAGAATCTTGGCGACCGTTCCACCACACTGTACACTCTTGGCGACCGTTCCACCACACTGTACACTCTTGGCAACCGTTCCACCACACTATAGACTCTTGGCAACCGTTCCACCACACTGAAGACTCTTGGCGACCGTTCTACCACGTTTTAGACTCTTGGCGACCGTTCCACAACACTGTAGACTCTTGGCGACCGTTCCGCCACGTTGTAGACTCTTGGCGACCGTTCCACCACGTTGTAGACTCTTGGCGAAGGTTCCACCACACTGTAGACTCTTGGCGAAGGTTCCACCACACTGTAGACTCTTGGCGACCGTTCCACCACACTGTAGACTCTTGGCGACCGTTCCACCACACTGTAGACTCTTGGCGAATGTTCCACCACACTGTATACTCTTGGAGACCGTTCCACCACGCTGTATAATTTTGGCGACCGTTCCACCACGCTGTAAAATCTTGGCGACCGTTCGACCACACTGTAGACTCTTGGCGACCGTTCCACCACGTTGTAGACTCTTGGCGACTGTTCCACCACGTTGTAGTCTCTTGGCGATCGTTCCACCATGCTATAGACCCTTGGCGATCATTCCACCACACTGTAGACTCTTGGCGACTGTTCCACCACACTGTAGACTCTTTGCGACTGTTCCACCACACTGTAGACTCTTGGCGACTGTTCCACCACACTGTAGACTCTTGGCGACTGTTCCACCACACTGTAGACTCTTGGCGACTGTTCCACCACACTGTAGACTCTTGGCGACTGTTCCACCACGTTGTTGCCTCTTATCGACCATGCTGTATACTATTGGCGACCGTTCCACCACACTGTAGACTCTTGGCGAATGTTCCACCACACTGTATACTCTTGGAGACCGTTCCACCACGCTGTATAATTTTGGCGACCGTTCCACCACGCTGTAAAATCTTGGCGACCGTTCGACCACACTGTAGACTCTTGGCGACCGTTCCACCACGTTGTAGACTCTTGGCGACTGTTCCACCACGTTGTAGCCTCTTGGCGATCGTTCCACCATGCTATAGACCCTTGGCGATCATTCCACCACACTGTAGACTCTTGGCGACTGTTCCACCACACTGTAGACTCTTTGCGACTGTTCCACCACACTGTAGACTCTTGGCGACTGTTCCACCACACTGTAGACTCTTGGCGACTGTTCCACCACACTGTAGACTCTTGGCGACTGTTCCACCACACTGTAGACTCTTGGCGACTGTTCCACCACGTTGTTGCCTCTTATCGACCATGCTGTATCGACTGTTCCACGCTGTAGACTCGGTACCGGTAATGAAAATTCAATAAAAACATTAATAATTTTCATGTAAAAGCCAAACAGTCATTATAATGCATCAAACAAATACATATTGACAAATCTACAAGACTGCAATATAAACATCACAAACAAACGGACAAATCTACACAAACAAACGGACAAATCTACAGACTGCAATACCATTACGACTAAACCATGACACTACCACTAAACCTATCGCACTACTACTAAAGCTACCACCTCACACGTTGTAGACTCTTGGCGACCATTCCACCACGTTGTAGACTCTTGGCGACCGTTCCACCACATTGTAGACTCTTGGCGACTGTTCCACCACACTGTAGACTCATGGCGAATCTTGGCGACTGTTCCACGCTGTAGACTCGGTACCGGTAATGAAAATTCAATAAAAACATTAATAATTGTCATGTAAAAGCCAAACAATCATTATAATGCATCAAACAAATACATATTGACAAATCTGCAAGACTGCAATTTAAACATCACAAACAAATGGACAAATCTACAGACTGCAACACCATTACGACTAAACCAGAACACTACCACTAAACCTATCGCACTACTATTAAAACTACCACCTCACGCGTTGTAGACTCTTGGCGACCGTTCCACCACATGGTAGACTCTTGGCGACCGTTCCACCACGTTGTAGACTCTTGGCTACCGTTCTACCACGTTGTAGACTCTTGGCTACCGTTCCACCACGTTGTAGACTCTTGGCTACCGTTCTACCACGTTGTAGACTCTTGGCTACCGTTCCACCACGTTGTAGACTCTTGGCTACCGTTCTACCACGTTGTAGACTCTTGGCTACCGTTCCACCACGTTGTAGACTCTTGGCTACCGTTCTACCACGTTGTAGACTCTTGGCTACCGTTCCATCACGTTGTAGACTCTTGGCGACCGTTCCACCACGTTGTAGACTCAGTACCGGTAATGAAAATTCAATAAAAATTAAAAACATTAATAATTTTCATGTAAAAACCAAACAATCATTATAATGCATCAAACAAATACATATTGACAAATTTACAAGACTGCAATATAAACATCAAAAACAAACGGACAAATCTTGGCGACCCTTCCACCACGTTGTAGACTCTTGGCGACTGTTCCACCACACTGTAGAATCTTGGCGACTGTTCCACGCTGTAGACTCGGTACCGGTAATGAAAATACAATAAAAACATTAATAATATTCATGTAAACGCCAAACAATCATTATAATGCATCAAACAAATACATATTGACAAATCTACAAGACTGCAATATAAACATCACAGACAAATGGACAAATCTACACAAACAAACGGACAAATCTACACACTGCAATACCATTACGACTAAACCACGACACTACCACTAAACCTATCGCACTACTACTAAAACTACCACCTCACACGTTGTAGACTCTTGGCGACCGTTCCACCACGCTGTAGACTCTTGGCGACCGTTCCACCACATTGTAGACTCTTGGCGACTGTTCCACCACACTGTAGACTCTTGGCGAATCTTGGCGACTGTTCCACGCTGTAGACTCGGTACCGGTAATGAAAATTCAATAAAAACATTAATAATTGTCATGTAAAAGCCAAACAATCATTATAATGCATCAAACAAATACATATTGACAAATCTACAAGACTGCAATTTAAACATCACAAACAAATGGAAAAATCTACAGACTGCAACACCATTACGACTAAACCAGAACACTACCACTAAACCTATCGCACTACTATTAAAACTACCACCTCACACGTTGTAGACTCTTGGCGACCGTTCCACCACGTTGTAGACTCTTGGCGACCGTTCCACCACGTCGTAGACTCTTGGCGACCGTTCCACCACGTTGTAGTCTCAGTACCGGTAATGAAAATTCAATAAAAATTAAAAACATTAATACTTTTCATGTAAAAACCAAACAATCATTATAATGCATCAAACAAATACATATTGACAAATCTACAAGACTGCAATATAAACATCACAAACAAATGGACAAATCTACACAAACAAACGGACAAATCTACAGACTGCAATACCATTACGACTAAACCATGACACTACCACTAAACCTATCGCACTACTATTAAAACTACCACCTCACACGTTGTAGACTCTTGGCGACCGTTCCATCACGCTGTAGACTATTGGCGACCGTTCCACCACATTGTAGACACTTGGCGACCCTTCCACCACGTTGTAGACTCTTGGCGACTGTTCCACCACACTGTAGAATCCATTGCTTCTGTACTATCTCCACAATCTGTTCCACAGTACCGGTACCATGAAAAGATTAAATAACAATCCTAAACATTTCAATCTTAAAAAACGCCAACAATCATTATATGCATCCACAAATACAATGACAAATCTCAGCAAGACTGCTATAACCATCACAGACAAACGGACAATCTACACAACAAATGGACAACTCTACAGACTGCATAATACCATTACGACTAAACCTACGACCACTAAACCTATCGCACACTCTTAAAACTACCACCCTCACACGTTGTAGACTCTTGGCGACCGTTCCACCACGATGTAGACTCTTGGCGACCGTTCCACCACGTTGTAGACACTTGGCGACCCTTCCACCACGTTGTAGACTCTTGGCGACTGTTCCACCACACTGTAGAATCTTGGCGACTGTTCCACGCTGTAGACTCGGTACCGGTAATGAAAATACAATAAAAACATTAATAATTTTCATGTAAAAGCCAAACAATCATTATAATGCATCAAACAAATACATATTGACAAATCTACAAGACTGCAATATAAACATCACAGACAAATGGACAAATCTACACAAACAAACGGACAAATCTACACACTGCAATACCATTACGACTAAACTACGACACTACCACTAAACCTATCGCACTACTACTAAAACTACCACCTCACACGTTGTAGACTCTTGGCGACCGTTCCACCACGCTGTAGACTCTTGGCGACCGTTCCACCACATTGTAGACACTTGGCGACTGTTCCACCACACTGTAGACTCTTGGCGAATCTTGGCGACTGTTCCACGCTGTAGACTCGGTACCGGTAATGAAAATTCAATAAAAACATTAATAATTGTCATGTAAAAGCCAAACAATCATTATAATGCATCAAACAAATACATATTGACAAATCTACAAGACTGCAATTTAAACATCACAAACAAATGGACAAATCTACAGACTGCAACACCATTACGACTAAACCAGAACACTACCACTAAACCTATCGCACTACTATTAAAACTACCACCTCACACGTTGTAGACTCTTGGCGACCGTTCCACCATGTTGTAGACTCTTGGCGACCGTTCCACCACGTTGTAGACTCTTGGCGACCGTTCCACCACGTTGTAGTCTCAGTACCGGTAATGAAAATTCAATAAAAATTAAAAACATTAATACTTTTCATGTAACAACCAAACAATCATTATAATGCATCAAACAAATACATATTGACAAATCTACAAGACTGCAATATAAACATCACAAACAAACGGACAAATCTACACAAACAAACGGACAAATCTACAGACTGCAATACCATTACGACTAAACCATGCCACTACCACTAAACCTATCGCACTACTATTAAAACTACCACCTCACACGTTGTAGACTCTTGGCTACCGTTCCATCACGCTGTAGACTATTGGCGACCGTTCCACCACATTGTAGACACTTGGCGACCCTTCCACCACGTTGTAGACTCTTGGCGACTGTTCCACCACACTGTAGAATCTTGGCGACTATTCCACGCTGTAGACTCGGTACCGGTAATGAAAATTCAATAAAAACATTAATAATTTTCATGTAAAAGCCAAACAATCATTATAATGCATCACACAAATACATATTGACAAATCTACAAGACTGCAATATAAACATCACAGACAAACGGACAAATCTACACAAACAAATGGACAAATCTACAGACTGCAATACCATTACGACTAAACCATGACACTACCACTAAACCTATCGCACTACTATTAAAAACTACCACCTCACACATTGTAGACTCTTGGCGACCGTTCCACCACGTTGTAGACGCTTGGCGACCGTTCCACCTCACTGTAGACTCTTGGCGACTGTTCCACCACACTGTAGACTATTGGCGAATCTTGGCGACTGTTCCACCACACTGTAGAATCTTGGCGACTGTTCCAAGCTGTAGACTCGGTACCGGTAATGAAAATTCAATAAAAACATTAATAATTTTCATGTAAAAGCCAAACAATCATTATAATGCATCAAACAAATACATATTGACAAATCTACAAGACTCTAATATAAACATCACAGACAAACAGACAAATCTACGCAAACAAATGGACAAATCTATAGACTGCAATACCATTACCACTAAACCACGACACTACCACTAAACCTATCGCATTACCACTAAAACTAGCACCTCACAGGTTGTAGACTCTTGGCGACCGTTCCACCACGTTGTAGACGCTTGGCGACCGTTCCACCACACTGTAGACTATTGGCGACTGTTCCACCACACTGTAGACTCTTTGGCGAATCTTGGCGACTGTTCCACGCTGTAGACTCGGTACCGGTAATGAAAATTCAATAAAAACATTAATAATTTTCATGTAAAAGCCAAACAATCATTTTAATGCATCAAACAAATACATATTGACAAATCTACAAGACTGCAATATAAACATCACAGACAAACGGACAAATCTATAGACTGCAATACCATGACACTACCACTAAACCTATCGCACTACCACTAAAACTACCACCTCACACGTTGTAGACTCTTGGCGACCGTTCCACCACGATGTAGACGCTTGGCGACCGTTCCACCACACTGTAGACTCTTGGCGACTGTTCCACCACACTGTAGACTCTTTGGCGAATCTTGGCGACTGTTCCACGCTGTAGACTCGGTACCGGTAATGAAAATTCAATAAAAACATTAATAATTTTCATGTAAAAGCCAAACAATCATTTTAATGCATCAAACAAATACATATTGACAAATCTACAAGACTGCAATATAAACATCACAGACAAACGGACAAATCTATAGACTGCAATACCATGACACTACCACTAAACCTATCGCACTACCACTAAAACTACCACCTCACACGTTGTAGACTCTTGGCGACCGTTCCACCACGATGTAGACTCTTGGCGACCGTTCCACCACGATGTAGACTCTTAGCGACTGTTCCACCACGTTGTAGACTAGTGGCGACCGTTCCACCACGTTGTAGACTCTTGGCGACTACTGTTCCACCACACTGTAGAATCTTGGCGACTGTTCCACGCTGTAGACTCGGTACCGGTAATGAAAATTCAATAAAAACATTAATAATTTCCATGTAAAAACCAAACAATCATTATAATGCATCAAACAAATACATATTGACAAATCTACAAGTCTGCAATATAAACATCACAGACAAATCTACACAAACAAATGGACAAATCTACAGACTGCAATACCATTACGACTAAACCATGACACTACCACTAAACCTATCGCACTACTATTAAAACTACCACCTCACACGTTGTAGACTCTTGGCGACCATTCCACCACGTTGTAGACTTTTGGCGACCGTTCCACCACGTTGTAGACTCTTGGCGACCGTTCCACCACGTTGTAGACTCTTGACGACCATTCCACCACGTTGTAGACTCTTGGCGACCGTTCCACCACATTGTAGACTCTTGGCGACTGTTCCACCACATTGTAGACTCTTGGCGACTGTTCCACGCTGTAGACTCGGTACCGGTAATGAAAATTCAATAAAAACATTAATAATTATCATGTAAAAACCAAACAATCATTATAATGCATCAAACAAATACATATTGACAAATCTACAAGACTGCAATATAAACATCACAAACAAACGGACACATCTACACAAACAAACGGACAAATCTACAGACTGCAATACCATTACGACTAAACCATGACACTACCACTAAACCTATCGCACTACTATTAAAACTACCACCTCACATGTTGTAGACTCTTGGCGACCGTTCCATCACGCTGTAGACTCTTGGCGACCGTTCCACCATGTTGTAGACTCTTGGCGACTGTTCCACCACACTGTAGAATCTTGGCGACTGTTCCAAGCTGTAGACTCGGTACCGGTAATGAAAATTCAATAAAAACATTAATAATTTTCATGTAAAAGCCAAACAATCATTATAATGCATCAAACAAATACATATTGACAAATCTACAAGACTGCAATATAAACATCACAGACAAATGGACAAATCTATAGACTGCAATACCATTACCACTAAACCATGACACTACCACTAAACCTATCGCACTACCACTAAAACTACCACCTCACACGTTGTAGACTCTTGGCGACCGTTCCACCACGTTGTAGATGCTTGTCGACCGTTCCACCACACTGTAGATTCTTGGCGACCGTTCCACCACGTTGTAGACTCCGTACCGGTAATGAAAATTCAATAAAAATTAAAAACATTAATAATTTACATGTAAAAACCAAACAATCATTATAATGCATCAAACAAATACATATTGACAAATCTACAAGACTGCAATATAAACATCACAGACAAACGGACAAATCTACGCAAACAAACGGACAAATCTACAGACTGCAATACCATTATGACTAAACCATGACACTACCACTAAACATATCGCATTACGACTAAAACTACCACCTCACACGTTGTAGACTCTTGGCGACCGTTCCACCACGCTGTAGACTCTTGGCGACCGTTCCACCACGTTGTTAGACTATTGGCGACCGTTCCACCACGTTGGTAGACTATTGGCGACCGTTCCACCACGTTGTAGACTCTTGGCGACTATTCCACACTGTAGACTCGGTACCGGTAATGAAAATTCAATAAAAACATTAATAATTTTCATGTAAAAGCCAAACAATCATTATAATGCATCAAACAAATACATATTGACAAATCTACACACTGCAATATAAATATCACAAACAAACGGACAAATCTACACACTGTAATGCATACAGGACAAACAAATAACACAATGAATAACATATATAATTGTAAATTGTTTTACTCACATCTGCCCCGCGTCCTTAATACATACCGACTGCAATACCATTACCACTAAAACTACGACTAAACCATCACACTACCACTAAGCCTATCGCACGACCACTAAAACTACCACCTCGCACGGCGCAACACTCGTCTTCACCATTCGGCTCCTTCCACTCACACAGCTGGTGTACGCATCCACCTGCTCGACATGTCCACCACGACTCCCAAGGAATCCCTATTCATGCAATGAGACAGAATAGCTAGTTTTAGAACACATTTTTGAAATTGGAAGCATATATATAGAAGCGGATTAGAAAATAGAAGCGGATTAGACAATAAGTATCAATGGGTACAAGTTATATCTTTGTTCCAAACCCGCACTGGAATACATTAACGTGTTGAAAGCATTTGGGAAATGTAGAAAACTCATAGAGCACTTCAAGCACTCCACTACCTCGAGGAAACGACTAATGAGTAACTGCCTGAAAACCTTGACAGACATCAGCCCAGTCACACACAAAGTAAAGGCAGACACATCACACGCAAAGTAAAGGCAGACCCATCACACGCAAAGTAAAGGCAGACCCATCACACGCAAAGTAAAGGCAGACCCGTCACACGCAAAGTAAAGGCAGACCCGTCACACTCAAAGTAAAGGCACACCCGTCACACGCAAAGTAAAGGCAGACCCGTCACACGCAAAGTAAAGGCAGACCCGTCACACGCAAAGTAAAGGCAGACCCGTCGCACTTAAATTAAAGGCAGACCCGTCACACGCAAATTAAAGGCAGACCCGTCACACGCAAATTAAAGGCAGACCCGTCACACGCAAAGTAAAGGCAGACCCGTCACACGCAAAGTAAAGGCAGACCCGTCACACTCAAATTAAAGGCAGACCAATCACACAAAAAGTAAAGGCAGACCCGTCACACTCAAAGTAAGGGCAGACCCGTCACACGCATAGTAAAGGCAAACCCGTCACACGCAAAGTAAAGGCAGACCCGTCACAAGCAAAGTAAAGGCAGACCCGTCACACGCAAAGTAAAGGCAGACCCGTCACACGCAAAGTAAAGGCAGACCCGTCACACGCAAAGTAAAGGCAGACCCGTCACACGCAAAGTAAAGGCAGACCCGTCGCACTTAAATTAAAGGCAGACCCGTCACACGCAAATTAAAGGCAGACCCGTCACACGCAAATTAAAGGCAGACCCGTCACACGCAAATTAAAGGCAGACCCGTCACACGCAAAGTAAAGGCAGACCCGTCACACGCAAAGTAAAGGCAGACCCGTCGCACTTAAATTAAAGGCAGACCCGTCACACGCAAATTAAAGGCAGACCCGTCACATGCAAATTAAAGGCAGACCCATCACACGCAAAGTAAAGGCAGACCCGTCACACGCAAAGTAAAGGCAGACCAATCACACAAAAAGTAAAGGCAGACCCGTCACACTCAAAGTAAGGGCAGACCCGTCACACGCATAGTAAAGGCAGACCCGTCACACGCAAAGTAAAGGCAG
This sequence comes from Archivesica marissinica, assembly GCA_014843695.1. Lineage (NCBI taxonomy): Eukaryota > Metazoa > Mollusca > Bivalvia > Venerida > Vesicomyidae > Archivesica > Archivesica marissinica. The sequence continues at coordinate 49,650,470 of CM026394.1, forward strand.
ACCCGTCACAAGCAAAGTTAAGGCAGACCCGTCACACTCAAAGTAAAGGCAGACCCGTCACACGCAAAGTAAAGGCAGACCCGTCACACGCAAAGTAAAGGCAGACCCGTCACACTCAAAGTAAGGGCAGACCCGTCACACGCAAAGTAAAGGCAGACCCGTCACAAGCAAAGTAAAGGCAGACACATCACACGCAAAGTAAAGGCAGACCCGTCACACGCAAAGTAAAGGCAGACCCGTCACACCCAAAGTAAAGGCAGACCTGTCACACGCAAAGTAAAGGCAGACATGTCACACGCAAAGTAAAGGCAGACCCGTCACACGCAAAGTAAAGGCAGACCCGTCACACGCAAAGTAAAGGCAGACCCGTCACACGCAAAGTAAAGGCAGACCCGTCACACGCAAAGTAAAGGCAGACCCATCACACGCAAAGTAAGGATTGTCAAGAAGTACTTGTGGGTGGCCGAGGTGGATTGGCAATAATTACTAATGGCCACGGAGGATTGGCAATAAGTACCAATGGCCGAGACGGATTGGCAATAAGTACCACTTGTGGGTGGCCGATGTGGATTGGCAATAATTACTAATGGCCAAGGAGGATTGGCAATAAGTACCAATGGCCGAGACGGATTGGCAATAAGTACCAAAGGCCGATGTGGATTGGCAATAAGTACCAATAGCCAATGCGGATTGGCAATACGTACCAATAGCCAATGCGGATTGGCATTAAGTACCAATAGCCAGTGCGGATTGGCAATAAGTATCAGTGGGTGGTCGAGACGAATTGGCAATAAGTATCAGTGGGTGGCCGAGGCGAATTGGCAATAAGTAGCAATGGCCAATGCGGATTGGCAATACGTACCGATGGCCGAGGCGGGTTGGCAATAAGTAGCAATGGCCAATGCGGATTGGCAATACGTACCGATGGCCGAGGCGGGTTGGCAATAAGTACCGATGGCCGAGACGGGTTGGCAATAAGTATCAGTGGGTGGCCGAGGCGAATTGGCAATAAGTAGCAATGGCCAATGCAGATTGGCAATACGTACACATGGCCGAGGCGGGTTGGCAATAAGTAGCAATGGCCAATGCGGATTGGCAATACGTACCGATGGCCGAGGCGGGTTGGCAATAAGTACCGATGGCCGAGGCGGGTTGGCAATAAGTACCGATGGACGAGGCGGGTTGGCAATAAGTACGGATGGACGAGGGGGGGTTTGGCAATAAGTACCGATGGATGAGGGGGGTTTGGCAATAAGTACCGATGGCCGAGGCATATTGGCAATAAGTATCAATGGCCGAGGCGGATTGGCAATAAGTACCAATGGTCGAGGTGGATTGGCAATAAGTACCGATGGCCGAGGTGGATTGGCAAACAGTACCGATGGCCGAAGCCGGTTGGCAATAATTACCGATGGCCGAGGCCGGTTGGCAATAAGTACCGATGGCCGAGGCCGGTTGGCAATAAGTACCGATGGCCGAGGCCGGTTGGCAATAAGTACCGATGGCCGAGGCCGGTTGGCAATAAGTACCGATGGCCAAGGCCGGTTGGCAATAAGTAACGCCGACGGGGGTTGGCAATAATTACCGATGGCCGAAACCGGTTGGCAATAAGTACCGATGGCCGAGGCGGATTGGCAATAAGTACCGATGGCCGAGGCGGATTGGCAATAAGTGTCAATGGCCGAGGCGGATTGGCAATAAGTACCAATGGTCGAGGTGGATTGGCAATAAGTACCGATGGCCGAGGTGGATTGGCAAACAGTACCGATGGCCGAAGCCGGTTGGCAATAATTACCGATGGCCGAGGCCGGTTGGCAATAAGTACCGATGGCCGAGGCCGGTTGGCAATAAGAACCGATGGCTGAGGCCGGTTGGCAATAAGTACCGATGGCCAACGCCGGTTGGCAATAAGTAACGCCGAGGGTGGTTGGCAATAAGTACCGATGGTCGAAACCGGTTGGCAATAAGTACCGATGGCCGAGGCTGGTTGGCAATAAGTAATGCCGAGTACCGATGGCCGAGGGGGTTGGCAATAAGTACCGATGGCTGAGGCCGGTTGGCAGTAAGTACAGATGGATGAGGGGGGTTTGGCAATAAGTACCG
>CM026394.1:49653572-49678738 GCA_014843695.1 Archivesica marissinica
GATCGCCAAGAGTCTACAGTGTGGTCGAACGGTCGCCAAGATTCTACAGAGTGGTGGAACGGTCGCCAAAATTCTACAGCGTGGTGGAACGGTCGCCAAAATTCTACAGCTTGGTGGAACGGTCTCCAAGAGTATACAGTGTGGTGGAACCTTCGCCAAGAGTCTACAGTGTGGTGGAACATTCGCCAAGAGTCTATAGCATGGTGGAACGATCGCCAAGAGTCTACAGTGTGGTCGAACGGTCGCCAAGATTCTACAGCGTGGTGGAACGGTCGCCAAAATTCTACAGCGTGGTGGAACGGTCTCCAAGAGTATACAGTGTGGTGGAACCTTCGCCAAGAGTCTACAGTGTGGTGGAACATTCGCCAAGAGTCTATAGCATGGTGGAACGATCGCCAAGAGTCTACAGTGTGGTCGAACGGTCGCCAAGATTCTACAGAGTGGTGGAACAGTCGCCAAAATTCTACAGCGTGGTGGAACGGTCGCCAAAATTCTACAGCTTGGTGGAACGGTCTCCAAGAGTATACAGTGTGGTGGAACCTTCGCCAAGAGTCTACAGTGTGGTGGAACATTCGCCAAGAGTCTATAGCATGGTGGAACGATCGCCAAGAGTCTACAGTGTGGTCGAACGGTCTCCAAGAGTATACAGTGTGGTGGAACCTTCGCCAAGAGTCTACAGTGTGGTGGAACATTTGCCAAGAATCTATAGCATGGTGGAACGATCGCCAAGAGTCTACAGTGTGGTCGAACGGTCGCCAAGATTCTACAGCGTGGTGGAACGGTCGCCAAAATTCTACAGCGTGGTGGAACGGTCTCCAAGAGTATACAGTGTGGTGGAACCTTCGCCAAGAGTCTACAGTGTGGTGGAACGGTCGCCAAGATTCTACAGCGTGGTGGAACGGTCGCCAAAATTCTACAGCGTGGTGGAACGGTCTCCAAGAGTATACAGTGTGGTGGAACCTTCGCCAAGAGTCTACAGTGTGGTGGAACATTCACCAAGAGTCTATAGCATGGTGGAACGATCGCCAAGAGTCTACAGTGTGGTCGAACGGTCTCCAAGAGTATACAGTGTGGTGGAACCTTCGCCAAGAGTCTACAGTATGGTGGAACATTCGCCAAGAGTCTATAGCATGGTGGAACGATCGCCAAAATTCTACAGCGTGGTGGAACGGTCTCCAAGAGTATACAATGTGGTGGAACCTTCGCCAAGAGTCTACAGTGTGGTGGAATATTCGCCAAAAGTCTATAGCATTGTGGAATGATAGCCAAGAGTCTACAGTGTGGTGGAACGGTCGCCAAAATTCTACGGTGTGGTAGAACGGTTTCCAAGAGTATACAGTGTGGTGGAACCTTCGCCAAGAGTCTACAGTGTGGTGGAACGGTCGCCAAGATTCTACAGCGTGGTGGAACGATCGCCAAAATTCTACAGCATGGTGGAACGGTCACCAAGAGTATACAGTGTGGTGGAACCTTTGCCAAGAGTCTACAGTGTGGTGGAACATTCGCCAAGAGTCTATTGCATGGTGGAACGATCGCCAAGAGTCTACAGTGTGGTCGAACGGTCTCCAAGAGTATACAGTGTTGTGGAACCTTCGCCAAGAGTCTATAGCATGGTGGAACGATCGCCAAGAGTCTACAGTGTGGTCGAACGGTCTCCAAGAGTATACAGTGTGGTGGAACCTTCGCCAAGAGTCTACAGTGTGGTGGAACATTCGCCAAGAGTCTATAGCATGGTGGAACGATCGCCAAGAGTCTACAGTGTGGTGGAACGGTCGCCAAGATTCTACTGCGAGGTGGAACGGTCGCCAAAATTCTACAGCGTGGTGGAACGGTCTCCAAGAGTATACAGTGTGGTGGAACCTTCGCCAAGAGTCTACAGTGTGGTGGAACGGTCGCCAAGATTCTACAGCGTGGTGGAACGGTCGCCAAAATTCTACAGCGTGGTGGAACGGTCTCCAAGAGTATACAGTGTGGTGGAACCTTCGCCAAGAGTCTACAGTGTGGTGGAACATTTGCCAAGAGTCTATAGCATGGTGGAACGATCGCCAAGAATCTACAGTGTGGTCGAACGGTCTCCAAGAGTATACAGTGTGGTGGAACGGTCGCCAAAATTCTACAGCGTGGTGGAATGGACTCCAAGAGTATACAGTGTGGTGGAACCTTCGCCAAGAGTCTACAGTGTGGTGGAACGGTCGCCAATATTCTACAGCATGGTGGAACGGTCGCCAAAATTCTACAGCGTGGTGGAACGGTCTCCAAGAGTATACAGTGTGGTGGAACCTTCGCCAAGAGTCTACAGTGTGGTGGAACATTCGCCAAGAGTCTATAGCATGGTGGAACGATCGCCAAGAGTCTACAGTGTGGTCGAACGGTCGCCAAGATTCTACAGCGTGGTGGAACGGTCGCCAAAATTCTACAGCATGGTGGAACGGTCTCCAAGAGTATACAGTGTGGTGGAACCTTCGCCAAGAGTCTACAGTGTGGTGGAACGGTCGCCAAAATTCTACAGCGTGGTGGAATGGTCTCCAAGAGTATACAGTGTGGTGGAACCTTCGCCAAGAGTTTACAGTGTGGTGGAACTGTCGCCAAGATTCTACAGCGTGGTGGAACGGTCGCCAAAATTCTACAGCATGGTGGAACGGTCTCCAAGAGTATACAGTGTGGTAGAACCTTCGCCAAGAGTCTACAGTGTGGTGGAACATTCGCCAAGAGTCTATAGCATGGTGGAACGATCGCCAAGAGTCTACAGTGTGGTCGAACGGTCTCCAAGAGTATACAGTGTGGTGGAACATTCACCAAGAGTCTATAGCATGGTGGAACGATCGCCAATAGTCTACAGTGTGGTCGAACGGTCACCAAAATTCTACAGCGTGGTGGAACGGTCTCCAAGAGTATACAGCATGTTGGAACCTTCGCCAAGAGTCTACAGTGTGGTGGAACGGTCGCCAAGATTCTACAGCGTGGTGGAACGGTCGCCAAAATTCTACAGCGTGGTGGAACGGTCTGCAAGAGTATACAGTGTGGTGGAACCTTCGCCAAGAGTCTACTGTGTGGTGGAACCTTCGCCAAGAGTCTACTTTGTGGTGGAACAGTCTCCAAGAGTATACAGTGTGGTGGAACCTTCACCAAGAGTCTACAGTGTGGTGGAACATTCGCCAAGAGTCTATAGCATGGTGGAACGATCGCCAAGAGTCTACAGTGTGGTCGAACGGTCGCCAAGATTCTACAGCGTGGTGGAACGGTCGCCAAAATTCTACAGTGTGGTGGAACGGTCTCCAAGAGTATACAGTGTGGTGGAACCTTCGCCAAGAGTCTACAGTGTGGTGGAACGGTCGCCAAGATTCTACAGCGTGGTGGAACGGTCGCCAAAATTCTACAGCGTGGTGGAACGGTCTCCAAGAGTATACAGTGTGGTGGAACATTCGCCAAGAGTCTATAGCATGGTGGAACGATCGCCAAGAGTCTACAGTGTGGTCGATCGGTCTCCAAGAGTATACAGTGTGGTGGAACCTTCGCCAAGAGTCTACAGTGTGGTAGAACATTCGCCAAGAGTCTATAGCATGGTGGAACGATCGCCAAGAGTATACAGTGTGGTGGAACCTTCGCCAAGAGTCTACAGTGTGGTGGAATATTCGCCAAGAGTCTATAGCATGGTGGAACATTCGCCAAGAGTCTACAGTGTGGTCGAACGGTCTCCAAGAGTATATAGTGTGGTGGAACCTTCGCCAAGAGTCTACAGTGTGGTGGAACATTCGCCAAGAGTCTACAGTGTGGTGGAACGGTCGCCAAAATTCTACAGCATGGTGTAACGGTCTCCAAGAGTCTACAGTGTGGACGAACGGTTGCCAAGATTCTACAGCGTGGTGGAACGGTCTCCAAAATTCTACAGCGTGGTGGAACGGTCTCCAAGAGTATACAGTGTGGTGGAACCTTCGCCAAGAGTCTACAGTGTGGTGGAACTTCGCCAAGAGTCTACAGTGTGGTGGAACTCGCCAAGAGTCTATAGCATGGTGGAACGATCGCCAAGAGTCTACAGTGGTCGAACGGTCGCCAAGATTCTACAGCGTGGTGGAACGGTCGCCAAAATTCTACAGCGTGGTGGAACGGTCTCCAAGAGTATACAGTGTGGTGGAACTTCGCCAAGAGTCTAGTGGTGGAACGTCCCAAGAGTATACAGTGTGGTGGAACCTTCGCCAAGAGTCTACAGTGTGGTAGAACATTCGCCAAGAGTCTATAGCATGGTGGAACGATCGCCAAGAATCTACAGTGTGGTGGAACGGTCGCCAAGATTCTACAGCGTGGTGGAACGGTCGCCAAAATTCTACAGCGTGGTGGAACGGTCTCCAAGAGTATACAGTGTGGTGGAACCTTTGCCAAGAGTCTACAGTGTGGTGGAACGGTCGCCAAGAATCTACAGCGTGGTGGAACGGTCGCCAAAATTCTACAGCGTGGTGGAACGGTCTCCAAGAGTATACAGTGTGGTGGAACCTTCGCCAAGAGTCTACAGTGTGGTGGAACATTCGCCAAGAGTCTATAGCATGGTGGAACGGTCGCCAAAATTCTACAGCGTGGTGGAACGGTCTCCAAGAGTATACAGTGTGGTGGAACCTTCGCCAAGAGTCTACAGTGTGGTGGAACGGTCGCCAAGATTCTACAGCATGGTGGAACGGTCGCCAAAATTCTACAGCGTGGTGGAACGGTCTCCAAGAGTCTACAGTGTGGTGGAACCTTCGCCAAGAGTCTATAGCATGGTGGAACGATCGCCAAGAGTCTACAGTGTGGTCGAACGGTCTCCAAGAGTATACAGTGTGGTGGAACCTTCGCCAAGAGTCTACAGTGTGGTCGAACGGTCGCCAAGATTCTACAGCGTGGTGGAACGGTCGCCAAAATTCTACAGCGTGGTGGAACGGTCTCCAAGAGTATACAGTGTGGTGGAACCTTCGCCAAGAGTCTACAGTGTGGTGGAACGGTCGCCAAGATTCTACAGCGTGGTGGAACGGTCGCCAAAATTCTACAGCGTGGTGGAACGGTCTCCAAGAGTATACAGTGTGGTGGAACATTCGCCAAGAGTCTATAGCATTGTGGAACGATCGCCAAGAGTCTACAGTGTGGTCGATCGGTCTCCAAGAGTATACAGTGTGGTGGAACCTTCGCCAAGAGTTTACAGTGTGGTAGAACATTCGCCAAGAGTCTATAGCATGGTGGAACGATCGCCAAGAGTATACAGTGTGGTGGAACCTTTGCCAAGAGTCTACAGTGTGGTGGAATATTCGCTTAGAGTCTATAGCATGGTGGAACATTCGCCAAGAGTCTACAGTGTGGTCGAACGGTCTCCAAGAGTATACAGTGTGGTGGAACCTTCGCCAAGAGTCTACAGTGTGGTGGAACATTCGCCAAGAGTCTACAGTGTGGTGGAACGGTCGCCAAAATTCTACAGCATGGTGTAACGGTCTCCAAGAGTCTACAGTGTGGACTTATTGCCATCGGTACTTATTGTCAACCCCCTTCGGCCATCGGTACTTATTGCCATTGGTACTTATTGCCAACCCCTCTCGGCCAGTGGTACTTATTGCCAACCCCTCTCGGCCAGTGGTACTTATTGCCAACCCCCCTCAGCCATTGGTACTTATTGCCAACCCTCCTCGGCCATTGGTACTTATTGTCAACCCGCCTCGGCCATTGGTACGTATTGCCAGTGGTACTTATTGCCAACCCCTCTCGGCCATTGGTACTTATTGCCAACCCCTCTCGGCCAGTGGTACTTATTGTCAACCCTCCTCGGCCATTGGTACTTATTGCCAACCCCCCTCAGCCATTGGTACTTATTGTCAACCCTCCTCGGCCATTGGTACTTATTGTCAACCCTCCTCGGCCATTGGTACTTATTGTCAACCCTCCTCGGCCATTGGTACTTATTGTCAACCCTCCTCGGCCATTGGTACTTATTGCCAACCCTCCTCAGCCATTGGTACTTATTGTCAACCCTCCTTGGCCATTGGTACTTATTGTCAACCCTCCTCGGCCATTGGTACTTATTGTCAACCCTCCTCGGCCATTGGTACTTATTGCCAACCCCCCTCAGCCATTGGTACTTATTGTCAACCCTCCTCGGCCATTGGTACTTATTGTCAACCCTCCTCGGCCATTGGTACTTATTGCCAACCCCCCTCAGCCATTGGTACTTATTGTCAACCCTCCTCGGCCATTGGTACTTATTGTCAACCCTCCTCGGCCATTGGTACTTATTGCCAACCCTCCTCAGCCATTGGTACTTATTGTCAACCCTCCTTGGCCATTGGTACTTATTGTCAACCCTCCTCGGCCATTGGTACTTATTGTCAACCCTCCTCGGCCATTGGTACTTATTGCCAACCCCCCTCAGCCATTGGTACTTATTGTCAACCCTCCTCGGCCATTGGTACTTATTGCCATTGGTACTTATTGCCAACCCTCCTCGGCCATTAGTACTTATTGCCAACCCCCCTCAGCCATTGGTACTTATTGCCAACCCTCCTCGGCCATTGGTACTTATTGTCAACCCTCCTCGGCCATTGGTACTTATTGTCAACCCTCCTCGGCCATTGGTACTTATTGTCAACCCTCCTCGGCCATTGGTACTTATTGTCAACCCTCCTCGGCCATTGGTACTTATTGCCAACCCTCTTCAGCCATTGGTACTTATTGCCAACCCTCCTCGGCCATTGGTACTTATTGTCATTTGTACTTATTGCCAACCCCCCTCGGCCATTGGTACTTATTGTCATTGTTACTTATTGTCAACCCCCCTCGGCCATCGGTACTTATTGCCATCGGCACTTATTGCCAACAAATAGGCCATCGGTACTTAATGTCACCCCCTCGGACATTGGTACTATTGCCATCGGTGTTATTATGCAACCGTCCTCGGCCATTGGTACTTATTGCCATCGGTACTAATGTCAACCCCCTCGGCCATGGTACTTATTGCCATCGGTACTTATTGTCAAGCCACTCGGCCATGGGTACTTATTGCCATCGGTAATTATTGTCAACCCTCCTCGGCCATCGGTACTTATTGTCAACCCTCCTCGGCCATTGGTACTTATTGTCAACCCCCCTCGGCCATCGGTACTTATTGCCATCGGTACTTATTGCCAACCGCCCTCGGCCATTGGTACTTATTGTCATTTGTACTTATTGCCAACCCCCCTCGGCCATTGGTACTTATTGTCATTAGTACTTATTGTCAACCCCCCTCAGCCATCGGTACTTATTGCCATCGGCACTTATTGCCAACACAACTAGGCCATCGGTACTTAATGTCAACCCCCCTCGGCCATTGGTACTTATTGTCATTGGTACTTATTGCCAAACCGTCCTCGGCCATTGGTACTTATTGCCATCGGTACTTATGTCAACCCCCTCGGACATTGGTACTTAGTGCATCGGTACTTTTGTCAAGCCCCTCCGGCAAATGGTACTTATTGCCATCGGTACTTATGTCACACCCTCCTCGGCCATCGGTACTTATTGTCACCCTCCTCGGCCATGGTACTTATTGTCAACCCCCCTCGGCCATCGGTACTTATTGCCAACCCCGCTCGGCCATCGGTACTTATTGCCAACCCCCCTCGGCCATTGGTACTTATTGTCATTGGTACTTATTGTCAACCCCCCTCGGCCATCGGTACTTATTGCCATCGGCACTTATTGCCAACACAACTAGGCCATCGGTACTTAATGTCAACCCCCCTCGGCCATTGGTACTTATTGTCAACCCTCCTCGGCCATCGGTACCTATTGCCATCGGTACTTATTGTCAACCCCCTTCGGCCATCGGTACTTATTGCCATTGGTACTTATTGCCAACCCCTCTCGGCAAGTGGTACTTATTGCCAACCCCTCTCGGCCAGTGGTACTTATTGCCAACCCCCCTCAGCCATTGGTACTTATTGCCAACCCTCCTCGGCCATTGGTACTTATTGTCAACCCGCCTCGGCCATTGGTACGTATTGCCAGTGGTATTTATTGCCAACCCCTCTCGGCCATTGGTATTTATTGCCAACCCCTCTCGGCCAGTGGTACTTATTGTCAACCCTCCTCGGCCATTGGTACTTATTGCCATTGGTACTTATTGTCAACCCTTCTCGGCCATTGGTACTTATTGTCATTGGTACTTATTGTCAACCCTCCTCGGCCATCGGTACTTATTGTCAACCCTCCTCGGCCATCGGTACTTATTGACAACCCTCCTCGGCCATTGGTACTTATTGCCATCGGTACCTATTGCCAACCCTCCTCGGCCATTGGTACTTATTGCCATCGGTACTTATTGTCAACCCTCCTCGGCCATTGGTACCTATTGCCATCGGTACCTATTGCCAACCCCCCTCGGCCATTGGTACTTATTGTCATTGGTACTTATTACCAACCCAACTAGGCCATCGGTACTTATTGTCAACCCCCCTCGGCCATTGGTACTTATTGTCAACCCTCCTCGGCCATCGGTACTTATTGCCATCGGTACTTATTGTCAACCCCCTTCGGCCATCGGTACTTATTGCCATTGGTACTTATTGCCAACCCCTCTCGGCAAGTGGTACTTATTGCCAAACCCTCTCGGCCAGTGGTACTTATTGCCAACCCCCCTCAGCCATTGGTACTTATTGCCAACCCTCCTCGGCCATTGGTACTTATTGTCAACCTGCCTCGGCCATTGGTACGTATTGCCAGTGGTACTTATTGCCAACCCCTCTCGGCCATTGGTACTTATTGCCAACCCCTCTCGGCCAGTGGTACTTATTGTCAACCCTCCTCGGCCATTGGTACTTATTGTCAACCCTCCTCGGCCATTGGTACTTATTGCCAACCCCCCTCAGCCATTGGTACTTATTGTCAACCCTCCTCGGCCATTGGTACTTATTGACAACCCTCCTCGGCCATTGGTACTTATTGTCAACCCTCCTCGGCCATTGGTACTTATTGTCAACCCTCCTCGGCCATTGGTACTTATTGCCAACCCTCCTCAGCCATTGATACTTATTGTCAACCCTCCTCGGCCATTGGTACTTATTGTCAACCCTCCTCGGCCATTGGTACTTATTGTCAACCCTCCTCGGCCATTGGTACTTATTGCCAACCCCCCTCAGCCATTGGTACTTATTGTCAACCCTCCTCGGCCATTGGTACTTATTGCCATTGGTACTTATTGCCATTGGTACTTATTGCCAACCCTCCTCGGCCATTAGTACTTATTGCCAACCCCCCTCAGCCATTGGTACTTATTGCCAACCCTCCTCGGCCATTGGTACTTATTGTCAACCCTCCTCGGCCATTGGTACTTATTGTCAAACCTCCTCGGCCATTGGTACTTATTGTCAACCCTCCTCGGCCATTGGTACTTATTGCCAACCCTCTTCCGCCATTGGTACTTATTGCCAACCCTCCTCGGCCATTGGTACTTATTGCCAACCCTCCTCGGCCATCGGTACTTATTGCCAACCCTCCTCGGCCATCGGTACTTATTGTCAACCCTCCTCGGCCATTGGTACTTATTGTCAACCCTCCTCGGCCATTGGTACTTATTGTCAACCCTCGTCGGCCATTGGTACTTATTGTCAACCCTCCTCGGCCATTGGTACTTATTGCCAACCCTCATCAGCCATTGGTACTTATTGCCAACCCTCCTCGGCCATTGGAACTTATTGCCAACCCTCCTCGGCCATCGGTACTTATTGCCAAACCCCCCTCATCCATCTGTACTTACTGCCAACCCGCCTCAGCCATCGGTACTTATTGCCAACCCCCTCGGCCATCGGTACTCGGCATTACTTATTGCCAACCAGCCTCGGCCATCGGTACTTATTGCCAACCGGTTTCGACCATCGGTACTTATTGCCAACCACCCTCGGCGTTACTTATTGCCAACCGGCGTTGGCCATCGGTACTTATTGCCAACCGGCCTCGGCCATCAGTTCTTATTGCCAACCGGCCTCGGCCATCGGTACTTATTGCCAACCGGCCTCGGCCATCGGTAATTATTGCCAACCGGCTTCGGCCATCGGTACTGTTTGCCAATCCACCTCGGCCATCGGTACTTATTGCCAATCCACCTCGACCATTGGTACTTATTGCCAATCCGCCTCGGCCATTGATACTTATTGCCAATCCGCCTCGGCCATCGGTACTTATTGCCAATCCGCCTTGGCCATCGGTACTTATTGCCAACCGGTTTCGGCCATCGGTACTTATTGCCAACCCCCGTCGGCGTTACTTATTGCCAACCGGCCTTGGCCATCGGTACTTATTGCCAACCGGCCTCGGCCATCGGTACTTATTGCCAACCGGCCTCGGCCATCGGTACTTATTGCCAACCGGCCTCGGCCATCGGTAATTATTGCCAACCGGCTTCGGCCATCGGTACTTATTGCCAATCCACCTCGGCCATCGGTACTTATTGCCAATCCACCTCGACCATTGGTACTTATTGCCAATCCGCCTCGGCCATTGTTACTTATTGCCAATACGCCTCGGCCATCGGTACTTATTGCCAAACCCCCCTCATCCATCGGTACTTATTGCCAAACCCCCCCTCGTCCATCCGTACTTATTGCCAACCCGCCTCGTCCATCGGTACTTATTGCCAACCCGCCTCGGCCATCGGTACTTATTGCCAACCCGCCTCGGCCATCGGTACGTATTGCCAATCCGCATTGGCCATTGCTACTTATTGCCAACCCGCCTCGGCCATGTGTACGTATTGCCAATCTGCATTGGCCATTGCTACTTATTGCCAATTCGCCTCGGCCACCCACTGATACTTATTGCCAACCCGTCTCGGCCATCGGTACTTATTGCCAACCCGCCTCGGCCATCGGTACGTATTGCCAATCCGCATTGGCCATTGCTACTTATTGCCAACCCGCCTCGGCCATCGGTACGTATTGCCAATCCGCATTGGCCATTGCTACTTATTGCCAATTCGCCTCGGCCACCCACTGATACTTATTGCCAATTCGTCTCGACCACCCACTGATACTTATTGCCAATCCGCACTGGCTATTGGTACTTAATGCCAATCCGCATTGGCTATTGGTACGTATTGCCAATCCGCATTGGCTATTGGTACTTATTGCCAATCCACATCGGCCTTTGGTACTTATTGCCAATCCGTCTCGGCCATTGGTACTTATTGCCAATCCTCCTTGGCCATTAGTAATTATTGCCAATCCACCTCGGCCACCCACAAGTGGTACTTATTGCCAATCCGTCTCGGCCATTGGTACTTATTGCCAATCCTCCGTGGCCATTAGTAATTATTGCCAATCCACCTCGGCCACCCACAAGTACTTCTTGACAATCCTTACTTTGCGTGTGATATGTCTGCCTTTACTTTGCGTGTGACGGGTCTGCCTTTACTTTGCATGTGACGGGTCTGCCTTTGCTTTGCGTGTGACGGGTCTGCCTTTACTTTGCGTGTGACATGTCTGCCTTTACTTTGCGTGTGACAGGTCTGCCTTTACTTTGTGTGTGACGGGTCTGCCTTTACTTTGCGTGTGACGGGTCTGCCTTTACTTTGCGTGTGATGTGTCTGCCTTTACTTTGCTTGTGACGGGTCTGCCTTTACTTTGCGTGTGACGGGTCTGCCCTTACTTTGAGTGTGACGGGTCTGCCTTTACTTTGCGTGTGACGGGTCTGCCTTTACTTTGCGTGTGACGGGTCTGCCTTTACTTTGAGTGTGACGGGTCTGCCTTTACTTTGCTTGTGACGGGTCTGCCTTTACTTTGCGTGTGACGGGTCTGCCTTTACTATGCGTGTGACGGGTCTGCCCTTACTTTGAGTGTGACGGGTCTGCCTTTACTTTTTGTGTGATTGGTCTGCCTTTAATTTGAGTGTGACGGGTCTGCCTTTACTTTGCGTGTGACGGGTCTGCCTTTACTTTGCGTGTGAAGGGTCTGCCTTTAATTTGCGTGTGACGGGTCTGCCTTTAATTTGCGTGTGACGGGTCTGCCTTTAATTTAAGTGCGACGGGTCTGCCTTTACTTTGCGTGTGACGGGTCTGCCTTTACTTTGCGTGTGACGGGTCTGCCTTTAATTTGCGTGTGACGCGTCTGCCTTTAATTTGCGTGTGACGGGTCTGCCTTTAATTTGCGTGTGACGGGTCTGCCTTTAATTTAAGTGCGACGGGTCTGCCTTTACTTTGCGTGTGACGGGTCTGCCTTTACTTTGCGTGTGACGGGTCTGCCTTTACTTTGCGTGTGACGGGTCTGCCTTTACTTTGCGTGTGACGGGTCTGCCTTTACTTTGCGTGTGACGGGTCTGCCTTTACTTTGCGTGTGACGGGTCTGCCTTTACTTTGAGTGTGACGGGTCTGCCTTTACTTTGCGTGTGATGGGTCTGCCTTTACTTTGCGTGTGATGGGTCTGCCTTTACTTTGCGTGTGATGTGTCTGCCTTTACTTTGTGTGTGACTGGGCTGATGTCTGTCAAGGTTTTCAGGCAGTTACTCATTAGTCGTTTCCTCAAGGTAGTGGAGTGCTTGAAGTGCTCTATGAGTTTTCTACATTTCCCAAATGCTTTCAACACGTTAATGTATTCCAGTGCGGGTTTGGAACAAAGATATAACTTGTACCCATTGATACTTATTGTCTAATCCGCTTCTATTTTCTAATCCGCTTCTATATATATGCTTCCAATTTCAAAAATGTGTTCTAAAACTAGCTATTCTGTCTCATTGCATGAATAGGGATTCCTTGGGAGTCGTGGTGGACATGTCGAGCAGGTGGATGCGTACACCAGCTGTGTGAGTGGAAGGAGCCGAATGGTGAAGACGAGTGTTGCGCCGTGCGAGGTGGTAGTTTTAGTGGTCGTGCGATAGGCTTAGTGGTAGTGTGATGGTTTAGTCGTAGTTGTAGTGGTAATGGTATTGCAGTCGGTATGTATTAAGGACGCGGGGCAGATGTGAGTAAAACAATTTACAATTATATATGTTATTCATTGTGTTATTTGTTTGTCCTGTATGCATTACAGTGTGTAGATTTGTCCGTTTGTTTGTGATATTTATATTGCAGTGTGTAGATTTGTCAATATGTATTTGTTTGATGCATTATAATGATTGTTTGGCTTTTACATGAAAATTATTAATGTTTTTATTGAATTTTCATTACCGGTACCGAGTCTACAGCGTGGAATAGTCGCCAAGAGTCTACAACGTGGTGGAACGGTCGCCAATAGTCTACCAACGTGGTGGAACGGTCGCCAATAGTCTAACAACGTGGTGGAACGGTCGCCAAGAGTCTACAGCGTGGTGGAACGGTCGCCAAGAGTCTACAACGTGTGAGGTGGTAGTTTTAGTGGTAATGCGATATGTTTAGTGGTAGTGTCATGGTTTAGTCATAATGGTATTGCAGTCTGTAGATTTGTCCGTTTGTTTGCGTAGATTTGTCCGTTTGTCTGTGATGTTTATATTGCAGTCTTGTAGATTTGTCAATATGTATTTGTTTGATGCATTATAATGATTGTTTGGTTTTTACATGTAAATTATTAATGTTTTTAATTTTTATTGAATTTTCATTACCGGTACGGAGTCTACAACGTGGTGGAACGGTCGCCAAGAGTCTACAGTGTGGTGGAACGGTCGACAAGCATCTACAACGTGGTGGAACGGTCGCCAAGAGTCTACAACGTGTGAGGTGGTAGTTTTAGTGGTAGTGCGATAGGTTTAGTGGTAGTGTCATGGTTTAGTGGTAATGGTATTGCAGTCTATAGATTTGTCCGTTTGTCTGTGATGTTTATATTGCAGTCTTGTAGATTTGTCAATATGTATTTGTTTGATGCATTATAATGATTGTTTGGCTTTTACATGAAAATTATTAATGTTTTTATTGAATTTTCATTACCGGTACCGAGTCTACAGCTTGGAACAGTCGCCAAGATTCTACAGTGTGGTGGAACAGTCGCCAAGAGTCTACAACGTGGTGGAACGGTCACCAAGAGTCTACAGCGTGATGGAACGGTCGCCAAGAGTCTACAACATGTGAGGTGGTAGTTTTAATAGTAGTGCGATAGGTTTAGTGGTAGTGTCATGGTTTAGTCGTAATGGTATTGCAGTCTGTAGATTTGTCCGTTTGTTTGTGTAGATGTGTCCGTTTGTTTGTGATGTTTATATTGCAGTCTTGTAGATTTGTCAATATGTATTTGTTTGATGCATTATAATGATTGTTTGGTTTTTACATGATAATTATTAATGTTTTTATTGAATTTTCATTACCGGTACCGAGTCTACAGCGTGGAACAGTCGCCAAGAGTCTACAATGTGGTGGAACAGTCGCCAAGAGTCTACAATGTGGTGGAACGGTCGCCAAGAGTCTACAACGTGGTGGAATGGTCGTCAAGAGTCTACAACGTGGTGGAACGGTCGCCAAGAGTCTACAACGTGGTGGAACGGTCGCCAAAAGTCTACAACGTGGTGGAATGGTCGCCAAGAGTCTACAACGTGTGAGGTGGTAGTTTTAATAGTAGTGCGATAGGTTTAGTGGTAGTGTCATGGTTTAGTCGTAATGGTATTGCAGTCTGTAGATTTGTCCATTTGTTTGTGTAGATTTGTCTGTGATGTTTATATTGCAGACTTGTAGATTTGTCAATATGTATTTGTTTGATGCATTATAATGATTGTTTGGTTTTTACATGGAAATTATTAATGTTTTTATTGAATTTTCATTACCGGTACCGAGTCTACAGCGTGGAACAGTCGCCAAGATTCTACAGTGTGGTGGAACAGTAGTCGCCAAGAGTCTACAACGTGGTGGAACGGTCGCCAATAGTCTACAACGTGGTGGAACAGTCGCTAAGAGTCTACATCGTGGTGGAACGGTCGCCAAGAGTCTACATCGTGGTGGAACGGTCGCCAAGAGTCTACAACGTGTGAGGTGGTAGTTTTAGTGGTAGTGCGATAGGTTTAGTGGTAGTGTCATGGTATTGCAGTCTATAGATTTGTCCGTTTGTCTGTGATGTTTATATTGCAGTCTTGTAGATTTGTCAATATGTATTTGTTTGATGCATTAAAATGATTGTTTGGCTTTTACATGAAAATTATTAATGTTTTTATTGAATTTTCATTACCGGTACCGAGTCTACAGCGTGGAACAGTCGCCAAGATTCGCCAAAGAGTCTACAGTGTGGTGGAACAGTCGCCAAGAGTCTACAGTGTGGTGGAACGGTCGCCAAGCGTCTACATCGTGGTGGAACGGTCGCCAAGAGTCTACAACGTGTGAGGTGGTAGTTTTAGTGGTAGTGCGATAGGTTTAGTGGTAGTGTCATGGTATTGCAGTCTATAGATTTGTCCGTTTGTCTGTGATGTTTATATTGCAGTCTTGTAGATTTGTCAATATGTATTTGTTTGATGCATTAAAATGATTGTTTGGCTTTTACATGAAAATTATTAATGTTTTTATTGAATTTTCATTACCGGTACCGAGTCTACAGCGTGGAACAGTCGCCAAGATTCGCCAAAGAGTCTACAGTGTGGTGGAACAGTCGCCAATAGTCTACAGTGTGGTGGAACGGTCGCCAAGCGTCTACAACGTGGTGGAACGGTCGCCAAGAGTCTACAACCTGTGAGGTGCTAGTTTTAGTGGTAATGCGATAGGTTTAGTGGTAGTGTCGTGGTTTAGTGGTAATGGTATTGCAGTCTATAGATTTGTCCATTTGTTTGCGTAGATTTGTCTGTTTGTCTGTGATGTTTATATTAGAGTCTTGTAGATTTGTCAATATGTATTTGTTTGATGCATTATAATGATTGTTTGGCTTTTACATGAAAATTATTAATGTTTTTATTGAATTTTCATTACCGGTACCGAGTCTACAGCTTGGAACAGTCGCCAAGATTCTACAGTGTGGTGGAACAGTCGCCAAGATTCGCCAATAGTCTACAGTGTGGTGGAACAGTCGCCAAGAGTCTACAGTGAGGTGGAACGGTCGCCAAGCGTCTACAACGTGGTGGAACGGTCGCCAAGAGTCTACAATGTGTGAGGTGGTAGTTTTTAATAGTAGTGCGATAGGTTTAGTGGTAGTGTCATGGTTTAGTCGTAATGGTATTGCAGTCTGTAGATTTGTCCATTTGTTTGTGTAGATTTGTCCGTTTGTCTGTGATGTTTATATTGCAGTCTTGTAGATTTGTCAATATGTATTTGTGTGATGCATTATAATGATTGTTTGGCTTTTACATGAAAAT
This sequence comes from Archivesica marissinica, assembly GCA_014843695.1. NCBI lineage: Eukaryota > Metazoa > Mollusca > Bivalvia > Venerida > Vesicomyidae > Archivesica > Archivesica marissinica. Next base: position 49,669,782 of record CM026394.1, read on the forward strand.
TATTAATGTTTTTATTGAATTTTCATTACCGGTACCGAGTCTACAGCGTGGAATAGTCGCCAAGATTCTACAGTGTGGTGGAACAGTCGCCAAGAGTCTACAACGTGGTGGAAGGGTCGCCAAGTGTCTACAATGTGGTGGAACGGTCGCCAATAGTCTACAGCGTGATGGAACGGTAGCCAAGAGTCTACAACGTGTGAGGTGGTAGTTTTAATAGTAGTGCGATAGGTTTAGTGGTAGTGGCATGGTTTAGTCGTAATGGTATTGCAGTCTGTAGATTTGTCCGTTTGTTTGTGTAGATTTGTCCGTTTGTTTGTGATGTTTATATTGCAGTCTTGTAGATTTGTCAATATGTATTTGTTTGATGCATTATAATGATTGTTTGGTTGTTACATGAAAAGTATTAATGTTTTTAATTTTTATTGAATTTTCATTACGGTACTGAGATACAACGTGGTAGAACGGTAGCCAAGAGTCTACAACGTGGTGGAACGGTCGCCAAGAGTCTACCATGTGGTGGAATGGTCGCCAAGAGTCTACAACGCGTGAGGTGGTAGTTTTAATAGTAGTGCGATAGGTTTAGTGGTAGTGTTCTGGTTTAGTCGTAATGGTGTTGCAGTCTGTAGATTTGTCCATTTGTTTGTGATGTTTAAATTGCAGTCTTGTAGATTTGTCAATATGTATTTGTTTGATGCATTATAATGATTGTTTGGCTTTTACATGACAATTATTAATGTTTTTATTGAATTTTCATTACCGGTACCGAGTCTACAGCGTGGAACAGTCGCCAAGATTCGCCAAGAGTCTACAGTGTGGTCGAACAGTCGCCAAGAGTCTACAATGTGGTGGAACGGTCGCCAAGAGTCTACAGCGTGGTGGAACGGTCGCCAAGAGTCTACAACGTGTGAGGTGGTAGTTTTAGTAGTAGTGCGATAGGTTTAGTGGTAGTGTCGTGGTTTAGTCGTAATGGTATTGCAGTGTGTAGATTTGTCCGTTTGTTTGTGTAGATTTGTCCATTTGTCTGTGATGTTTATATTGCAGTCTTGTAGATTTGTCAATATGTATTTGTTTGATGCATTATAATGATTGTTTGGCTTTTACATGAAAATTATTAATGTTTTTATTGTATTTTCATTACCGGTACCGAGTCTACAGCGTGGAACAGTCGCCAAGATTCTACAGTGTGGTGGAACAGTCGCCAAGAGTCTACAACGTGGTAGAAGGGTCGCCAAGTGTCTACAACGTGGTGGAACGGTCGCCAAGAGTCTACATCGTGGTGGAACGGTCGCCAAGAGTCTACAACGTGTGAGGTGGTAGTTTTAGTAGTAGTGCGATAGGTTTAGTGGTAGTGTCGTGGTTTAGTCGTAATGGTATTGCAGTGTGTAGATTTGTCCGTTTGTTTGCGTAGATTTGTCCGTTGGTTTGTGATGTTTATATTGCAGTCTTGTAGATTTGTTTGATGCATTATAATGATTGTATGGCTTTTACATGAAAATTATTAATGTTTTTATTGAATTTTCATTACCGGTACCGAGTCTACAGCGTGGAATAGTCGCCAAGATTCTACAGTGTGGTGGAACAGTCGCCAAGAGTCTACAACGTGGTGGCAGGGTCGCCAAGTGTCTACAATGTGGTGGAACGGTCGCCAAGTGTCTACAGCGTGATGGAACGGTCGCCAAGAGTCTACAACGTGTGAGGTGGTAGTTTTAATAGTAGTGCGATAGGTTTAGTGGTAGTGTCATGGTTTAGTCGTAATGGTATTGCAGTCTGTAGATTTGTCCGTTTGTTTGTGTAGATTTGTCCGTTTGTTTGTGATGTTAATATTGCAGTCTTGTAGATTTGTCAATATGTATTTGTTTGATGCATTATAATGATTGTTTGGTTTTTACATGAAAAGTATTAATGTTTTTAATTTTTATTGAATTTTCATTACCGGTACTGAGACTACAACGTGGTGGAACGGTCGCCAAGAGTCTACAACGTGGTGGAACGGTCGCCAAGAGTCTACAACGTGGTGGAACGGTCGCCAAGAGTCTACAACGTGTGAGGTGGTAGTTTTAATAGTAGTGCGATAGGTTTAGTGGTAGTGTTCTGGTTTAGTCGTAATGGTGTTGCAGTCTGTAGATTTTTCCATTTGTTTGTGATGTTTAAATTGCAGTCTTGTAGATTTGTCAATATGTATTTGTTTGATGCATTATAATGATTGTTTGGCTTTTACATGACAATTATTAATGTTTTTATTGAATTTTCATTACCGGTACCGAGTCTACAGCGTGGAACAGTCGCCAAGATTCGCCAAGAGTCTACAGTAATCTACAGTGTGGTGGAACAGTCGCCAAGAGTCTACAATGTGGTGGAACGGTCGCCAAGAGTCTACAGCGTGGTGGAACGGTCGCCAAGAGTCTACAACGTGTGAGTTGGTAGTTTTAGTAGTAGTGCGATAGGTTTAGTGGTAGTGTCGTGGTTTAGTCGTAATGGTATTGCAGTGTGTAGATTTGTCCGTTTGTTTGTGTAGATTTGTCCATTTGTCTGTGATGTTTATATTGCAGTCTTGTAGATTTGTCAATATGTATTTGTTTGATGCATTATAATGATTGTTTGGCTTTTACATGAAAATTATTAATGTTTTTATTGTATTTTCATTACCGGTACCGAGTCTACAGCGTGGAACAGTCGCCAAGATTCTACAGTGTGGTGGAACAGTCGCCAAGAGTCTACAACGTGGTGGAAGGGTCGCCAAGTGTCTACAACGTGGTGGAACGGTCGCCAAGAGTCTACATCGTGGTGGAACGGTCGCCAAGAGTCTACAACGTGTGAGGTGGTAGTTTTAATAGTAGTGCGATAGGTTTAGTGGTAGTGTCATGGTTTAGTCGTAATGGTATTGCAGTCTGTAGATTTGTCCGTTTGTTTGTGTAGATTTGTCCGTTTGTTTGTGATGTTTATATTGCAGTCTTGTAAATTTGTCAATATGTATTTGTTTGATGCATTATAATGATTGTTTGGTTTTTACATGAAAATTATTAATGTTTTTAATTTTTATTGAATTTTCATTACCGGTACTGAGTCTACAACGTGGTGGAACGGTCGCCAAGAGTCTACAACGTGGTGGAACGGTAGCCAAGAGTCTACAACGTGGTAGAACGGTAGCCAAGAGTCTACAACGTGGTGGAACGGTAGCCAAGAGTCTACAACGTGGTAGAACGGTAGCCAAGAGTCTACAACGTGGTGGAACGGTCGCCAAGAGTCTACCATGTGGTGGAACGGTCGCCAAGAGTCTACAACGCGTGAGGTGGTAGTTTTAATAGTAGTGCGATAGGTTTAGTGGTAGTGTTCTTGTTTAGTCGTAATGGTGTTGCAGTCTGTAGATTTGTCCATTTGTTTGTGATGTTTAAATTGCAGTCTTGTAGATTTGTCAATATGTATTTGTTTGATGCATTATAATGATTGTTTGGCTTTTACATGACAATTATTAATGTTTTCATTGAATTTTCATTACCGGTACCGAGTCTACAGCGTGGAACAGTCGCCAAGATTCTACAGTGTGGTGGAACAGTCGCCAAGAGTCTACAACGTGGTGGAAGGGTCGCCAAGAGTCTACAATGTGGTGGAACGGTCGCCAATAGTCTACAGCGTGATGGAACGGTCGCCAAGAGTCTACAACGTGTGAGGTGGTAGTTTTAATAGTAGTGCGATAGGTTTAGTGGTAGTGTCATGGTTTAGTCGTAATGGTATTGCAGTCTGTAGATTTGTCCGTTTGTTTGTGTAGATTTGTCCGTTTGTTTGTGATGTTTATATTGCAGTCTTGTAGATTTGTCAATATGTATTTGTTTGATGCATTATAATGATTGTTTGGTTTTTACATGAAAAGTATTAATGTTTTTAATTTTTATTGAATTTTCATTACCGGTACTGAGACTACAACGTGGTGGAATGGTCGCCAAGAGTCTACAACGTGGTGTAACGGTCGCCAAGAGTCTACAATGTGGTGGAACGGTCGCCAAGAGTCTACAGCGTGGTGGAACGGTCGCCAAGAGTCTACAACGTGTGAGGTGGTAGTTTTAGTAGTAGTGCGATAGGTTTAGTGGTAGTGTCGTGGTTTAGTCGTAATGGTATTGCAGTGTGTAGATTTGTCCGTTTGTTTGCGTAGATTTGTCCGTTGGTTTGTGATGTTTATATTGCAGTCTTGTAGATTTGTCAATATGTATTTGTTTGATGCATTATAATGATTGTATGGCTTTTACATGAAAATTATTAATGTTTTTATTGAATTTTCATTACCGGTACCGAGTCTACAGCTTGGAACAGTCGCCAAGATTCTACAGTGTGGTGGAACAGTCGCCAAGAGTCTGCAACGTGGTGGAACGGTCGCCAAGAGTCTACAACGTGGTGGAACGGTCGCCAAGTGTCTACAACGTGGTGGAACGGTCGCCAAGAGTCTACATCGTGGTGGAACGGTCGCCAAGAGTCTACAACGTGTGAGGTGGTAGTTTTAATAGTAGTGCGATAGGTTTAGTGGTAGTGTCATGGTTTAGTCGTAATGGTATTACAGTCTGTAGATTTGTCCGTTTGTTTGTGTAGATTTGTCCGTTTGTTTGTGATGTTTATATTGCAGTCTTGTAAATTTGTCAATATGTATTTGTTTGATGCATTATAATGATTGTTTGGTTTTTACATGAAAATTATTAATGTTTTTAATTTTTATTGAATTTTCATTACCGGTACTGAGTCTGCAACGTGGTGGAACGGTCGTCAAGAGTCTACAACGTGGTGGAACGGTCGCCAAGAGTCTACAACGTGGAACAGTCGCCAAGATTCACCAAGAGTCTACAGTGTGGTGGAACAGTCGCCAAGAGTCTACAACGTGGTGGAACGGTCGCCAAGAGTCTACAACGTGTGAGGTGGTAGTTTTAGTAGTAGTGCGATAGGTTTAGTGGTAGTGTCATGGTTTAGTCGTAATGGTATTGCAGTCTGTAGATTTGTCCGTTTGTTTGTGTAGATTTGTCCGTTTGTTTGTGATGTTTATATTGCAGTCTTGTAGATGTGTCAATATGTATTTGTTTGATGCATTATAATGATTGTTTGGCATTTACATGAAAATTATCAATGTTTTTATTGAATTTTCATTACCGGTACCGAGTCTACAGCTTGGAACAGTCGCCAAGATTCTACAGTGTGGTGGAACAGTCGCCAAGAGTCTACAACGTGGTGGAACGGTCGCCAAGAGTCTACAACGTGGTGGAACGGTCGCCAAGTGTCTACAACGTGGTGGAACGGTCGCCAAGAGTCTACAACGTGGTGGAACGGTTGCCAAGAGTCTACAACGTGTGAGGTGGTAGTTTTAGTGGTAGTGCGATAGGTTTAGTGGTAGTGTCATGGTTTAGTCGTAATGGTATTGCAGTCTGTAGATTTGTCCATTTGTTTGTGTAGATTTGTCCGTTTATCTGTGATGTTTATATTGCAGTCTTGTAGATTTGTCAATATGTATTTGTTTGATGCATTATAATGATTGTTTGGCTTTTACATGAAAATTATTAATGTTTTTATTGAATTTTCATTACCGGTACCGAGTCTACAGCGTGGAACAGTTGCCAAGATTCGCCAAGAGTCTACAGTGTGGTGGAACAGTCGCCAAGAGTTTACAGTGTGGTGGAACGGTCGCCAAGCGTCTACAACGTGGTGGAACGGTCGCCAAGAGTCGATAGTCTACAACGTGGTGGAACGGTCGCCAAGAGTCTACAGCTTGATGGAACGGTCGCCAAGAGTCTACAATGTGTGAGGTGGTAGTTTTAATAGTAGTGCGATAGGTTTAGTGGTAGTGTCCTGGTTTAGTCGTAATGGTGTTGCTTGCAGTCTGTAGATTTGTCCATTTGTTTGTGATGTTTAAATTGCAGTCTTGTAAATTTGTCAATATGTATTTGTTTGATGCATTATAATGATTGTTTGGCTTTTACATGACAATTATTAATGTTTTTATTGAATTTTCATTACCGGTACCGAGTCTACAGCGTGGAACAGTCGCCAAGATTCGCCAAGAGTCTACAGTGTGGTGGAACAGTCGCCAAGAGTCTACAATGTGGTGGAACAGTCGCCAAGAGTCTACAACGTGGTGGAACGGTCGCCAAGAGTCTACAACGTGGTGGAACGGTCGCCAAGAGTCTACAACGTGGTGGAACAGTCGCCAAGAGTCTACAACGTGGTGGAACGGTCGCCAAGAGGCTACAACGTGGTGGAACAGTCGCCAAGAGTCTACAGTGAGGTCGAACGGTCGCCAAGATTTTACAGCATGGTGGAACGGTCGCCAAGAGTATACAGTGTGGTGGAACCTTCGCCAAGAGTCTACAGTGTGGTGTTACATTCGCCAAGAGTCTACAGTGTGGTGGAATGGTCGCCAAGAGTCTACAGTGTGGTGGAACGGTCGCCAAGAGTATACAGCGTGGTGGAACGGTCGCTAAGAGGCAACAACGTGGTGGAACAGTCGCCAAGAGTATACAGTGTGGTGGAACAGTCGCCAAGAGTCTACAGTGTGGTGGAACAGTCGCCAAGAGTCTACAGTGTGGTGGAACTGTCGCCAAGAATCTACAGTGTGGTGGAACAGTCGCCAAGGGTCTACAGTGTGGTGGAACGATCGCCAAGTGTCTATAGCATGGTGGAACGATCGCCAAGAGGCTACAACGTGGTGGAACGGTCGCCAAGAGTTTACAATGTGGTGGAACGGTCGCCAAGAGTCTACAGTGTGGTCGAACGGTCGCCAAGATTTTACAGCGTGGTGGAACGGTCGCCAAAATTATACAGCGTGGTGGAACGGTCTCCAAGAGTATACAGTGTGGTGGAACCTTCGCCAAGAGTCTACAGTGTGGTGGAACAGTCGCCAAGAGTCTACAGTGTGGTGGAACGGTCGCCAAGAGTCTACAGCATGGTGGAACGGTCGCCAAGAGTCTACAGTGTGGTGGAACCTTCGCCAAGAGTCTACAGTGTGGTGGAACGGTCGCCAAGAGTATACAGCGTGGTGGAACGGTCGCCATGAGGCTACAACGTGGTGGAACGGTCGCCAAGAGGCTACAGTGTGGTGGAACAGTTGCCAAGAGTCTACAACGTGGTGAAACGGTCGCCAAGAGTCTACAACGTGGTGGAACGGTCGCCAAGAGTCTACAATGTGGTGGAACCTTCGCCAAGAGTCTACAGTGTGGTCGAACGGTCGCCAAGATTTTACAGCGTGGTGGAACGGTCGCCAAAATTATACAGCGTGGTGGAACGGTCTCCAAGAGTATACAGTGTGGTGGAACCTTCGCCAAGAGTCTACAGTGTGGTGGAACGGTCGCCAAGAGTCTACAGTGTGGTGGAACGGTCGCCAAGAGTCTACAGCATGGTGGAACGGTCGCCAAGAGTCTACAGTGTGGTGGAACCTTCGCCAAGAGTCTACAGTGTGGTGGAACGGTCGCCAAGAGTATACAGCGTGGTGGAACGGTCGCCAAGAGGCTACAACGTGGTGGAACGGTCGCCAAGAGTCTACACTGTGGTGGAACAGTTGCCAAGGGTATACAGCATGGAGGAACGGTCGCCAAGAGGCTACAACGTGGTGGAACAGTCGCCAAGAGTCTACAGTATGGTGGAACAGTCGCCAAGAGTCGACAGTGTGGTGGAACAGTCGCCAAGAGTCTACAACGTGGTGGAACGGTCGCCAAGAGTCTACAGCGTGGTTGAATGGTCGCCAAGAGTCTTCAGTGTGGTGGAACGATCGCCAAGTGTCTACAGTGTGGTGGAACGGTCGCCAAGAGTCTTCAGTGTGGTGGAACGGTCGCCAAGTGTCTATAGCATGGTGGAACGGTCGCCAAGAGGCTACAACGTGGTGGAACGGTCGCCAAGAGTCTACAACATGGTGGAACGGTCGCCAAGAGTCTACAACATGGTGGAACGGTCGCCAAGAGTCTACAGTGTGGTCGAACGGTCGCCAAGATTCTACAGCGTGGTGGAACGGTTGCCAAAATTCTGCAGCGTGGTGGAACGGTCTCCAAGAGTATACAGTGTGGTGTAACCTTCGCCAGGAGTCTACAGTGTGGTGGAACAGTCGCCAAGAGTCTACAGTGTGGTGGAACAGTCGCCAAGAGTCTACAGTATGGTGGAACAGTCGCCAAGAGTCGACAGTGTGGTGGAACAGTCGCCAAGAGTATTCAGTGTGGTGGAACAGTCGCCAAGTGTCTACAGTGTGGTGGAACGGTCGCCAAGAGTCTTCAGTGTGGTGGAACGGTCGCCAAGTGTCTATAGCATGGTGGAACGGTCGCCAAGAGGCTACAACGTGGTGGAACGGTCGCCAACAGTCTACAACGTTGTGGAACGGTCGCCAAGAGTCTACAATGTGGTCGAACGGTCGCCAAGTGTCTACAGTGTGGTGGAACGGTCGCCAAGAGTCTACAGTGTGGTGGAACGATCGCCAAGAGGCTACAACGTGGTGTAACCTTCGCCAAGAGTCTACAGTGTGGTGGAACATTCACCAAGAGTCTACAACGTTGTGGAACGGTCGCTAAGAGTCTACAGCGTGGTGGAACGGTCGCCAAGTGTCTACAGTGTAGTGGAACGGTCGCCAAGAGTCTACAGTGTGGTGGAACGGTCGCTAAGAGTCTATAGTGTGGTGGAACCTTCGCCAAGAGTCTACAGTGTGGTGGAACGGTAGCCATGAATCTACAGCGTGATGGAAAGGTCGCCAAAATTCTACAGCGTGGTGGAACGGTCTCCAAGATTATACAGTGTGGTGTAACCTTCGCCAAGAGTCTACAGTGTGGTGGAACATTCGCCAAGAGTCTACAACGTGGTGGAACGGTCGCCAAGAGTCTACAGTGTGGTGAAACCTTCGCCAAGAGTCTACAGTGTGGTGGAACGGTCGCCAATAGTATACAGCATGGTCGATAAGAGGCAACAACGTGGTGGAACAGTCACCAAGAGTCTACAGTGTGGTGGAACAG
>CM026394.1:49679738-49705557 GCA_014843695.1 Archivesica marissinica
CTAACTCAATGCTAGGCTAACTCAATGCTAGGCTAACTCAATGCTAGGCTAACTCAATGCTAGGCTAACTCAATGCTAGGCTAACTCAATGCTAGGCTAACTCAATGCTAGGCTAACTCAATGCTAGGCTAATTCAATGCTAGGCTAACTCAATGCTAGGCTAACTCAATGCTAGGCTAACTCAATGCTAGGCTAACTCAATGCTAGGCTAACTCAATGCTAGGCTAACGCAATGCTAGTCTAACTCTAGTGGCAGTTCAAGGCGGCAAAGTAAGTAACATTAATATATTGTGTGTGTCTCTTTTTTAATCCTTAAGACGGTAACTTGGATGAAAACTAATAAGTATTGCCTTATTAATCAGTTGATATTGATAATAGCTCTTCAAACGACATTTTCCCGAATGTAAAGTTGGTAGTGGTTGATGTAACAGCCATAGCATGTGTTTTATAACGCTGTATTTTATTTCATTTTATTTCTTTTTCTTTAAAGGAGGTGAACATGGAAAGCACGATGTTATTTGCCTTCCTGGTTTTATTGAACGTTGCTCCCGTGTCAACAGTTGTGCCATCACCATTGCCATCAGAAAACGGAAGCACCAGATTAGAACTGATTGCCCAGTACTTTTATGCTGGTTTTAAGTACGCAGAGATTGTTTTATTCCTCCTATGTCGACATAATATTTGCCTTGGCCTTCGTCAGTTAAAGTGGATACATCGTTCTAACAATTTACGACGTCGTTTTGTATTCTGGGGCCACAACAGTTGTCAGCCAACGTCTACTGGGGCAACAACAGTCGTCAGCAAACGTCTACTGGACCATAACAGTCGTCAGCGAACGTCTACTGGGGCCATAAAAGTCGTCATACAACATATACTAGGACAATAACAGTCGTCAGACAACATCTACTGGGGCCATAACAGTCGTCAGCCAACATCTACTGGGACCAAAACAGTCTTTAGACAACATCTACTGGGGCCATAACAGTCGTCAGACAACATCTACTGGGGCCATAACAGTCGTCAGACAACATCTACTGGGGCCACAACAGTCGTCAGACAACATCTACTGGGGCCACAACAGTCGTCAGACAACATTAACTGGGACCATCACAGTCGTCAGACAACATCTACTGGGGCCATAACAGTCGTCAGACAACATCTACTGGGGCCATAACAGTCGTCAGACAACATCTACTGGGGCCACAACAGTCGTCAGACAACATCTACTGGGACCACAACAGTCGTCAGCGAACGTCTACTGGGGCCATAACAGTCGCCAGCCAACATCTACTGGGGCCACAACAGTCGTCAGACAACATCTACTGGGGCCACAACAGTCGTCCGACAAACATAGTCGTCATACAACGTCTACTGGACCATAACAGTCGTCAGCCAACATCTACTGGGACCATAACAGTCGTCAGACAACATCTACTGGGTTTCAACAGTCGCCAGTCAACATATACTGGGTCTAAACAGTCGCCAGTCAACATATACTGGGTTTCAACAGTCGCCATCCAACATCTACTGGGTTTCAACAGTCGCCAGCTAACATATACTGGGTCTAAACAGTCGCCAGTCAACATATACTGGGTCTAAACAGTCGCCAGTCAACATCTACTAGGCCATAAAAGTCGACTGCCAACATAATATATTGGGCCAAAATATGCGGCTGCTTGTCGAATCTCTGCAAGTGTAAAATATGTTAAGCTAAATGTAATTAAATTACAACAAATGTAGGAATATGTTATATTTACTATCATAGAATAAATATGTTACATTAATGTAAAGTAGATAACTACAATTGTAGGAATATGTTACGCTTAATGTAACGTAGATAACTACACGTGTAGGAATATGGTACGCTTAATGTAACATAGATAACTACAAGTGTAGGAATATGTTACGCTTAATGTAATGTAGATAACTACAATTGTAGGAATATGTTACGCTTAATGTAATGTAGATAACTACACGTGTAGGAATATGTTACGCTTAATGTAATGTAGATAACTACACGTGTAGGAATATGTTACGCTTAATGTAATGTAGATAACTACAATTGTAGGAATATGTTACGCTTAATGTAATGTAGATAACTACAAGTGTAGGAATATGTTACGCTTAATGTAATGTAGAGAACTACAAGTGTAGGAATATGTTACGCTTAATGTAATGTAGAGAACTACACGTGTAGGAATATGTTACGCTTAATGTAATGTAGATATGCTTTTAGATCAATGCTTTTGAATGTCAAGTTTTAATTTTTAAATATTAAGCATTAAGTTTGAAAACATAAATTTTAAAATATAAATTTTAAATATTAAGATAGAATTGTATGTCTGGCTTCAGAATGTAAGCCAACTCCTTGAAAGCATTACTACATATTTTCTTATGTATTGTGTATTGTTCATGGCAAATTTCAACGTCATCCAAATCAACTTCAACACCATAATCAACAGAACCTGTTAGTTCTGGTACATAAAACAGCATTTCCGGTCTTCCAGTACAAGTGTCTATATGTTTTTGTGTTCGCACATTGTGTAAATTCCAATGCTTAGCTTAGCATAGCTTAGCATAGGTTAGCATAGCATAGGTTAGCACAGCATAGCATAGCATAGGTTAGCATAGCATTGGTTAGCCTAGCTTAGCTTAGCTTAGCATTGGTTAGCTTAGCTTAGCATTGGTTAGCATTGGTTAGCATAGCCTAGCATAGCCTAGCATAGCCTAGCATTGGTTAGCATTGGTTAGCATAGCCTAGCATTGGTTAGCATTTGTTAGCATAGCCTAGCATTGGTTAGCATTGAGTTAGCATAGCCTAGCATTGAGTTAGCATAGACTAGCATTGAGTTAGCATAGCCTAGCATTGGTTAGCATTGAGTTAGCATAGCCTAGCATTGAGTTAGCATAGCCTAGCATTGAGTTAGCATAGCCTAGCATTGAGTTAGCATAGCCTAGCATTGAGTTAGCATTGAGTTAGCATAGCCTAGCATTGAGTTAGCATAGCCTAGCATTGAGTTAGCATTGAGTTAGCATAGCCTAGCATTGAGTTAGCATAGCCTAGCATTGAGTTAGCATAGCCTAGCATTGAGTTAGCATTGAGTTAGCATAGCCTAGCATTGAGTTAGCATTGAGTTAGCATAGCCTAGCATTGAGTTAGCATTGAGTTCGCATAGCCTAGCATTGAGTTAGCATTGAGTTAGCATAGCCTAGCATTAAGTTAGCATTGAGTTAGCATAGCCTAGCATTGAGTTAGCATTGAGTTAGCATAGGCTAACATTGAGTTAGCATTGAGTTAGCATAGCCTATCATTGAGTTAGCATTGAGTTAGCATAGCCTAGCATTGAGTTAGCATTGAGTTAGCATAGCCTAGCATTGAGTTAGCATTGAGTTAGCATTGAGTTAGCATTGAGTTAACATTGAGTTAGCATAGCCTAGCATTGAGTCAGCATTGAGTTAGCATTGAGTTAGCATTGAGTTAGCATAACCTAGCATTGAGTTAGCATTGAGTTAGCATAGCCTAGCATTGAGTTAGCATTGAGTTAGCATTGCCTAGCATTGAGTTAGCATTGAGTTAGCATAGCCTAGCATTGAGTTAGCATTGAGTTAGCATAGCCTAGCATTGAGTTAGCATTGCGTTAGCATAGCCTAGCATTGAGTTAGCATTGAGTTAGCATAGCCTAGCATTGAGTTAGCATTGAGTTAGCATAGCCTAGCATTGAGTTAGCATTGAGTTAGCATAGCCTAGCAATGAGTTAGCATTGAGTTAGCATAGCCTAGCATTGAGTTAGCATTGAGTTAGCATAGCCTAGAATTGAGTTAGCATTGAGTTAGCATTGAGTTAGCATAGCCTAGCATTGAGTTAGCATTGATAGCATTGAGTTATCATTGAGTTAGCATAGACCAGCATTGAGTTAGCATTGAGTTAGCATAGAGTTAGCATAGAGTTAGCAAAGAGTTAGCATAGAGTTAGCATAGAGTTAGCATAGAGTTAGCATAGAGTTAGCATAAAGTTAGCATAGAGTTAGCATAGAGTTAGCATAGAGTTAGCATAGAGTTAGCATAGAGTTAGCATAGAGTTAGCATAGAGTTAGCATAGAGTTAGCATAGAGTTAGCATAGAGTTAGCATAGAGTTAGCATAGAGTTAGCATAGAGTTAGCATAGAGTTAGCATAGAGTTAGCAGTAACCTCATACATTTCCCCACCCCAGGGTGGTAATTTCAAGCTACTCTAGGGCCCTCCTGTAACCTCATACAATTCTCCACCCCAGGTAGGTGATTTCAAGCTACTATAGGGCCCCCCAGTAACCTCATACATTTCGCCACCCCAGGTAGGTGATTTCAAGCTACTATAGGGTCCTCCAGTAACCTCATACATTTCTCCACCCCAGGGTGGTGATTTCAAGTTACTATAGGGCCCCCCAGTAACCTCATACATTTCTCCACCCCAGGTAGGTGATTTCAAGCTACCAGTACTATAGGCCCCTCCAGTAACCTCATACATTTCTCCACCCCATGTAGTTGATTTCAAGCTACTATAGGGTCCTCCAGTAACCTCATACATTTCGCCACCCGAGGGTGTTGATTTCAAGTTACTATAGGGCCCACCAGTAACCTCATACATTTCTCCACCCCAGGGTGGTGATTTCAAGCTACTATAGGGCCCTCCAGTAACCTCATACATTTCTCCACCCCAGGTAGGTGATTTCAAGCTACTATAGGGTCCTCCAGTAACCTCATACATTTCTCCACCCCAGGTAGGTGATTTCAAGCTACTATAGGGCCCTCCAGTAACCTCATACATTTCTCCACCCCAGGTAGGTGATTTCAAGCTACTATAGGGTCCTCCAGTAATCTCATACATTTCACCACCCCAGGTAGGTGATTTCAAGCTACTATAGGGTCCTCCAGTAACCTCATACATTTCTCCACCCCAGGTAGGTGATTTCAAGCTACTATAGGGTCCTCCAGTAACCTCATACATTTCTCCACCCCAGGTAGGTCATTTCAAGCTACTATAGGGCCCTCCAGTAATCTCATACATTTCTCCACCCCAGGGAGGTGATTTCAAGCTACTATAGGGCCCCCCCAGTAACCTCATACATTTCGCCACCCCAGGTAGGTGATTTCAAGCTACTATAGGGTCCTCCAGTAACCTCATACATTTCTCCACCCCAGGGTGGTGATTTCAAGTTACTATAGGGCCCCCCAGTAACCTCATACATTTCTCCACCCCAGGTAGGTGATTTCAAGCTACTATAGGGCCCTCCAGTAACCTCATACATTTCTCCACCCCAGGTAGGTGATTTCAAGCTACTATAGGGTCCTCCAGTAACCTCATACATTTCTCCACCCCAGGGTGGTGATTTCAAGTACTATAGGGCCCCCAGTAACCTCATACATTTCCCACCCCAGGTAGGTGATTTCAAGCTACTATAGGGCCCTCCAGTAACCTCATACATTTCTCCACCCCAGGTAGGTGATTTCAAGCTACTATAGGGCCCTCCAGTAACCTCATACATTTCTCCACCCCAGGGAGGTGATTTCAAGCTACTATAGGGCCCTCCAGTAACCTCATACATTTCGCCACCCCAGGTAGGTGATTTCAAGCTACTATAGGGTCCTCCAGTAACCTCATACATTTCTCCACCCCAGGTAGGTGATTTCAAGTACTATAGGGCCCAGTAACCTCATACATTTCCCCCCAGGGGTGATTTCAAGCTACTATAGGGCCCTCCAGTAACCTCATACATTTCTCCACCCCAGGTAGGTGATTTCAAGCTACTATAGGGTCCTCCAGTAACCTCATACATTTCTCCACCCCAGGTAGGTGATTTCAAGCTACTATAGGGCCCTCCAGTAACCTCATACATTTCTCCACCCCAGGGTGTATTTCAAGCTACTATAGGGCCCTCCAGTAACCTCATACATTTCTCCACCCCAGGTAGGTGATTTCAAGCTACTATAGGGCCCTCCAGTAACCTCATACATTTCCCACCCCAGGTGGTGATTTCAAGCTACTATAGGGCCCTCCAGTAACCTCATACATTTCTCCACCCCAGGTAGGTGATTTCAAGCTACTATAGGGTCCTCCAGTAACCTCATACATTTCTCCACCCCAGGTAGGTGATTTCAAGCTACTATAGGGCCCTCCAGTAATCTCATACATTTCTCCACCCCAGGGAGGTGATTTCAAGCTACTATAGGGCCCTCCAGTAACCTCATACATTTCTCCACCCCAGGTAGGTGATTTCAAGCTACTATAGGGTCCTCCAGTAACCTCATACATTTCTCCACCCCAGGGTGATTTCAGTACTATAGCCCAGTACCTCATACATTTCTCCACCCCAGGTAGGTGATTTCAAGCTACTATAGGGTCCTCCAGTAACCTCATACATTTCTCCACCCCAGGTAGGTGATTTCAAGCTACTATAGGGTCCTCCAGTAACCTCATACATTTCTCCACCCCAGGTAGGTGATTTCAAGCTACTATAGGGCCCTCCAGTAATCTCATACATTTCACCACCCCAGGTAGGTGATTTCAAGCTACTATAGGGTCCTCCAGTAACCTCATACATTTCTCCACCCCAGGTAGGTCATTTCAAGCTACTATAGGGCCCTCCAGTAATCTCATACATTTCTCCACCCCAGGGAGGTGATTTCAAGCTACTATAGGGCCCCCCAGTAACCTCATACATTTCGCCACCCCAGGTAGGTGATTTCAAGCTACTATAGGGTCCTCCAGTAACCTCATACATTTCTCCACCCCAGGGTGGTGATTTCAAGTTACTATAGGGCCCCCCAGTAACCTCATACATTTCTCCACCCCAGGTAGGTGATTTCAAGCTACCAGTACTATAGGCCCCTCCAGTAACCTCATACATTTCTCCACCCCATGTAGGTGATTTCAAGCTACTATAGGGTCCTCCAGTAACCTCATACATTTCTCCACCCGAGGGTGTTGATTTCAAGTTACTATAGGGCCCACCAGTAACCTCATACATTTCCCCACCCCAGGTAGGTGATTTCAAGCTACCAGTACTATAGGGCCCTCCAGTAACCTCATACATTTCTCCACCCCAGGTAGGTGATTTCAAGCTACTATAGGGTCCTCCAGTAACCTCATACATTTCTCCACCCCAGGGTGGTGATTTCAAGCTACTATAGGGCCCTCCAGTAACCTCATACATTTCACCACCCCAGGTAAGTGATTTCAAGCTACTATAGGGTCCTCCAGTAACCTCATACAATTATCCACCCCAGGTAGGTGATTTCAAGCTACTATAGGGCCCTCCAGTAACCTCATACATTTCACCACCCCAGGTAGGTGATTTCAAGCTACTATAGGGTCCTCCAGTAATCTCATACATTTCACCACCCCATGTAGGTGATTTCAAGCTACTATAGGGTCCTCCAGTAATCTCATACATTTCACCACCCCATGTAGGTGATTTCAAGCTACCATAGGGTCCTCCAGTAATCTCATACATTTCACCACCCCAGGTAGGTGATTTCAAGCTACTATAGGGTCCTCCAGTAACCTCATACATTTCTCCACGCCAGGTAGGTGATTTCAAGCTACTATAGGGTCCTCCAGTAACCTCATACATTTCTCCACCCCAGGTAGGTCATTTCAAGCTACTATAGGGCCCTCCAGTAATCTCATACATTTCTCCACCCCAGGGAGGTGATTTCAAGCTACTATAGGGCCCCCCCAGTAACCCCATACATTTCGCCACCCCAGGTAGGTGATTTTAAGCTACTATAGGGTCCTCCAGTAACATCATACATTTCTCCACCCCAGGGTGGTGATTTCAAGATACTATAGGGCGCCACAGTAACCTCATACATTTCGCCACCCCAGGTAGGTGATTTCAAGTTACTATAGGGCCCTCCAGTAACCTCATACATTTCTCCACCCCAGGTAGGTGATTTCAAGCTACTATAGGGTCCTCCAGTAACCTCATACTTTTCTCCACCCCAGGGTGGTGATTTCAAGCTACTATAGGGCCCTCCAGTAACCTCATACATTTCACCACCCCAGGTAATTGATTTCAAGCTACTATAGGGCCCTCCAGTAATCTCATATATTTCCCCACCCCAGGGTGCTAATTTCAAGCTACTATAGGGCCCTCCAGTAACCTCATACATTTCTCCACCCTAGGTAGGTGATTTCAAGCTACTATATGGTCCTCCAGTAACCTCATACAATTCTCCACCCCAGGTAGGTGATTTCAAGCTACTATATGGCCCTCCAGTAACCTCATACATTTCTCCACCCCAGGGTGGTAATTTCAAGCTACTATAGGGCCCTCCAGTAACCTCATACAATTCTCCACCCCAGGTAGGTGATTTCAAGCTACTATAGGGCCCTCCAGTAACCTCATACATTTCTCCACCCCATGTAGGTGATTTCAAGCTACTATAGGGCCCTCCAGTAACCTCATACATTTCTCCACCCCAGGGTGGTAATTTCAAGCTACTATAGGGCCCTCCAGTAACCTCATACATTTCTCCACCCCAGGTAGGCGATTTCAAGCTACTATAGGGTCCTCCAGTAATCTCATACATTTCTCCACCCCAGGGAGGTGATTTCAAGCTACTATAGGGCCCCCCCAGTAACCTCATACATTTCACCACCCCAGGTAGGTGAGTTCAAGCTACTATAGGGTCCTCCAGTAACCTCATACATTTCTCCACCCCAGGGTGGTGATTTCAAGTTACTATAGGGCCCCCCAGTAACCTCATACATTTCTCCACCCCAGGTAGGTGATTTCAAGCTACCAGTACTATAGGGTCCTCCAGTAACCTCATACATTTCTCCACCCCATGTAGGTGATCTCAAGCTACTATAAGGTCCTCCAGTAACCTCATACATTTCTCCACCCCAGGGTGGTGATTTCAAGCTACTATAGGGCCCTCCAGTAAACTCATACATTTCACCACCCCAGGTAGGTGATTTCAAGCTACTATAGGGTCCTCTAGTAATCTCATACATTTCTCCACCCCAGGTAGGAGATTTCAAGCTACTATAGGGTCCTCCAGTAACCTCATACATATCTCCACCCCAGGTAGGTGATTTCAAGCTACTATAAGGCCCGCCAGTAACCTCATACATTTCTCCACCCCAGGTAGGTGATTTCAAGCTACTATAGGGTCCTCCAGTAACCTCATACATATCTCCACCCCAGGGTGGTAATTTCAAGCTACTATAGGGTCCTCCAGTAACCTCATACATTTCTCCACCCCAGGTAGGTGATTTCAAGCTACTATAGGGTCCTCCAGTAACCTCATACATTTCTCCACCCCAGGTAGGTAATTTCAAGCTACTATAGGGCCCTCCAGTAACCTCATACATTTCTCCACCCCAGGTAGGTGATTTCAAGCTACTATAGGGTCCTCCAGTAACCTCATACATTTCTCCACCCCAGGTAGGTCATTTCAAGCTACTATAGGGCCCTCCAGTAATCTCATACATTTCTCCACCCCAGGGAGGTGATTTCAAGCTACTATAGGGCCCCCCCAGTAACCTCATACATTTCGCCACCCCAGGTAGGTGATTTCAAGCTACTATAGGGTCCTCCAGTAACCTCATACATTTCTCCACCCCAGGGTGGTGATTTCAAGTTACTATAGGGCCCCCCAGTAACCTCATACATTTCTCCACCCCAGGTAGGTGATTTCAAGCTACCAGTACTATAGGCCCCTCCAGTAACCTCATACATTTCTCCACCCCATGTAGGTGATTTCAAGCTACTATAGGGTCCTCCAGTAACCTCATACATTTCTCCACCCCAGGGTGTTGATTTCAAGTTACTATAGGGCCCACCAGTAACCTCATACATTTCCCCACCCCAGGTAGGTGATTTCAAGCTACCAGTACTATAGGGCCCTCCAGTAACCTCATACATTTCTCCACCCCAGGTAGGTGATTTCAAGCTACTATAGGGTCCTCCAGTAACCTCATACATTTCTCCACCCCAGGGTGGTGATTTCAAGCTACTATAGGGCCCTCCAGTAACCTCATACATTTCACCACCCCAGGTAAGTGATTTCAAGCTACTATAGGGTCCTCCAGTAACCTCATACAATTATCCACCCCAGGTAGGTGATTTCAAGCTACTATAGGGCCCTCCAGTAACCTCATACATTTCACCACCCCAGGTAGGTGATTTCAAGCTACTATAGGGTCCTCCAGTAATCTCATACATTTCTCCACCCCATGTAGGTGATTTCAAGCTACTATAGGGTCCTCCAGTAATCTCATACATTTCACCACCCCAGGTAGGTGATTTCAAGCTACTATAGGGTCCTCCAGTAACCTCATACATTTCTCCACGCCAGGTAGGTGATTTCAAGCTACTATAGGGTCCTCCAGTAACCTCATACATTTCTCCACCCCAGGTAGGTCATTTCAAGCTACTATAGGGCCCTCCAGTAATCTCATACATTTCTCCACCCCAGGTAGGTGATTTCAAGCTACTATAGGGCCCCCCCAGTAACCCCATACATTTCGCCACCCCAGGTAGGTGATTTCAAGCTACTATAGGGTCCTCCAGTAACATCATACATTTCTCCACCCCAGGGTGGTGATTTCAAGATACTATAGGGCGCCACAGTAACCTCATACATTTCTCCACCCCAGGTAGGTGATTTCAAGTTACTATAGGGCCCTCCAGTAACCTCATACATTTCTCCACCCCAGGTAGGTGATTTCAAGCTACTATAGGGTCCTCCAGTAACCTCATACATTTCTCCACCCCAGGGTGGTGATTTCAAGCTACTATAGGGCCCTCCAGTAACCTCATACATTTCACCACCCCAGGTAGGTGATTTCAAGCTACTATAGGGCCCTCCAGTAACCTCATATATTTCCCCACCCCAGGGTGCTAATTTCAAGCTACTATAGGGCCCTCCAGTAACCTCATACATTTCTCCACCCTAGGTAGGTGATTTCAAGCTACTATAGGGTCCTCCAGTAACCTCATACAATTCTCCACCCCAGGTAGGTGATTTCAAGCTACTATAGGGCCCTCCAGTAACCTCATACATTTCTCCACCCCAGGGTGGTAATTTCAAGCTACTATAGGGCCCTCCAGTAACCTCATACAATTCTCCACCCCAGGTAGGTGATTTCAAGCTACTATAGGGCCCTCCAGTAACCTCATACATTTCTCCACCCCAGGTAGGTGATTTCAAGCTACTATAGGGCCCTCCAGTAACCTCATACATTTCTCCACCCCAGGTAGGTGATTTCAAGCTACTATAGGGTCCTCCAGTAACCTCATACATTTCTCCACCCCAGGTAGGTGATTTCAAGCTACTATAGGGCCCTCCAGTAACCTCATACATTTCTCCACCCCAGGTAGGTGATTTCAAGCTACTATAGGGCCCTCCAGTAACCTCATACATTTCTCCACCCCAGGTAGGTGATTTCAAGCTACTATAGGGCCCTCCAGTAACCTCATACATTTCTCCACCCCAGGTAGGTGATTTCAAGCTACTATAGGGCCCTCCAGTAACCTCATACATTTCTCCACCCCAGGTAGGTGATTTCAAGCTACTATAGGGCCCTCCAGTAACCTCATACATTTCCCCACCCCAGGGTGCTAATTTCAAGCTACTATAGGGCCCTCCAGTAACCTCATACATTTCTCCACCCTAGGTAGGTGATTTCAAGCTACTATAGGGCCCTCCAGTAACCTCATACATTTCTCCACCCCAGGTAGGTGATTTCAAGCTACTATAGGGCCCTCCAGTAACCTCATACAATTCTCCACCCCAGGTAGGTGATTTCAAGCTACTATAGGGCCCTCCAGTAACCTCATACATTTCTCCACCCCAGGTTGGTGATTTCAAGCTACTATAGGGCCCTCCAGTAACCTCATACATTTCTCCACCCCAGGTAGGTGATTTCAAGCTACTATAGGGTCCTCCAGTAACCTCATACATTTCTCCACCCCAGGTAGGTGATTTCAAGCTACTATAGGGCCCTCCAGTAACCTCATACATTTCTCCACCCCAGGTAGGTGATTTCAAGCTACTATAGGGTCCTCCAGTAACCTCATACATTTCTCCACCCCAGGTAGGTGATTTCAAGCTACTATAGGGCCCTCCAGTAACCTCATACATTTCTCCACCCCAGGTAGGTGATTTCAAGCTACTATAGGGCCCTCCAGTAACCTCATACATTTCTCCACCCCAGGTAGGTGATTTCAAGCTACTATAGGGCCCTCCAGTAACCTCATACATTTCTCCACCCCAGGTAGGTGATTTCAAGCTACTATAGGCCCTCCAGTAACCTCATACATTTCTCCACCCAGGGTGGTATTTCAAGCTACTATAGGGCCCTCCAGTAACCTCATACATTTCTCCACCCCAGGTAGGTGATTTCAAGCTACTATAGGGCCCTCCAGTAACCTCATACATTTCTCCACCCCAGGTAGGTGATTTCAAGCTACTATAGGGCCCTCCAGTAACCTCATACATTTCTCCACCCCAGGTAGGTGATTTCAAGCTACTATAGGGCCCTCCAGTAACCTCATACATTTCTCCACCCCAGGTAGGTGATTTCAAGCTACTATAGGGTCCTCCAGTAACCTCATACATTTCTCCACCCCAGGTAGGTGATTTCAAGCTACTATAGGGCCCTCCAGTAACCTCATACATTTCTCCACCCCAGGGTGGTAATTTCAAGCTACTATAGGGCCCTCCAGTAACCTCATACATTTCTCCACCCCAGGTAGGTGATTTCAAGCTACTATAGGGTCCTCCAGTAATCTCATACATTTCTCCACCCCAGGTAGGTGATTTCAACTACTATAGGGTCCTCCAGTAACCTCATATATATCTCCACCCCAGGTAGGTGATTTCAAGCTACTATAGGGCCCTCCAGTAACCTCATACATTTCTCCACCCCAGGTAGGTGATTTCAAGCTACTATAGGGTCCTCCAGTAACCTCATACATTTCACCACCCCAGGTAGGTGATTTCAAGCTACTATAGGGTCCTCCAGTAACCTCATACATTTCTCCACCCCAGGTAGGTGATTTCAAGTTACTATAGGGCCCCCCAGTAACCTCATACATTTCTCCACCCCAGGTAGGTGATTTCAAGCTACCAGTACTATAGGGTCCTCCAGTAACCTCATACATTTCTCCACCCCATGTAGGTGATCTCAAGCTACTATAAGGTCCTCCAGTAACCTCATACATTTCTCCACCCCAGGGTGGTGATTTCAAGCTACTATAGGGCCCTCCAGTAAACTCATACATTTCACCACCCCAGGTAGGTGATTTCAAGCTACTATAGGGTCCTCTAGTAATCTCATACATTTCTCCACCCCAGGTAGGAGATTTCAAGCTACTATAGGGTCCTCCAGTAACCTCATACATATCTCCACCCCAGGTAGGTGATTTCAAGCTACTATAAGGCCCGCCAGTAACCTCATACATTTCTCCACCCCAGGTAGGTGATTTCAAGCTACTATAGGGTCCTCCAGTAACCTCATACATATCTCCACCCCAGGGTGGTAATTTCAAGCTACTATAGGGTCCTCCAGTAACCTCATACATATCTCCACCCCAGGTAGGTAATTTCAAGCTACTATAGGGTCCTCCAGTAACCTCATACATATCTCCACCCCAGGTAGGTAATTTCAAGCTACTATAGGGCCCGCCAGTAACCTCATACATTTCTCCACCCCATGTAGGTGATTTCAAGCTACTATAGGGTCCTCCAGTAACCTCATACATATCTCCACCCCAGGTAGGTGATTTCAAGCTACTATAGGGTCCTCCAGTAACCTCATACATTTTCCCACCCCAAGTAGGTGATTTCAAGTTACTATAGGGCCCTCCAGTAACCTCATACATTTCCCCACCCCAGGTAGGTGATTTCAAGCTACTATAGGGTCCTCCAGTAATCTCGTACATTTCTCCACCCCAGGTAGGTGATTTCAAGCTACTATAGGGCCCTCCAGTAATCTCATACATTTCTCCACCCCAGGGTGGTGATTTCAAGCTACTATAGGGCCCTCCAGTAACCTCATACATTTCACCACCCCAGGTAAGTGATTTCAAGCTACTATAGGGCCCTCCAGTAACCTCATATATTTCCCCACCCCAGGGTGCTAATTTCAAGCTACTATAGGGCCCTCCAGTAACCTCATACATTTCTCCACCCTAGGTAGGTGATTTCAAGCTACTATAGGGCCCTCCAGTAACCTCATACATTTCTCCACCCCAGGGTGGTGATTTCAAGCTACTATAGGGCCCTCCAGTAACCTCATACAATTCTCCACCCCAGGTAGGTGATTTCAAGCTACTATAGGGCCCTCCAGTAACCTCATACATTTCTCCACCCCAGGGTGGTGATTTCAAGCTACTATAGGGCCCTCCAGTAACCTCATACATTTCTCCACCCCAGGTAGGTGATTTCAAGCTACTATAGGGCCCTCCAGTAACCTCATATATTTCCCCACCCCAGGGTGGTAATTTCAAGCTACTATAGGGCCCTCCAGTAACCTCATACATTTCTCCACCCTAGGTAGGTGATTTCAAGCTACTATAGGGCCCTCCAGTAACCTCATACATTTCTCCACCCCAGGGTGGTAATTTCAAGCTACTATAGGGCCCTCCAGTAACCTCATACAATTCTCCACCCCAGGTAGGTGATTTCAAGCTACTATAGGGCCCTCCAGTAACCTCATACATTTCTCCACCCCAGGTAGGTGATTTCAAGCTACTATAGGGCCCTCCAGTAACCTCATACATTTCTCCACCCGAGGTAGGTGATTTCAAGCTACTATAGGGTCCTCCAGTAACCTCATATATATCTCCACCCCAGGTAGGTGATTTCAAGCTACTATAGGGTCCTCCAGTAACCTCATACATTTCTCCACCCCAGGTAGGTGATTTCAAGCTACTATAGGGTCCTCCAGTAATCTCATACATTTCTCCACCCCAGGTAGGTGATTTCAAGCTACTATAGGGTCCTCCAGTAATCTCATACATGTCTCCACCCCAGGTAGGTGATTTCAAGCTACTATAGGGTCCTCCAGTAACCTCATACATTTCTCCACCCCAGGTAGGTGATTTCAAGCTACTATAGGGTCCTCCAGTAATCTCATACATTTCTCCACCCCAGGTAGGTGATTTCAAGCTACTATAGGGCCCTCCAGTAACCTCATACATTTCTCCACCCCAGGGTGGTAATTTCAAGCTACTATAGGGTCCTCCAGTAACCTCATACAATTCTCCACCCCAGGTAGGTGATTTCAAGTTACTATAGGGCCCTCCAGTAACCTCATACATTTCTCCACCCCATGTAGGTGATTTCAAGCTACTATAGGGCCCTCCAGTAACCTCATACATTTCTCCACCCCAGGTAGGTGATTTCAAGCTACTCTAGGGCCCTCCAGTAACCTCATACATTTCTCCACCCCAGGTGGTAATTTCAAGCTACTATAGGGTCCTCCAGTAACCTCAAACAATTCTCCACCCCAGGTAGGTGATTTCAAGTTACTATAGGGCCCTCCAGTAACCTCATACATTTCTCCACCCCAGGGTGGTAATTTCAAGCTACTATAGGGCCATCCAGTAACCTCATACATTTCTCCACCCCAGGTAGGTGATTTCAAGCTACTATAGGGTCCTCCAGTAATCTCATACATTTCTCCACCCCAGGTAGGTGATTTCAAGCTACTATAGGGTCCTCCAGTAACCTCATATATATCTCCACCCCAGGTAGGTGATTTCAAGCTACTATAGGGCCCTCCAGTAACCTCATACATTTCTCCACCCCAGGTAGGTGATTTCAAGCTACTATAGGGTCCTCCAGTAATCTCATACATTTCACCACCCCAGGTAGGTGATTTCAAGCTACTATAGGGTTCTCCAGTAACCTCATACATATCTCCACCCCAGGTAGGTTATTTCAAGTTACTATAGGGCCCCCCAGTAACCTCATACATTTCTCCACCCCAGGTATGTGATTTCAAGCTACCGGTACTATAGGGTCCTCCAGTAACCTCATACATTTCACCACCCCAGGTAGGTGATTTCAAGCTACTATAAGGTCCTACGTGGTCGAGAGGTTAGTCGTTGACTTCAGATGACTTGCACCTCACCGCTGCTGGTATGATTCCCACTGGAGGTGTCGAATTCTTTCAAGTGAGGAAGCCATCCAGTGATTGTGTGAATTGGTTTATGCAAATTTATTTTAGATCGATTGCAAAACAAGTTCTTACACCTTATATTAATCACTCTTGAGACCTCATTCCTGATGGAATCCATCGCCATGAGGGAGAAAGAAGAGGCAATGTGGAATTTAATTTCCTGATTAATATAAGTTGTAAGAACTTGTTTCGCAATTGAGCTATAATAAATTTGTATAAACTAAACAATTTCAACATTAATTAACCAATTACTTGTTGGCAAAGATGACTATTCTTATGATATGATCAATTAAAAGGACAGGTTAATCTGTACTACCTGTGTATATTGTTTATGCTGATTATTTATTTCAATGTGGAAGTCGTGATAGCACAGTGGATGCACGTTCGCTTCAGGTGCGAATGGTCCGGAGTTCGAGCCCCCACTGGCGCCGTTACGATTGTGCCCTTAGGCAAGGCATATCAATTCCACGTTGCCTCTTCTCTCTCCCTCGTGGTGATGAATTCCATCAGGAATGAGGTATCGAGAGCGATTAATATAAGTTGTAAAAACTTGTTTCGCAATCAAGCTAAAATAAATTTGTGTAAACTATTTTTTAATGTGTTCTAGAGGGTTTTTTCAGAACAGTGAATATCTGCTGTATAACGTATAATATCAGTATCGAGAGACATACACATTTGTAGAGCTAGCTATTAAACAGTGAATATCAGCTGTATAACGTATAATATCAGTATCGAGAGACATACACCCTTGTAGAGCTAGCTATTAAACAGTGAATATCTGCTGTATAACGTATAATATCAGTATCGAGAGACATACACACTTGTAGAGCTAGCTATTAAACAGTGAATATCTGCTGTATAACGTATAATATCAGTATCGAGAGACATACACACTTGTAGAGCTAGCTATAAAACAGTGAATATCTGCTGTATAACGTATAATATCAGTATCGAGAGACATACACACTTGTAGAGCTAGCTATTAAACAGTGAATATCTGCTGTATAACGTATACTATCAGTATCGAGAGACATACACACTTGTAGAGCTAGCTATAAAACAGTAGCTTTTCCATGCTATTGATTTTCACAGTTTTAAATGAAAGACAATGGCAATGTGTATTGATTGTATAATATACTGTACATAGCCAGCACGTCCAGTGTATAGAGATTCTACTGTACATAGCCAGCACGTCCAGTGTATAGAGATTCTACTGTACATAGCCAGCACGTCCTGTATATAGAGATTATTAATGTACATAGCCAGCACGTCCAGTATATAGAGATTCTACTGTACATAGCCAGAACGTCCTGTATATATATATTATTAATGTACATAGCCAGTACGTCCTGTATATATATATCATAAATGTACATAGCCAGCACGTCCAGTATATATAGATTCTTACTGTACATAGCCAGCACGTCCTGTGTATAGAGACGTTACTGTACATAGCCAGCACGTCCAGTATATAGAGATTCTACTGTACATAGCCAGCACGTCCAGTATATATAGATTATAAATGTACATAGCCAGCACGTCCTGTATATATATATTATTAATGTACATATCCAGTACGTCCTGTATATATAGATTATTAATGTACATAGCCAGTACGTCCTGTATATATAGATTATTAATGTACATAGCCAGCACGTCCACTATATATAGATTCTTACTGACATAGCCAGCACGTCCAGTATATATATATTCTTACTGTACATAGCCAGCACGTCCAGTTTATAGAGATTCTACTGTACATAGCCAGCACGTCCAGAGTATAGAGCTTATACTGTACATAGCCAGCACGTCCAGTATATAGAGATTATATTGTACATAGCCAGCACGTCCAATGTATAGAGATTTTACTGTACATAGCCAGCCCGTCCTGTGTATAGAGACGTTACTGTACATAGCCAACACGTCCAGTGTATAGAGATTCTACTGTACATAGCCAGCACGTCCAGTATATAGAGATTGTACTGTACATAGCCAGCACGTCCTGTATATATAGATTCTTACTGTACATAGCCAGCACGTCCAGTATATATAGATTCTTAATGTACATAGCCAGTACGTCCTGTATATATAGATTATTAATGTACATAGCCAGCACGTCCAGTATATATAGATTCTTACTGTACATAGCCAGCACGTCCAGTATATATAGATTATACTGTACATAGCCAGCACGTCCTGTATATATAGATTATTAATGTGCATAGACAGCACGTCCTGTATATATAGATTCTTACTTTACATAGCCAGCACGTCCTGTATATATAGATTCTTACTGTACATAGCCAGCATGTCCTGTATATATAGATTCTTACTGTACATAGCCAGCACGTCCAGTATATATAGATTCTTACTGTACATAGCCAGCACGTCCATTGTATAGAGATTCTTACTGTACATAGCCAGCACGTCCAGTATATATAGATTCTACTGTACATAGCCAGCACGTCCAGTGTATAGAGATTCTTACTGTGCATAGCCAGCACGAACAGTAAATATAGATTCTTACTGTACATAGCCAGCACGTCCTGAGTATATAGATTCTTACTGTACATAGCAAGCACGTCCATTATATATAGATTCTACAGTAAATAGCAAGCACGTCTTGTGTATAGAGATTCTACTGTACATAGCCAGCACGTCCAGTATATATAGATTCTACTGTACATAGCCAGCACGTCCTGTATATATAGATTATTACTGTACATAGCCAGCACGTCCAGTATATATAGATTCTACTGTACATAGCCAGCACGTCCAGTATATATAGATTCTACTGTACATAGCCAGCACGTCCAGTGTATAGAGATTCTACTGTACATAGCCAGCACGTCCAGTATATATATATTCTTACTGTTCATAGCCAGCACGTCCAGTATATAGAGATTCTTAATGTGCATAGCCAGTACGTCCTGTATATATAGATTATTAATGTACATAGCCAGCACGTCCAGTATATATAGATTATTACTGTTCATAGCCAGCACGTCCAGTATATAGAGATTCTTAATGTACATAGCCAGCACGTCCTGTATATATAGATTATTAATGTACATAACAAGCACGTCCAGTGTATATAGATTCTTACTGTTCATAGCCAGCACTTCCTGTATATATAGATTATTATTGGTAAGAGCCAGCACGTCCAGTATATATAGATTCTTACTGTACATAGCCAGCACGTCCAGTGTATAGAGATTATGCTGTACATAGCCAGCACGTCCAGTGTATAGAGCTTATACTGTACATAGCCAGCACGTCCAGTATATAGAGATAATACTGTACATGGCCAGCACGTCCAGTGTATAGAGATTCTACTGTACATAGCCAGCGCGTCCAGTGTATAGAGCTTATACTGTACATAGCCAGCACGTCCAGTATATAGAGATTATACTGTACATAGCCAGCACCTCCAGTGTATAGAGCTTATACTGTACATAGCCAGCACGTCCAGTGTATAGAGATTCTACTGTACATAGCCAGCACGTCCAGTGTATAGAGATTCTACTGTACATAGCCAGCACGTCCTGTATATAGAGATTATTAATGTACATAGCCAGCACGTCCAGTATATAAAGATTCTACTATTCATAGCCAGCACGTCCAGTGTATAGAGATTGTTAATGTACACAGCCAGCACGTCCAGTATATATAGATTCTTACTGTACATAGCCAGCACGTCCTGTATATATAGATTCTTACTGTACATAGCCAGCACGTCCAGTTTATATAGATTCTTACTGTACATAGCCAGCACGTCCAGTGTATAGAGATTCTTACTGTACATAGCCAGCACGTCCAGTATATATAGATTCTACTGTACATAGCCAGCACGTCCAGTGTATAGAGATTCTTACTGTGCATAGCCAGCACGTCCAGTATATATAGATTCTTACTGTACATAGCCAGCACGTCCTGTGTATATAGATTCTTACTGTACATAGCCAGCACGTCCATTATATATAGATTCTACAGTACATAGCCAGCACGTCTTGTGTATAGAGATTCTACTGTACATAGCCAGCACGTCCAGTATATAGAGATTCTACTGTACAGAGCAAGCACGTCCTTTCTATATAGATTCTTACTGTACATAGCCAGCACGTGCAGTATATATAGATTCTACTGTACATAGCCAGCACGTCCAGTGTATAGAGATTCTACTGTACATAGCCAGCACGTCCAGTGTATACATATTCTACTGTACATAGCCAGCACGTCCAGTGTATATCGATTCTTACTGTACATAGCCAGCACGTCCAGTATATATAGATTCTTACTGTACATAGCCAGTACGTCCTGTATATATAGATTATTAATGTACATAGCCAGCACGTCCAGTATATATAGATTCTTACT
Source organism: Archivesica marissinica (assembly GCA_014843695.1). Taxonomy (NCBI): domain Eukaryota; kingdom Metazoa; phylum Mollusca; class Bivalvia; order Venerida; family Vesicomyidae; genus Archivesica; species Archivesica marissinica. The sequence continues at coordinate 49,700,293 of CM026394.1, forward strand.
GTTCATAGCCAGCACGTCCATTATATATAGATTATTAATGTACATAGCCAGCACGTCCTGTATATATAGATTATTAATGTACATAGCCAGCACGTCCTGTATATATAGATTATTAATGTATATAGCCAGCACGTCCTGTATATATAGATTATTAATGTACATAGCCAGCACGTCTAGTATATATTGATTATTAATGTACATAGCCAGCACGTCCTGTATATATAGATTATACTGTACATAACCAGGACGTCCTGTATATAGAGATTCTTACTGTACATAGCCAGCACGTCTAGTATATATAGATTATTAATATACATAGCCAGCACGTCCTGTATATATAGATTCTTAATGTACATAGCCAGCACGTCCAGTATATAGATATTCTTACTGTACATAGCCAGCACGTCCAGTATATTTATATTCTTAATGTACATAGCCAGCAAGTCCTGTATATATAGATTATACTGTACATAGCCAGCACGTCCTGTATATATAGATTCTTACTGTACATAGCCAGCACGTCCTGTATATATAGATTCTTACTGTACATAGCCAGCAGGTACTCTATATATAGATTCTTACTGTACATAGCGAGCACGTCCAGTATATATAGATTCTTAATATACATAGCCAGCACGTCCAATATATATAGATTATTAATGTACATAGCCAGTACCTCCTGTATATATAGATTATTAATGTACATAGCCAGCACGTCCAGTGTATATAGATTCTTACTGTACATAGCCAGCACATCAAATATATATAGATTCTACTGTACATAGCCAGCACGTCCTGTATATATAGATTATTAATGTACATAGCCAGCACGTCATGTATATATAGATTATTAATGTACATAGCCAGCACGTCCAGTATATATAGATTCTTACTCTACATAGCCAGCACGTCCAGTGTATAGAGATTCTACTGTACATAGCCAGCACGTCCAGTATATAGAGATTATATTGTAAATAGCCAGCACGTCCAGTGTATAGAGATTTTACTGTACATAGCCAGCACGTCCTGTGTATAGAGACGTTACTGTACATAGCCAACACGTACAGTATATAGAGATTATACTGTACATAGCCAGCATGTCCTGTATATATAGATTATTAATGTACATAGCCAGCACGTCCTGCATATATAGATTATACTGTACATAACCAGAACGTCCTGTATATAGAGATTATACTGTACAGAGCCAGCACGTCCTGTATATATAGATTATCAATTTACATAGCCATCACGTCCTGTATATAGAGATTGAACTGTACATAGCCAGCACGTCCTGTATATATTGATTATTAATGTACATAGCCAGCACGTCCAGTATATAGAGATTCTACTGTACATAGCCAGCACGTCCTGTATATATAGATTATTAATGTACATAGCCAGCACGTCCTGTATATATAGATTATTAATGTACATAGCCAGCACGTCCTGCTATATAGATTATTAATGTACATAGCCAGCACGTCCAGTATATAGAGATTCTACTGTACATAGCCAGCACGTCCTGTATATATAGATTATTAATGTACATAGCCAGCACGTCCAGTATATATAGATTATAATGTACATAGCCAGCACGTCCTGTATATATAGATTATATGTACATAACCAGCACGTCCTGTATATAGAGATTCTTACTGTACATAGCCAGCACGTCCAGTATATATAGATTATTAATGTACATAGCCAGCACGTCCTGTATATATAGATTCTTAATGTACATAGCCAGCACGTCCAGTATATAGAGATTCTTACTGTACATAGCCAGCACGTCCAGTATATATATATTCTTAATGTACATAGCCAGCAAGTCCTGTATATATAGATTATACTGTACATAGCCAGCACGTCCTGTATATATAGATTCTTACTGTACATAGCCAGCACGTCCTGTATATATAGATTCTTACTGTACATAGCCAGCACGTCCTGTATATATAGATTCTTACTGTACATAGCCAGCACGTCCAGTATATATAGATTCTTACTGTACATAGCCAGCACGTCCAGTATATAGAGATTCTTACTGTACATAGCCAGCACGTCCAGTATATATAGATTCTTAATGTACATAGCCAGCACGTCCAGTATATATAGATTCTTACTGTACATAGCCAGCACGTCCAGTATATATAGATTATTAATGTACATAGCCAGCACGTCCAGTATATATAGATTATTACTGTACATAGCCAGCACGTCCAGTATATATAGATTCTTACTGTACATAGCCAGCACGTCCAGTATATATAGATTCTACTGTACATAGCCAGCACGTCCTGTATATATAGATTATTAATGTACATAGCCAGCACGTCCTGTATATATAGATTATTAATGTACATAGCCAGCACGTCCAGTATATATAGATTCTTACTGTACATAGCCAGCACGTCCAGTATATATAGATTCTAATGTACATAGCCAGCACGTCCAGTATATATAGATTATAATGTAAATAGCCAGCACGTCCAGTGTATATAGATTTTACTGTACATAACCAGCACGTCCAGTATATATAGACTTACTGTACATAGCCAGCACGTCCGTATATAGAGATTATATGTACATAGCCAGCACGTCTGTATATATAATGATTATAATGTACATAGCCAGCACGTCCTGCATTATAGATTCTTACTCTACATAGCCAGCACGTCCAGTATATAGAGATTCTACTGTACATAGCCAGCACGTCCTGTATATAAGATTATAATTACATAGCCACAGTACTGTATATAGATTATTCAACTGTACATAGCCAGCACGTCTGATATATAGATATTAATGTACATAGCCAGCACGTCCAGTATATAGAGATTCTACTGCACATAGCCAGCACGTCATGTATATATAGATTATTAATGTACATAGCCAGCATCGTCCTGTATATATAGATTATTAATGTACATAGCCAGCACGTCCTGCATATATAGATTATTAATGTACATAGCCAGCACGTCCAGTATATAGAGATTCTACTGTACATAGCCAGCACGTCCTGTATATATAGATTATTAATGTACATAGCCAGCACGTCCTGTATATATAGATTATTAATGTACATAGCCAGCACGTCCTGTATATATAGATTATTAATGTACATAGCCAGCACGTCCTGTATATATAGATTATTAATGTATATAGCCAGCACGTCCTGTATATATAAATTATTAATGTACATAGCCAGCACGTCTAGTAAATATAGATTATTAATATACATCGCCAGCACGTGCTGTATATATAGATTATACTGTACATAACCAGGACGTCCTGTATATAGAGATTCTTACTGTACATAGCCAGCACGTCTAGTATATATAGATTATTAATGTACATAGCCAGCACGTCCTGTATATATAGGTTCTTAATGAACATAGCCAGCACGTCCAGTATATAGAGATTCTTACTGTACATAGCCAGCACATCCAGTATATATTGATTCTTAATGTACATAGCCAGCACGTCCTGTATATATAGATTATACTGTACATAGCCAGCACGTCCTGTATATATAGTTTATTAATATACATAGCCAGTACGTCCTGTTTATATAGATTATTAATGTACATAGCCAGCACGTCCAGTATATATAGATTCTTAATGTACAAAGCCAGCACGTCCAGTGTATAGAGATTCTTACTGTACATAGCCAGCACGTCCAGTATATAGATATTCTACTGTACACAGCCATCACGTCCAGTATATAGAGATTCTACTGTACATAGCCAGCACGTCCTGTATATATAGATTATTACTGTTCATAGCCAGCACGTCCAGTATATAGAGATTCTTAATGTACATAGCCAGCACGTCCTGTATATATAGATTATTAATGTACATAGCCAGCACGTCCTGCATATATAGATTATTAATGTACATAGCCAGCACGTCCTGTATATATATATTATTAATGTACATAGCCAGCACGTCCAGTATATATAGATTATTAATATACATAGCCAGCACGTCCAATATATATAGATTATTAATGTACATAGCCAGTACCTCCTGTATTTATAGATTATTAATGTACATAGCCAGCACGTCCAGTGTATATAGATTCTTACTGTACATAGCCAGCACATCAAATATATATAGATTCTACTGTCCATAGCCAGCACGTCCTGTATATATAGATTATTAATGTAAATAGCCAGCAAGTCATGTATATATAGATTATAATGTACATAGCCAGCACGTCCATTATATATAGATTCATACTCTACATAGCCAGCACGTCCTCTATATATAGATTCCTACTGTACACAGCCAGCACGTCCAGTATATATAGATTCTTACTGTAAATAGCCAGCACGTCCAGTATATATAGATTATTAATGTACATAGCCAGTACGTCCTGTATATATAGATTATTAATGTACATAGTCAGCACGTCCAATGTTTATAGATTCTTACTGTACATAGCCAGCACGTCCAATATATATAGATTCTACTGTACATTGCCATCACGTCCTGAATATATAGATTATTAATGTACATAGCCAGCACGTCATGTATATATAGATTATTAATGTACATAGCCAGCACGTCCTGTATATATAGATTATTAATGTACATAGCCAGCACGTCCTGCATATATAGATTATACTGTACATAACCAGAACGTCCTGTATATAGAGATTCTACTGTACATAGCCAGCACGTCCTGTATATATAGCTTATTAATTTACATAGCCATCACGTCCTGTATATAGAGATTATACTGTACATAGCCAGCACGTCCTGTATATATAGATTATTAACTTACATAGCCATCACGTCCTGTATATAGAGATTCTACTGTACATAGCCAGCACGTCCTGTATATATAGATTATTAATGTACATAGCCAGCACGTCAAGTATATAGAGATTCTACTGTACATAGCCAGCACGTCCTGTATATATAGATTATTAATGTACATAGCCAGCACGTCCTGTATATATAGATTATTAATGTACATAGCCAGCACGTCCTGCATATATAGATTATTAATGTACATAGCCAGCACGTCCAGTATATAGAGATTCTACTGTACACAGCCAGCACGTCCTGTATATATAGATTATTAATGTACATAGCCAGCACGTCCTGTATATATAGATTATTAATGTACATAGCCAGCACGTCCTGTATATATAGATTATTAATGTACATAGCCAGCATGTCCTGTATATATAGATTATTAATGTATATAGCCAGCACGTCCTGTATATATAGATTTTAATGTACATAGCCAGC
>CM026394.1:49706557-49724440 GCA_014843695.1 Archivesica marissinica
TGAGCAGAGAAAAGAATTGCTGACTTTCTTGCAAAATAAGAACTGGGACGTAGAGATGGAAATAGAAGAAACATCCACCGCCATGCCCGTTGCAGAGGCTGCTTACGTACCTCCCCCTATGCCTCAGCATGCTGAAGGTGTTGCTGAGTGTCCACTGTGCTTGTGTTCCCCTTGCATAATAAATGAACAGAACAAACAACTTTGGTGGCCTGCTAATAATCGTCCACCGCATAATCTAAATTCACATGATAGAAAGCTTCTATACAGGAGGTTTTGGGCAATGCTATATAATTGTGGCGCATGGAAATATGTCAGATATATAGAGAGAAAAGTAGAGGCTAGAAGAGGAGACTGTACTTGGCATAAGAGGGCACTGATGCCTGAATGTGTGGTACAGCAATGCAGGAACTGGCTGCCTAACCGGCGCAACCAGCCTTATTTGGGCCATAAGTGGAGTTGGATTGTTTATACCAGTTGTAAGTACTATAGAAATACAGAACTTCAATTTCAGCAATTTATAACCTCTGATATGTACGTGGGTCATAATATATATAAGTGGTGCTCATGTATTATATGTATACCATGCAGGGCCTCGCATGTGGCAAATACGATGTGCGTCGACCGTCAGATTTGTACCGCTATTCCTCGTGTGTTTAAGGTCAAATATAGGTCAACCTGCAGGCCTTTAATGTTATCGAAATACAAAAGCATATTGAATGACAATCATTATATATATAACGTTCTAGTGTCTGACGATTAGGCCGAGCATAGGTTCTGTACTGGAACGAACATATTCATTCAAATAAATCAAGTTACTCTATGTCAAATAAATAACCGTCCATTTTGGTTAATCGATTAAATCTTGCAAATGCTTATAATGCTTACCAAAAAAAGCATGTTACAAGGTTACATATTTTACACGTGCACACAATATTTCTGTTAGCATAACTGTGTTTTGTATATGGACCAAGCTGCCATTGCAAGATTGTATTGACCTTGAATTAGAGAATTGTTTTTATTATTTTACAGTCCCTTGTTGGGCAGGTATGGTTAGGTTGACTTTGCCACCACATGGTTTGATTGGACATCTAGAGAGTACAACGTAGGTTTTGATTATAAATCTATATTATGTTTGTTAATAGAACAGAAATGCACAATGTATATCGTAGTAACTCTATTGTTTTTGCGGTCATGTTTTAGCAGCTAACTTGTTGTTCCTTTGTTTGGAATCTTATCACAGGCTTGACTGTATAGAAAGGCAGCAGACACATTTTGCCTTGTACACATTTCGTCAATGCTAATATAATATTTAATAAATTAATATTATAATTAATTTATTAATTTGTAATGGTTCTGTATGGATTGAGCAGGCACCCTAGCTATTCATAGACAAGATACTCTAAACTGGGTGGATGCCTTGCCAAGCAGCTTTATTATGCTAATATCCAGCAGTAGTTGTGGTAGAGCATGTTATTTGTTGCTTACTTGGAGTATTTAAGTTTGGATCCTACATGTATAGAAACATAGACTTATTACATACATGCCGTCTCATACATTAATTAATTAGTAATTAGGCTTAAATGATCCAAGTAACGTGTGTTATCCTTTATATTGATGTATTTGCAAATTGTTGTTTTTATTTCTATTTGTAGTTTTTTACGCCATTAAAGAGATTACTATATTTCGTCTTGGCGTTATCTACTGTCGGCTAAGGGCAGAATAGGTTCCACCACTTATCGATTGATTGTTAGGGTGACCAGTGATCATGCTTGTCCACTGAGAGATAAATTCGTGTTAAAAAGAGATCACGTGCGATTTCTGTGTACTGTATATTCATTCATGTTAGTGTCGTCAATGTGTTAACTAGGATAAATTACAATTACATCATGAAACGGGCATACTCGTAACGGTTCCAGCGGAGCTCGAACTTAGGATCTTTCGCACCTGAAGCGGGCGCTTTACCACTGCGCTATCACGACTTCCGCATGTTTGGACTACTTATGAAGATTGTTCGACTATGCTGGTAAGTTTCAATTTGAATTAATTTACACGATGCTAGGCTAACTCAATGCTAGGCTAACTCAATGCTAGGCTAACTCAATGCTAGGCTAACTCAATGCTAGGCTAACTCAATGCTAGGCTAACTCAATGCTAGGCTAACTCAATGCTAGGCTAACTCAATGCTAGGCTAACTCAATGCTAGGCTAACTCAATGCTAGGCTAACTCAATGCTAGGCTAACTCAATGCTAGGCTAACTCAATGCTAGGCTAACTCAATGCTAGGCTAACTCAATGCTAGGCTAACTCAATGCTAGGCTAACTCAATGCTAGGCTAACTCAATGCTAGGCTAACTCAATGCTAGGCTAACTCAATGCTAGGCTAACTCAATGCTAGGCTAACTCAATGCTAGGCTAACTCAATGCTAGGCTAACTCAATGCTAGGCTAACTCAATGCTAGGCTAACTCAATGCTAGGCTAACTCAATGCTAGGCTAACTCAATGCTAGGCTAACTCAATGCTAGGCTAACTCAATGCTAGGCTAACTCAATGCTAGGCTAACTCAATGCTAGGCTAACTCAATGCTAGGCTAACTCAATGCTAGGCTAACTCAATGCTAGGCTAACTCAATGCTAGGCTAACTCAATGCTAGGCTAACTCAATGCTAGGCTAACTCAATGCTAGGCTAACTCAATGCTAGGCTAACTCAATGCTAGGCTAACTCAATGCTAGGCTAACTCAATGCTAGGCTAACTCAATGCTAGGCTAACTCAATGCTAGGCTAACTCAATGCTAGGCTAACTCAATGCTAGGCTAACTCAATGCTAGGCTAACTCAATGCTAGGCTAACTCAATGCTAGGCTAACTCAATGCTAGGCTAACTCAATGCTAGGCTAACTCAATGCTAGGCTAACTCAATGCTAGGCTAACTCAATGCTAGGCTAACTCAATGCTAGGCTAACTCAATGCTAGGCTAACTCAATGCTAGGCTAACTCAATGCTAGGCTAACTCAATGCTAGGCTAACTCAATGCTAGGCTAACTCAATGCTAGGCTAACTCAATGCTAGGCTAACTCAATGCTAGGCTAACTCAATGCTAGGCTAACTCAATGCTAGGCTAACTCAATGCTAGGCTAACTCAATGCTAGGCTAACTCAATGCTAGGCTAACTCAATGCTAGGCTAACTCAATGCTAGGCTAACTCAATGCTAGGCTAACTCAATGCTAGGCTAACTCAATGCTAGGCTAACTCAATGCTAGGCTAACTCAATGCTAGGCTAACTCAATGCTAGGCTAACTCAATGCTAGGCTAACTCAATGCTAGGCTAACTCAATGCTAGGCTAACTCAATGCTAGGCTAACTCAATGCTAGGCTAACTCAATGCTAGGCTAACTCAATGCTAGGCTAACTCAATGCTAGGCTAACTCAATGCTAGGCTAACTCAATGCTAGGCTAACTCAATGCTAGGCTAACTCAATGCTAGGCTAACTCAATGCTAGGCTAACTCAATGCTAGGCTAACTCAATGCTAGGCTAACTCAATGCTAGGCTAACTCAATGCTAGGCTAACTCAATGCTAGGCTAACTCAATGCTAGGCTAACTCAATGCTAGGCTAACTCAATGCTAGGCTAACTCAATGCTAGGCTAACTCAATGCTAGGCTAACTCAATGCTAGGCTAACTCAATGCTAGGCTAACTCAATGCTAGGCTAACTCAATGCTAGGCTAACTCAATGCTAGGCTAACTCAATGCTAGGCTAACTCAATGCTAGGCTAACTCAATGCTAGGCTAACTCAATGCTAGGCTAACTCAATGCTAGGCTAACTCAATGCTAGGCTAACTCAATGCTAGGCTAACTCAATGCTAGGCTAACTCAATGCTAGGCTAACTCAATGCTAGGCTAACTCAATGCTAGGCTAACTCAATGCTAGGCTAACTCAATGCTAGGCTAACTCAATGCTAGGCTAACTCAATGCTAGGCTAACTCAATGCTAGGCTAACTCAATGCTAGGCTAACTCAATGCTAGGCTAACTCAATGCTAGGCTAACTCAATGCTAGGCTAACTCAATGCTAGGCTAACTCAATGCTAGGCTAACTCAATGCTAGGCTAACTCAATGCTAGGCTAACTCAATGCTAGGCTAACGCAATGCTAGTCTAACTCTAGTGGCAGTTCAAGGCGGCAAAGTAAGTAACATTAATATATTGTGTGTGTCTCTTTTTTAATCCTTAAGACGGTAACTTGGATGAAAACTAATAAGTATTGCCTTATTAATCAGTTGATATTGATAATAGCTCTTCAAACGACATTTTCCCGAATGTAAAGTTGGTAGTGGTTGATGTAACAGCCATAGCATGTGTTTTATAACGCTGTATTTTATTTCATTTTATTTCTTTTTCTTTAAAGGAGGTGAACATGGAAAGCACGATGTTATTTGCCTTCCTGGTTTTATTGAACGTTGCTCCCGTGTCAACAGTTGTGCCATCACCATTGCCATCAGAAAACGGAAGCACCAGATTAGAACTGATTGCCCAGTACTTTTATGCTGGTTTTAAGTACGCAGAGATTGTTTTATTCCTCCTATGTCGACATAATATTTGCCTTGGCCTTCGTCAGTTAAAGTGGATACATCGTTCTAACAATTTACGACGTCGTTTTGTATTCTGGGGCCACAACAGTTGTCAGCCAACGTCTACTGGGGCAACAACAGTCGTCAGCAAACGTCTACTGGACCATAACAGTCGTCAGCGAACGTCTACTGGGGCCATAAAAGTCGTCATACAACATATACTAGGACAATAACAGTCGTCAGACAACATCTACTGGGGCCATAACAGTCGTCAGCCAACATCTACTGGGACCAAAACAGTCTTTAGACAACATCTACTGGGGCCATAACAGTCGTCAGACAACATCTACTGGGGCCATAACAGTCGTCAGACAACATCTACTGGGGCCATAACAGTCGTCAGACAACATCTACTGGGGCCACAACAGTCGTCAGACAACATCTACTGGGGCCACAACAGTCGTCAGACAACATTAACTGGGACCATCACAGTCGTCAGACAACATCTACTGGGGCCATAACAGTCGTCAGACAACATCTACTGGGGCCATAACAGTCGTCAGACAACATCTACTGGGGCCACAACAGTCGTCAGACAACATCTACTGGGGCCACAACAGTCGTCAGACAACATCTACTGGGACCACAACAGTCGTCAGCGAACGTCTACTGGGGCCATAACAGTCGCCAGCCAACATCTACTGGGGCCACAACAGTCGTCAGACAACATCTACTGGGGCCACAACAGTCGTCCGACAAACATAGTCGTCATACAACGTCTACTGGACCATAACAGTCGTCAGCCAACATCTACTGGGACCATAACAGTCGTCAGACAACATCTACTGGGTTTCAACAGTCGCCAGTCAACATATACTGGGTCTAAACAGTCGCCAGTCAACATATACTGGGTTTCAACAGTCGCCATCCAACATCTACTGGGTTTCAACAGTCGCCAGCTAACATATACTGGGTCTAAACAGTCGCCAGTCAACATATACTGGGTCTAAACAGTCGCCAGTCAACATCTACTAGGCCATAAAAGTCGACTGCCAACATAATATATTGGGCCAAAATATGCGGCTGCTTGTCGAATCTCTGCAAGTGTAAAATATGTTAAGCTAAATGTAATTAAATTACAACAAATGTAGGAATATGTTATATTTACTATCATAGAATAAATATGTTACATTAATGTAAAGTAGATAACTACAATTGTAGGAATATGTTACGCTTAATGTAACGTAGATAACTACACGTGTAGGAATATGGTACGCTTAATGTAACATAGATAACTACAAGTGTAGGAATATGTTACGCTTAATGTAATGTAGATAACTACAATTGTAGGAATATGTTACGCTTAATGTAATGTAGATAACTACACGTGTAGGAATATGTTACGCTTAATGTAATGTAGATAACTACACGTGTAGGAATATGTTACGCTTAATGTAATGTAGATAACTACAATTGTAGGAATATGTTACGCTTAATGTAATGTAGATAACTACAAGTGTAGGAATATGTTACGCTTAATGTAATGTAGAGAACTACAAGTGTAGGAATATGTTACGCTTAATGTAATGTAGAGAACTACACGTGTAGGAATATGTTACGCTTAATGTAATGTAGATATGCTTTTAGATCAATGCTTTTGAATGTCAAGTTTTAATTTTTAAATATTAAGCATTAAGTTTGAAAACATAAATTTTAAAATATAAATTTTAAATATTAAGATAGAATTGTATGTCTGGCTTCAGAATGTAAGCCAACTCCTTGAAAGCATTACTACATATTTTCTTATGTATTGTGTATTGTTCATGGCAAATTTCAACGTCATCCAAATCAACTTCAACACCATAATCAACAGAACCTGTTAGTTCTGGTACATAAAACAGCATTTCCGGTCTTCCAGTACAAGTGTCTATATGTTTTTGTGTTCGCACATTGTGTAAATTCCAATGCTTAGCTTAGCATAGCTTAGCATAGGTTAGCATAGCATAGGTTAGCACAGCATAGCATAGCATAGGTTAGCATAGCATTGGTTAGCCTAGCTTAGCTTAGCTTAGCATTGGTTAGCTTAGCTTAGCATTGGTTAGCATTGGTTAGCATAGCCTAGCATTGGTTAGCATTGGTTAGCATTGGTTAGCATTGGTTAGCATAGCCTAGCATAGCCTAGCATTGGTTAGCATAGCCTAGCATTGGTTAGCATTTGTTAGCATAGCCTAGCATTGGTTAGCATTGAGTTAGCATAGCCTAGCATTGAGTTAGCATAGACTAGCATTGAGTTAGCATAGCCTAGCATTGGTTAGCATTGAGTTAGCATAGCCTAGCATTGAGTTAGCATAGCCTAGCATTGAGTTAGCATAGCCTAGCATTGAGTTAGCATTGAGTTAGCATTGAGTTAGCATAGCCTAGCATTGAGTTAGCATAGCCTAGCATTGAGTTAGCATTGAGTTAGCATAGCCTAGCATTGAGTTAGCATTGAGTTAGCATAGCCTAGCATTGAGTTACATTGAGTTAGCATAGCCTAGCATTGAGTTAGCATAGCCTAGCATTGAGTTAGCATTGAGTTAGCATAGCCTAGCATTGAGTTAGCATTGAGTTAGCATAGCCTAGCATTGAGTTAGCATTGAGTTCGCATAGCCTAGCATTGAGTTAGCATTGAGTTAGCATAGCCTAGCATTAAGTTAGCATTGAGTTAGCATAGCCTAGCATTGAGTTAGCATTGAGTTAGCATAGGCTAACATTGAGTTAGCATTGAGTTAGCATAGCCTATCATTGAGTTAGCATTGAGTTAGCATAGCCTAGCATTGAGTTAGCATTGAGTTAGCATAGCCTAGCATTGAGTTAGCATTGAGTTAGCATTGAGTTAGCATTGAGTTAACATTGAGTTAGCATAGCCTAGCATTGAGTTAGCATTGAGTTAGCATTGAGTTAGAATTGAGTTAGCATAGCCTAGCATTGAGTTAGCATTGAGTTAGCATTGCCTAGCATTGAGTTAGCATTGAGTTAGCATAGCCTAGCATTGAGTTAGCATTGAGTTAGCATAGCCTAGCATTGAGTTAGCATTGCGTTAGCATAGCCTAGCATTGAGTTAGCATTGAGTTAGCATAGCCTAGCATTGAGTTAGCATTGAGTTAGCATAGCCTAGCATTGAGTTAGCATAGCCTAGCAATGAGTTAGCATTGAGTTAGCATAGCCTAGCATTGAGTTAGCATTGAGTTAGCATAGCCTAGAATTGAGTTAGCATTGAGTTAGCATTGAGTTAGCATAGCCTAGCATTGAGTTAGCATTGATAGCATTGAGTTATCATTGAGTTAGCATAGACCAGCATTGAGTTAGCATTGAGTTAGCATAGAGTTAGCATAGAGTTAGCAAAGAGTTAGCATAGAGTTAGCATAGAGTTAGCATAGAGTTAGCATAAAGTTAGCATAGAGTTAGCATAGAGTTAGCATAGAGTTAGCATAGAGTTAGCATAGAGTTAGCATAGAGTTAGCATAGAGTTAGCATAGAGTTAGCATAGAGTTAGCATAGAGTTAGCATAGAGTTAGCATAGAGTTAGCATAGAGTTAGCATAGAGTTAGCATAGAGTTAGCATAGAGTTAGCAGTAACCTCATACATTTCCCCACCCCAGGGTGGTAATTTCAAGCTACTCTAGGGCCCTCCTGTAACCTCATACATTTCTCCACCCTAGGTAGGTGATTTCAAGCTAATATAGGGTCCTCCAGTAACCTCATACAATTATCCACCCCAGGTAGGTGATTTCAAGCTACTATAGGGCCCACCAGTAACCTCATACATTTCTCCACCCCAGGTAGGTGATTTCAAGCTACTATAGGGTCCTCCAGTAATCTCGTACATTTCTCCACCCCAGGTAGGTGATTTCAAGCTACTATAGGGTCCTCCAGTAACCTCATACATATCTCCACCCCAGGTAGGTGATTTCAAGCTACTATAGGGTCCTCCAGTAACCTCATACATATCTCCACCCCAGGTAGGTGATTTCAAGCTACCAGTACTATAGGGTCCTCCAGTAACCTCATACATTTCACCACCCCAGGTAGGTGATTTCAAGCTACTATAGGGTCCTCCAGTAACCTCATACATTTCTCCACCCCATGTAGGTCATTTCAAGCTACTATAGGGTCCTCCAGTAACCTCATACATTTCACCACCCCAGGTAGGTGATTTCAAGCTACTATAGGGTCCTCCAGTAACCTCATACATTTCACCACCCCAGGTAGGTGATTTCAAGCTACTATAGGGTCCTCCAGTAATCTCATACATTTCTCCACCCCAGGTAGGTCATTTCAAGCTACTATAGGGCCCTCCAGTAATCTCATACATTTCTCCACCCCAGGGAGGTGATTTCAAGCTACTATAGGGCCCCCCCAGTAACCTCATACATTTCGCCACCCCAGGTAGGTGATTTCAAGCTACTATAGGGTCCTCCAGTAACCTCATACATTTCTCCACCCCAGGGTGGTGATTTCAAGTTACTATAGGGCCCCCCAGTAACCTCATACATTTCTCCACCCCAGGTAGGTGATTTCAAGCTACCAGTACTATAGGCCCCTCCAGTAACCTCATACATTTCTCCACCCCATGTAGGTGATTTCAAGCTACTATAGGGTCCTCCAGTAACCTCATACATTTCTCCACCCCAGGGTGTTGATTTCAAGTTCCTAGAGGGCCCACCAGTAACCTCATACATTTCCCCACCCCAGGTAGGTGATTTCAAGCTACCAGTACTATAGGCCCCTCCAGTAACCTCATACATTTCTCCACCCCAGGTAGGTCATTTCAAGCTACTATAGGGCCCACCAGTAATCTCATACATTTCTCCACCCCAGGGAGGTGATTTCAAGCTACTATAGGGCCCCCCCAGTAACCTCATACATTTCGCCACCCCAGGTAGGTGATTTTAAGCTACTATAGGGTCCTCCAGTAACCTCATACATTTCTCCACCCCAGGGTGGTGATTTCAAGTTACTATAGGGCGCCACAGTAACCTCATACATTTCTACACCCCAGGTAGGTGATTTCAAGCTACCAGTACTATAGGGCCCTCCAGTAACCTCATACATTTCTCCACCCCAGGTAGGTGATTTCAAGCTACTATAGGGTCCTCCAGTAACCTCATACATTTCTCCACCCCATGTAGGTGATTTCAAGCTACTATAAGGTCCTCCAGTAACCTCATACATTTCTCCACCCCAGGGTGGTGATTTCAAGCTACTATAGGGCCCTCCAGTAACCTCATACATTTCACCACCCCAGGTAATTGATTTCAAGCTACTATAGGGCCCTCCAGTAATCTCATATATTTCCCCACCCCAGGGTGCTAATTTCAAGCTACTATAGGGCCCTCCAGTAACCTCATACATTTCTCCACCCTAGGTAGGTGATTTCAAGCTACTATATGGTCCTCCAGTAACCTCATACAATTCTCCACCCCAGGTAGGTGATTTCAAGCTACTATAGGGCCCTCCAGTAACCTCATACATTTCTCCACCCCAGGGTGGTAATTTCAAGCTACTATAGGGCCCTCCAGTAACCTCATACAATTCTCCACCCCAGGTAGGTGATTTCAAGCTACTATAGGGCCCTCCAGTAACCTCATACATTTCTCCACCCCATGTAGGTGATTTCAAGCTACTATAGGGCCCTCCAGTAACCTCATACATTTCTCCACCCCAGGGTGGTAATTTCAAGCTACTATAGGGCCCTCCAGTAACCTCATACATTTCTCCACCCCAGGTAGGCGATTTCAAGCTACTATAGGGTCCTCCAGTAATCTCATACATTTCTCCACCCCAGAGAGGTGATTTCAAGCTACTATAGGGCCCCCCCAGTAACCTCATACATTTCACCACCCCAGGTAGGTGATTTCAAGCTACTATAGGGTCCTCCAGTAACCTCATACATTTCTCCACCCCAGGGTGGTGATTTCAAGTTACTATAGGGCCCCCCAGTAACCTCATACATTTCTCCACCCCAGGTAGGTGATTTCAAGCTACCAGTACTATAGGGCCCTCCAGTAACCTCATACATTTCTCCACCCCATGTAGGTGATTTCAAGCTACTATAGGGTCCTCCAGTAACCTCATACATTTCTCCACCCCAGGGTGGTGATTTCAAGTTACTATAGGGCCCACCAGTAACCTCATACATTTCCCCACCCCAGGTAGGTGATTTCAAGCTACTATAGGGTCCTCCAGTAATCTCATACATTTCTCCACCCCAGGTAGGTGATTTCAAGCTACTATAGGGTCCTCCAGTAACCTCATACATATCTCCACCCCAGGTAGGTGATTTCAAGCTACTATAAGGCCCGCCAGTAACCTCATACATTTCTCCACCCCAGGTAGGTGATTTCAAGCTACTATAGGGTCCTCCAGTAATCTCATACATTTCTCCACCCCAGGTAGGTGATTTCAAGCTACTATAGGCTCCTCCAGTAACCTCATACATTTCCCCACCCCAGGTAGGTGATTTCAAGCTACTATAGGGTCCTCCAGTAATCGCGTACATTTCTCCACCCCATGTAGGTGATTTCAAGCTACTATAGGGCCCTCCAGTAATCTCATACATTTCTCCACCCCAGGGTGGTGATTTCAAGCTACTATAGGGCCCTCCAGTAACCTCATACATTTCACCACCCCAGGTAAGTGATTTCAAGCTACTATAGGGCCCTCCAGTAACCTCATATATTTCCCCACCCCAGGGTGCTAATTTCAAGCTACTATAGGGCCCTCCAGTAACCTCATACATTTCTCCACCCTAGGTAGGTGATTTCAAGCTACTATATGGCCCTCCATTAACCTCATACATTTCTCCACCCCAGGGTGGTAATTTCAAGCTACTATAGGGCCCTCCAGTAACCTCATACAATTCTGCACCCCAGGGTGGTGATTTCAAGTTACTATAGGGCCCCCAGTAACCTCATACATTTCTCCACCCCAGGTAGGTGATTTCAAGCTACCAGTACTATAGGGCCCTCCAGTAACCTCATACATTTCTCCACCCCATGTAGGTGATTTCAAGCTACTATAGGGTCCTCCAGTAACCTCATACATTTCTCCACCCCAGGGTGGTGATTTCAAGTTACTATAGGGCCCTCCAGTAACCTCATACATTTCTCCACCCCAGGTAGGTGATTTCAAGCTACCGTACTATAGGGCCCTCCAGTAACCTCATACATTTCTCCACCCCAGGTAGGTGATTTCAAGCTACTATAGGGTCCTCCAGTAACCTCATACATTTCTCCACCCCATGTAGGTGATTTCAAGCTACTATAGGGTCCTCCAGTAACCTCATACATTTCTCCACCCCAGGGTGGTGATTTCAAGCTACTATAGGGCCCTCCAGTAACCTCATACATTTCACCACCCCAGGTAGGTGATTTCAAGCTACTATAGGGCCCTCCAGTAACCTCATATATTTCCCCACCCCAGGGTGCTAATTTCAAGCTACTATAGGGCCCTCCAGTAACCTCATACATTTCTCCACCCTAGGTAGGTGATTTCAAGCTACTATAGGGTCCTCCAGTAACCTCATACAATTCTCCACCCCAGGTAGGTGATTTCAAGCTACTATAGGGCCCTCCAGTAACCTCATACATTTCTCCACCCCAGGGTGGTAATTTCAAGCTACTATAGGGCCCTCCAGTAACCTCATACAATTCTCCACCCCAGGTAGGTGATTTCAAGCTACTATAGGGCCCTCCAGTAACCTCATACATTTCTCCACCCCATGTAGGTGATTTCAAGCTACTATAGGGCCCTCCAGTAACCTCATACATTTCTCCACCCCAGGGTGGTAATTTCAAGCTACTATAGGGCCCTCCAGTAACCTCATACATTTCTCCACCCCAGGTAGGTGATTTCAAGCTACTATAGGGTCCTCCAGTAATCTCATACATTTCTCCACCCCAGGGAGGTGATTTCAAGCTACTATAGGGCCCCCCCAGTAACCTCATACATTTCACCACCCCAGGTAGGTGATTTCAAGCTACTATAGGGTCCTCCAGTAACCTCATACATTTCTCCACCCCAGGGTGGTGATTTCAAGTTACTATAGGGCCCCCCAGTAACCTCATACATTTCTCCACCCCAGGTAGGTGATTTCAAGCTACTACTATAGGGCCCTCCAGTAACCTCATACATTTCTCCACCCCATGTAGGTGATTTCAAGCTACTATAGGGTCCTCCAGTAACCTCATACATTTCTCCACCCCAGGGTGGTGATTTCAAGCTACTATAGGGCCCTCCAGTAACCTCATACATTTCCCCACCCCAGGTAGGTGATTTCAAGCTACTATATAGGGCCCTCCAGTAACCTCATACATTTCTCCACCCCAGGTAGGTGATTTCAAGCTACTATAGGGCCCTCCAGTAACCTCATACATTTCTCCACCCCAGGTAGGTGATTTCAAGCTACTATAGGGTCCTCCAGTAACCTCATACATTTCTCCACCCCAGGTAGGTGATTTCAAGCTACTATAGGGTCCTCCAGTAACCTCATACATTTCTCCACCCCAGGTTGGTGATTTCAAGCTACTATAGGGCCCTCCAGTAACCTCATACATTTCACCACCCCAGGTAGGTGATTTCAAGCTACTATAGGGCCCTCCAGTAACCTCATACATTTCTCCACCCCAGGGTGGTAATTTCAAGCTACTATAGGGCCCTCCAGTAACCTCATACATTTCTCCACCCCAGGTAGGTGATTTCAAGCTACTATAGGGTCCTCCAGTAACCTCATACATTTCTCCACCCCAGGTAGGTGATTTCAAGCTACTATAGGGCCCTCCAGTAACCTCATACATTTCTCCACCCCAGGTAGGTGATTTCAAGCTACTATAGGGCCCTCCAGTAACCTCATACATTTCTCCACCCCAGGTAGGTGATTTCAAGCTACTATAGGGCCCTCCAGTAACCTCATACATTTCTCCACCCCAGGTAGGTGATTTCAAGCTACTATAGGGCCCTCCAGTAACCTCATACATTTCTCCACCCCAGGTAGGTGATTTCAAGCTACTATAGGGCCCTCCAGTAACCTCATACATTTCTCCACCCCAGGTAGGTGATTTCAAGCTACTATAGGGCCCTCCAGTAACCTCATACATTTCTCCACCCCAGGTAGGTGATTTCAAGCTACTATAGGGTCCTCCAGTAACCTCATACATTTCTCCACCCCAGGTAGGTGATTTCAAGCTACTATAGGGCCCTCCAGTAACCTCATACATTTCTCCACCCCAGGGTGGTGATTTCAAGCTACTATAGGGCCCTCCAGTAACCTCATACATTTCACCACCCCAGGTAGGTGATTTCAAGCTACTATAGGGCCCTCCAGTAACCTCATATATTTCCCCACCCCAGGGTGCTAATTTCAAGCTACTATAGGGCCCTCCAGTAACCTCATACATTTCTCCACCCTAGGTAGGTGATTTCAAGCTACTATAGGGCCCTCCAGTAACCTCATACATTTCTCCACCCCAGGGTGGTAATTTCAAGCTACTATAGGGCCCTCCAGTAACCTCATACAATTCTCCACCCCAGGTAGGTGATTTCAAGCTACTATAGGGCCCTCCAGTAACCTCATACATTTCTCCACCCCAGGTAGGTGATTTCAAGCTACTATAGGGCCCTCCAGTAACCTCATACATTTCTCCACCCCAGGGTGGTAATTTCAAGCTACTATAGGGCCCTCCAGTAACCTCATACATTTCTCCACCCCAGGTAGGTGATTTCAAGCTACTATAGGGTCCTCCAGTAACCTCATATATTTCTCCACCCCAGGTAGGTGATTTCAAGCTACTATAGGGCCCTCCAGTAACCTCATACATTTCTCCACCCCAGGTAGGTGATTTCAAGCTACTATAGGGTCCTCCAGTAACCTCATACATTTCTCCACCCCAGGTAGGTGATTTCAAGCTACTATAGGGCCCTCCAGTAACCTCATACATTTCTCCACCCCAGGTGGTATTTCAAGCTACTATAGGCCCTCCAGTAACCTCATACATTTCTCCACCCCAGGTAGGTGATTTCAAGCTACTATAGGGCCCTCCAGTAACCTCATACATTTCTCCACCCCAGGTAGGTGATTTCAAGCTACTATAGGGCCCTCCAGTAACCTCATACATTTCTCCACCCCAGGGTGGTAATTTCAAGCTACTATAGGGCCCTCCAGTAACCTCATACATTTCTCCACCCCAGGTAGGTGATTTCAAGCTACTATAGGGTCCTCCAGTAACCTCATACATTTCTCCACCCCAGGTAGGTGATTTCAAGCTACTATAGGGCCCTCCAGTAACCTCATACATTTCTCCACCCCAGGTAGGTGATTTCAAGCTACTATAGGGTCCTCCAGTAATCTCATACATTTCTCCACCCCAGGTAGGTGATTTCAAGCTACTATAGGGTCCTCCAGTAACCTCATACATTTCTCCACCCCAGGTAGGTGATTTCAAGCTACTATAGGGTCCTCCAGTAACCTCATACATTTCTCCACCCCAGGTAGGTGATTTCAAGCTACTATAGGGCCCTCCAGTAACCTCATACATTTCTCCACCCCAGGTAGGTGATTTCAAGCTACTATAGGGCCCTCCAGTAACCTCATACATTTCTCCACCCCAGGTAGGTGATTTCAAGCTACTATAGGGCCCTCCAGTAACCTCATACATTTCTCCACCCCATGTAGGTGATTTCAAGCTACTATAGGGCCCTCCAGTAACCTCATACATTTCTCCACCCCAGGGTGGTGATTTCAAGCTACTATAGGGCCCTCCAGTAACCTCATACATTTCACCACCCCAGGTAAGTGATTTCAAGCTACTATAGGGCCCTCCAGTAACCTCATATATTTCCCCACCCCAGGGTGCTAATTTCAAGCTACTATAGGGCCCTCCAGTAACCTCATACATTTCTCCACCCTAGGTAGGTGATTTCAAGCTACTATAGGGCCCTCCATTAACCTCATACATTTCTCCACCCCAGGGTGGTAATTTCAAGCTACTATAGGGCCCTCCAGTAACCTCATACAATTCTGCACCCCAGGTAGGTGATTTCAAGCTACTATAGCGCCCTCCAGTAACCTCATACATTTCTCCACCCCATGTAGGTGATTTCAAGCTACTATAGGGCCCTCCATAACCTCATACATTTCTCCACCCCAGGGTGGTAATTTCAAGCTACTATAGGGCCCTCCAGTAACCTCATACATTTCCCCACCCGAGGTAGGTGATTTCAAGCTACTATAGGGCCCTCCAGTAACCTCATACATTTCTCCACCCCAGGTAGGTGATTTCAAGCTACTATAGGGTCCTCCAGTAATCTCATACATTTCTCCACCCCAGGTAGGTGATTTCAAGCTACTATAGGGTCCTCCAGTAACCTCATACATTTCTCCACCCCAGGTAGGTGATTTCAAGCTACTATAGGGCCCTCCAGTAACCTCATACATTTCTCCACCCCATGTAGGTGATTTCAAGCTACTATAGGGCCCTCCATAACCTCATACATTTCTCCACCCCAGGGTGGTAATTTCAAGCTACTATAGGGCCCTCCAGTAACCTCATACATTTCCCCACCCCAGGTAGGTGATTTCAAGCTACTATAGGGCCCTCCAGTAACCTCATACATTTCTCCACCCCAGGTAGGTGATTTCAAGCTACTATAGGGTCCTCCAGTAATCTCATACATTTCTCCACCCCAGGTAGGTGATTTCAAGCTACTATAGGGTCCTCCAGTAACCTCATACATTTCTCCACCCCAGGTAGGTGATTTCAAGCTACTATAGGGCCCTCCAGTAACCTCATACATTTCTCCACCCCAGGTAGGTGATTTCAAGCTACTATAGGGCCCTCCAGTAACCTCATACATTTCTCCACCCCAGGTAGGTGATTTCAAGCTACTATAGGGCCCTCCAGTAACCTCATACATTTCTCCACCCCAGGTAGGTGATTTCAAGCTACTATAGGGCCCTCCAGTAACCTCATACATTTCTCCACCCCAGGGAGGTGATTTCAAGCTACTATAGGGCCCTCCAGTAACCTCATACATTTCTCCACCCCAGGTAGGTGATTTCAAGCTACTATAGGGCCCTCCAGTAACCTCATACATTTCCCCACCCCAGGGTGTATTTCAAGCTACTATAGGGCCCTCCAGTAACCTCATACATTTCTCCACCCCAGGTAGGTGATTTCAAGCTACTATAGGGTCCTCCAGTAACCTCATACATTTCTCCACCCCAGGGAGGTGATTTCAAGCTACTATAGGGCCCTCCAGTAACCTCATACATTTCCCCACCCCAGGTAGGTGATTTCAAGCTACTATAGGGCCCTCCAGTAACCTCATACATTTCTCCACCCCAGGTAGGTGATTTCAAGCTACTATAGGGCCCTCCAGTAACCTCATACATTTCTCCACCCCAGGTAGGTGATTTCAAGCTACTATAGGGTCCTCCAGTAACCTCATACATTTCTCCACCCCATGTAGGTGATTTCAAGCTACTATAGGGTCCTCCAGTAACCTCATACATTTCTCCACCCCAGGGTGGTGATTTCAAGCTACTATAGGGCCCTCCAGTAACCTCATACATTTCACCACCCCAGGTAAGTGATTTCAAGCTACTATAGGGCCCTCCAGTAACCTCATATATTTCTCCACCCCAGGGTGCTAATTTCAAGCTACTATAGGGCCCTCCAGTAACCTCATACATTTCTCCACCCCAGGTAGGTGATTTCAAGCTACTATAGGGCCCTCCAGTAACCTCATACATTTCTCCACCCCATGTAGGTGATTTCAAGCTACTATAGGGCCCTCCAGTAACCTCATACATTTCTCCACCCCAGGGTGGTAATTTCAAGCTACTATAGGGCCCTCCAGTAACCTCATACATTTCTCCACCCCAGGTAGGTGATTTCAAGCTACTATAGGGTCCTCCAGTAACCTCATATATATCTCCACCCCAGGTAGGTGATTTCAAGCTACTATAGGGCCCTCCAGTAACCTCATACATTTCTCCACCCCAGGTAGGTGATTTCAAGCTACTATAGGGTCCTCCAGTAATCTCATACATTTCTCCACCCCAGGTAGGTGATTTCAAGCTACTATAGGGTCCTCCAGTAACCTCATACATTTCTCCACCCCAGGTAGGTGATTTCAAGCTACTATAGGGTCCTCCAGTAACCTCATACATTTCTCCACCCCAGGTAGGTGATTTCAAGCTACTATAGGGTCCTCCAGTAACCTCATACATTTCTCCACCCCAGGTAGGTGATTTCAAGCTACTATAGGGCCCTC
>CM026394.1:49725440-49746813 GCA_014843695.1 Archivesica marissinica
ACCCTCCTCGGCCATCGGTACTTATTGTCAACCCTCCTCGGCCATTGGTACTTATTGTCAACCCCCCTCGGCCATCGGTACTTATTGCCATCGGTACTTATTGCCAACCCCTCGGCCAGTGGTACTATGCCAACCCTCTCGGCCGTGGTACGTCTTGCCACCCCCCTGGCCATGTTATTGCCAACCCTCCTTGGCCATTGGGTCTTAGGTGCCAACCCCTCTCGGCCATTGGTACTATTGTCACCCTCCTCGGCCATTGGTACTTATTGTCATTTGTACTTATTGCCAACCCCCCTCGGCCATTGGTACTTATTGTCATTGTTACTTATTGTCAACCCCCCTCGGCCATCGGTACTTATTGCCATCAGCACTTATTGCCAACACAACTAGGCCATCGGTACTTAATGTCAACCCCCTCGGCCATTGGTACTTATTGCCATCGGTACTTATTGTCAACCGTCCTCGGCCATTGGTACTTATTGCAAACCTCTGGCAGGGGACTTATTGCCAACCCCCCTCAGCCATTGGTACTTATTGCCAACCCTCTTCGGCCATTGGTACTTATTGTCAACCCCCCTCGGCCATTGGTACTTATTGTCAACCCTCCTCGGCCATCGGTACTTATTGCCATCGGTATTTATTGTCAACCCCCTTCGGCCATCGGTACTTATTGCCATTGGTACTTATTGCCAACCCCTCTCGGCAAGTGGTACTTATTGCCAACCCCTCTCGGCCAGTGGTACTTATTGCCAACCCCCCTCAGCCATTGGTACTTATTGCCAACCCTCCTCGGCCATTGGTACTTATTGTCAACCCGCCTCGGCCATTGGTACCTATTGCCAGTGGTACTTATTGCCAACCCCTCTCGGCCATTGGTACTTATTGCCAACCCCTCTCGGCCAGTGGTACTTATTGTCAACCCTCCTCGGCCATTGGTACTTATTGCCATTGGTACTTATTGTCAACCCTTCTCGGCCATTGGTACTTATTGTCATTGGTACTTATTGTCAACCCTCCTCGGCCATCGGTACTTATTGTCAACCCTCCTCGGCCATCGGTACTTATTGACAACCCTCCTCGGCCATTGGTACTTATTGCCATCGGTACTTATTGCCAACCCTCCTCGGCCATTGGTACTTATTGCCATCGGTACTTATTGTCAACACTCCTCGGCCATTGGTACCTATTGCCATCGGTACCTATTGCCAACCCCCCTCGGCCATTGGTACTTATTGTCATTGGTACTTATTGCCAACCCAACTAGGCCATCGGTACTTATTGTCAACCCCCCTCGGCCATTGGTACTTAGTGTCAACCCTCCTCGGCCATCGGTACTTATTGCCATCGGTACTTATTGTCAACCCCCTTCGGCCATCGGTACTTATTGCCATTGGTACTTATTGCCAACCCCTCTCGGCAAGTGGTACTTATTGCCAAACCCTCTCGGCCAGTGGTACTTATTGCCAACCCCCCTCAGCCATTGGTACTTATTGCCAACCCTCCTCGGCCATTGGTACTTATTGTCAACCCGCCTCGGCCATTGGTACGTATTGCCAGTGGTACTTATTGCCAACCCCTCTCGGCCATTGGTACTTATTGCCAACCCCTCTCGGCCAGTGGTACTTATTGTCAACCCTCCTCAGCCATTGGTACTTATTGCCAACCCCCCTCAGCCATTGGTACTTATTGTCAACCCTCCTCGGCCATTGGTACTTATTGTCAACCCTCCTCGGCCATTGGTACTTATTGTCAACCCTCCTCGGCCATTGGTACTTATTGCCAACCCTCCTCGGCCATTGGTACTTATTGTCAACCCTCCTCGGCCATTGGTACTTATTGCCAACCCTCCTCAGCCATTGGTACTTATTGTCAACCCTCCTTGGCCATTGGTGCTTATTGTCAACCCTCCTCGGCCATTGGTACTTATTGTCAACCCTCCTCGGCCATTGGTACTTATTGCCAACCCCCCTCAGCCATTGGTACTTATTGTCAACCCTCCTCGGCCATTGGTACTTATTGCCATTAGTACTTATTGCCAACCCTCCTCGGCCATTAGTACTTATTGCCAACCCCCCTCAGCCATTGGTACTTATTGCCAACCCTCCTCGGCCATTGGTACTTATTGTCAACCCTCCTCGGCCATTGGTACTTATTGTCAACCCTCCTCGGCCATTGGTACTTATTGTCAACCCTCCTCGGCCATTGGTACTTATTGCCAACCCTCTTCAGCCATTGGTACTTATTGCCAACCCTCCTCGGCCATTGGTACTTATTGCCAACCCTCCTCGGCCATCGGTACTTATTGCCAACCCTCCTCGGCCATCGGTACTTATTGTCAACCCTCCTCGGCCATTGGTACTTATTGTCAACCCTCCTCGGCCATTGGTACTTATTGTCAACCCTCGTCGGCCATTGGTACTTATTGTCAACCCTCCTCGGCCATTGGTACTTATTGCCAACCCTCTTCAGCCATTGGTACTTATTGCCAACCCTCCTCGGCCATTGGTACTTATTGCCAACCCTCCTCGGCCATCGGTACTTATTGCCAAACCCCCCTCATCCATCTGTACTTATTGCCAACCCGCCTCAGCCATCGGTACTTATTGCCAACCCCCTCGGCCATCGGTACTTATTGCCAACCCCCTCGGCCATCGGTACTTATTGCCAACCCCCCTCGGCATTACTTATTGCCAACCAGCCTCGGCCATCGGTACTTATTGCCAACCGGTTTCGACCATCGGTACTTATTGCCAACCACCCTCGGCGTTACTTATTGCCAACCGGCGTTGGCCATCGGTACTTATTGCCAACCGGCCTCGGCCATCGGTTCTTATTGCCAACCGGCCTCGGCCATCGGTACTTATTGCCAACCGGCCTCGGCCATCGGTAATTATTGCCAAACGGCTTCGGCCATCGGTACTGTTTGCCAATCCACCTCGGCCATCGGTACTTATTGCCAATCCACCTCGACCATTGGTACTTATTGCCAATCCGCCTCGGCCATTGATACTTATTGCCAATCCGCCTCGGCCATCGGTACTTATTGCCAATCCGCCTCGGCCATCGGTACTTATTGCCAACCGGTTTCGGCCATCGGTACTTATTGCCAACCCCCGTCGGCGTTACTTATTGCCAACCGGCCTTGGCCATCGGTACTTATTGCCAACCGGCCTCGGCCATCGGTACTTATTGCCAACCGGCCTCGGCCATCGGTACTTATTGCCAACCGGCCTCGGCCATCGGTAATTATTGCCAACCAGCTTCGGCCATCGGTACTTATTGCCAATCCACCTCGACCATTGGTACTTATTGCCAATCCGCCTCGGCCATTGATACTTATTGCCAATACGCCTCGGCCATCGGTACTTATTGCCAAACCCCCCTCATCCATCGGTACTTATTGCCAAACCCCCCCTCGTCCATCCGTACTTATTGCCAACCCGCCTCGTCCATCGGTACTTATTGCCAACCCGCCTCGGCCATCGGTACTTATTGCCAACCCGCCTCGGCCATCGGTACGTATTGCCAATCCGCATTGGCCATTGCTACTTATTGCCAACCCGCCTCGGCCATGTGTACGTATTGCCAATCTGCATTGGCCATTGCTACTTATTGCCAATTCGCCTCGGCCACCCACTGATACTTATTGCCAACCCGTCTCGGCCATCGGTACTTATTGCCAACCCGCCTCGGCCATCGGTACGTATTGCCAATCCGCATTGGCCATTGCTACTTATTGCCAACCCGCCTCGGCCATCGGTACGTATTGCCAATCCGCATTGGCCATTGCTACTTATTGCCAATTCGCCTCGGCCACCCACTGATACTTATTGCCAATTCGTCTCGACCACCCACTGATACTTATTGCTAATTTGCCTCGGCCACCCACTCGTACTTATTGCCAAACCCCTTGGCCATGCCATTGGTACTTATTGCCAATCCGCACTGGCTATTGGTACTTAATGCCAATCCGCATTGGCTATTGGTACGTATTGCCAATCCGCATTGGCTATTGGTACTTATTGCCAATCCACATCGGCCTTTGGTACTTATTGCCAATCCGTCTCGGCCATTGGTACTTATTGCCAATCCTCCGTGGCCATTAGTAATTATTGCCAATCCACCTCGGCCACCCACAAGTGGTACTTATTGCCAATCCGTCTCGGCCATTGGTACTTATTGCCAATCCTCCGTGGCCATTAGTAATTATTACCAATCCACCTCGGCCACCCACAAGTACTTCTTGACAATCCTTACTTTGCGTGTGATGGGTCTGCCTTTACTTTGCGTGTGACGGGTCTGCCTTTACTTTGCGTGTGACGGGTCTGCCTTTACTTTGCGTGTGACGGGTCTGCCTTTACTTTGCGTGTGACGGGTCTGCCTTTACTTTGCGTGTGACATGTCTGCCTTTACTTTGCGTGTGACAGGTCTGCCTTTACTTTGTGTGTGACGGGTCTGCCTTTACTTTGCGTGTGACGGGTCTGCCTTTACTTTGCGTGTGATGTGTCTGCCTTTACTTTGCTTGTGACGGGTCTGCCTTTACTTTGCGTGTGACGGGTCTGCCCTTACTTTGAGTGTGACGGGTCTGCCTTTACTTTGCGTGTGACGGGTCTGCCTTTACTTTGCGTGTGACGGGTCTGCCTTTACTTTGAGTGTGACGGGTCTGCCTTTACTTTGCTTGTGACGGGTCTGCCTTTACTTTGCGTGTGACGGGTCTGCCTTTACTATGCGTGTGACGGGTCTGCCCTTACTTTGAGTGTGACGGGTCTGCCTTTACTTTTTGTGTGATTGGTCTGCCTTTAATTTGAGTGTGACGGGTCTGCCTTTACTTTGCGTGTGACGGGTCTGCCTTTACTTTGCGTGTGAAGGGTCTGCCTTTAATTTGCGTGTGACGGGTCTGCCTTTAATTTGCGTGTGACGGGTCTGCCTTTAATTTAAGTGCGACGGGTCTGCCTTTACTTTGCGTGTGACGGGTCTGCCTTTACTTTGCGTGTGACGGGTCTGCCTTTACTTTGCGTGTGACGGGTCTGCCTTTACTTTGCGTGTGACGGGTCTGCCTTTACTTTGCTTGTGACGGGTCTGCCTTTACTTTGCGTGTGACGGGTTTGCCTTTACTATGCGTGTGACGGGTCTGCCATTACTTTGAGTGTGACGGGTCTGCCTTTACTTTTTGTGTGATTGGTCTGCCTTTAATTTGAGTAGGTGACGGGTCTGCCTTACTTTGCGTGTTTTGTTTTTGTTTTTTTTTTTTTTTTTTTTTTTTTAATTTATTTTTTGTTCTTTTTTTTGATGTTCTGTTTTTTTTTTTTTTTTTGTGTGTGACGGGTCTGCCTTTACTTTGAGTGTGACGGGTCTGCCTTTACTTTGCGTGTGACGGGTCTGCCTTTACTTTGCGTGTGATGGGTCTGCCTTTACTTTGCGTGTGATGGGTCTGCCTTTACTTTGCGTGTGATGTGTCTGCCTTTACTTTGTGTGTGACTGGGCTGATGTCTGTCAAGGTTTTCAGGCAGTTACTCATTAGTCGTTTCCTCAAGGTAGTGGAGTGCTTGAAGTGCTCTATGAGTTTTCTACATTTCCCAAATGCTTTCAACACGTTAATGTATTCCAGTGCGGGTTTGGAACAAAGATATAACTTGTACCCATTGATACTTATTGTCTAATCCGCTTCTATTTTCTAATCCGCTTCTATATATATGCTTCCAATTTCAAAAATGTGTTCTAAAACTAGCTATTCTGTCTCATTGCATGAATAGGGATTCCTTGGGAGTCGTGGTGGACATGTCGAGCAGGTGGATGCGTACACCAGCTGTGTGAGTGGAAGGAGCCGAATGGTGAAGACGAGTGTTGCGCCGTGCGAGGTGGTAGTTTTAGTGGTCGTGCGATAGGCTTAGTGGTAGTGTGATGGTTTAGTCGTAGTTTTAGTGGTAATGGTATTGCAGTCGGTATG
Source organism: Archivesica marissinica (assembly GCA_014843695.1). NCBI lineage: Eukaryota > Metazoa > Mollusca > Bivalvia > Venerida > Vesicomyidae > Archivesica > Archivesica marissinica. The sequence goes on from CM026394.1 coordinate 49,731,388, forward strand.
TATTAAGGACGCGGGGCAGATGTGAGTAAAACAATTTACAATTATATATGTTATTCATTGTGTTATTTGTTTGTCCTGTATGCATTACAGTGTGTAGATTTGTCCGTTTGTTTGTGATATTTATATTGCAGTGTGTAGATTTGTCAATATGTATTTGTTTGATGCATTATAATGATTGTTTGGCTTTTACATGAAAATTATTAATGTTTTTATTGAATTTTCATTACCGGTACCGAGTCTACAGCGTGGAATAGTCGCCAAGAGTCTACAACGTGGTGGAACGGTCGCCAATAGTCTACCAACGTGGTGGAACGGTCGCCAATAGTCTAACAACGTGGTGGAACGATCGCCAAGAGTCTACAGCGTGGTGGAACGGTCGCCAAGAGTCTACAACGTGTGAGGTGGTAGTTTTAGTGGTAATGCGATAGGTTTAGTGGTAGTGTCATGGTTTAGTCATAATGGTATTGCAGTCTGTAGATTTGTCCGTTTGTTTGCGTAGATTTGTCCGTTTGTCTGTGATGTTTATATTGCAGTCTTGTAGATTTGTCAATATGTATTTGTTTGATGCATTATAATGATTGTTTGGTTTTTACATGTAAATTATTAATGTTTTTAATTTTTATTGAATTTTCATTACCGGTACGGAGTCTACAACGTGGTGGAACGGTCGCCAAGAGTCTACAGTGTGGTGGAACGGTCGACAAGCGTCTACAACGTGGTGGAACGGTCGCCAAGAGTCTACAACGTGTGAGGTGGTAGATTTAGTGGTAGTGCGATAGGTTTAGTGGTAGTGTCATGGTTTAGTGGTAATGGTATTGCAGTCTATAGATTTGTCCGTTTGTCTGTGATGTTTATATTGCAGTCTTGTAGATTTGTCAATATGTATTTGTTTGATGCATTATAATGATTGTTTGGCTTTTACATGAAAATTATTAATGTTTTTATTGTATTTTCATTACCGGTAACGAGTCTACAGCGTGGAACAGTCGCCAAGATTCTACAGTGTGGTGGAACAGTCGCCAAGAGTCTACAACGTGGTGGAACGGTCGCCAAGAGTCTACACGTGGATGGAACGGTCGCCAAGAGTCTACACATGTGAGGTGGTACGGTTTTAATAGTAGTCTACATCGTGGTGGAACGGTCGTCCAATGGTCTGCAACGTGTGAGGTGGTGTTTTTGTGTAGTGTGTCCGTTTGTGGTAGTGTTTATATTGCAGTCTGTAGATTTGTCAATTTGTTTTGTGTGTATATTGCAGTATTGTAGATTTGTCAATATTATTTGTTTATGCATATCATTAATGACGGGTGAGGGGCGTTACATGAAAAATATTAATGTTTTATTGAATTTTCAGTACCGGTACCGAGTCTACAACGTGGTGGAATGGTCGCCAAGAGTCTACAACGTGGTGGAACGGTCGCCAAGAGTCTACAACGTGGTGGAACGGTCGCCAAAAGTCTACAACGTGGTGGAATGGTCGCCAAGAGTCTACAACGTGTGAGGTGGTAGTTTTAATAGTAGTGCGATAGGTTTAGTGGTAGTGTCATGGTTTAGTCGTAATGGTATTGCAGTCTGTAGATTTGTCCATTTGTTTGTGTAGATTTGTCTGTGATGTTTATATTGCAGACTTGTAGATTTGTCAATATGTATTTGTTTGATGCATTATAATGATTGTTTGGTTTTTACATGGAAATTATTAATGTTTTTATTGAATTTTCATTACCGGTACCGAGTCTACAGCGTGGAACAGTCGCCAAGATTCTACAGTGTGGTGGAACAGTAGTCGCCAAGAGTCTACAACGTGGTGGAACGGTCGCCAAGAGTCTACAACGTGGTGGAACAGTCGCTAAGAGTCTACATCGTGGTGGAACGGTCGACAAGAGTCTACATCGTGGTGGAACGGTCGCCAAGAGTCTACAACGTGTGAGGTGGTAGTTTTAGTGGTAGTGCGATAGGTTTAGTGGTAGTGTCATGGTATTGCAGTCTATAGATTTGTCCGTTTGTCTGTGATGTTTATATTGCAGTCTTGTAGATTTGTCAATATGTATTTGTTTGATGCATTAAAATGATTGTTTGGCTTTTACATGAAAATTATTAATGTTTTTATTGAATTTTCATTACCGGTACCGAGTCTACAGCGTGGAACAGTCGCCAAGATTCGCCAAAGAGTCTACAGTGTGGTGGAACAGTCGCCAATAGTCTACAGTGTGGTGGAACGGTCGCCAAGCGTCTACAACGTGGTGGAACGGTCGCCAAGAGTCTACAACCTGTGAGGTGCTAGTTTTAGTGGTAATGCGATAGGTTTAGTGGTAGTGTCGTGGTTTAGTGGTAATGGTATTGCAGTCTATAGATTTGTCCATTTGTTTGCGTAGATTTGTCTGTTTGTCTGTGATGTTTATATTAGAGTCTTGTAGATTTGTCAATATGTATTTGTTTGATGCATTATAATGATTGTTTGGCTTTTACATGAAAATTATTAATGTTTTTATTGAATTTTCATTACCGGTACCGAGTCTACAGCTTGGAACAGTCGCCAAGATTCTACAGTGTGGTGGAACAGTCGCCAAGATTCGCCAATAGTCTACAGTGTGGTGGAACAGTCGCCAAGAGTCTACAGTGAGGTGGAACGGTCGCCAAGCGTCTACAACGTGGTGGAACGGTCGCCAAGAGTCTACAATGTGTGAGGTGGTAGTTTTTAATAGTAGTGCGATAAGTTTAGTGGTAGTGTCATGGTTTAGTCGTAATGGTATTGCAGTCTGTAGATTTGTCCATTTGTTTGTGTAGATTTGTCCGTTTGTCTGTGATGTTTATATTGCAGTCTTGTAGATTTGTCAATATGTATTTGTTTGATGCATTATAATGATTGTTTGGCTTTTACATGACAATTATTAATGTTTTTATTGAATTTTCATTACCGGTACCGAGTCTACAGCGTGGAACAGTCGCCAAGATTCGCCAAGAGTCTACAGTGTGGTGGAACAGTCGCCAAGAGTCTACAATGTGGTGGAACGGTCGCCAAGAGTCTACAGCGTGGTGGAACGGTCGCCAAGAGTCTACAACGTGTGAGGTGGTAGTTTTAGTAGTAGTGCGATAGGTTTAGTGGTAGTGTCATGGTTTAGTCGTAATGGTATTGCAGTGTGTAGATTTGTCCGTTTGTTTGTGTAGATTTGTCCATTTGTCTGTGATGTTTATATTGCAGTCTTGTAGATTTGTCAATATGTATTTGTTTGATGCATTATAATGATTGTTTGGCTTTTACATGAAAATTATTAATGTTTTTATTGTATTTTCATTACCGGTACCGAGTCTACAGCGTGGAACAGTCGCCAAGATTCTACAGTGTGGTGGAACAGTCGCCAAGAGTCTAGAACGTGGTAGAAGGGTCGCCAAGTGTCTACAACGTGGTGGAACGGTCGCCAAGAGTCTACATCGTGGTAGAACGGTCGCCAAGAGTCTACAACGTGTGAGGTGGTAGTTTTAATAGTAGTGCGATAGGTTTAGTGGTAGTGTCATGGTTTAGTCGTAATGGTATTGCAGTCTGTAGATTTGTCCGTTTGTTTGTGTAGATTTGTCCGTTTGTTTGTGATGTTTATATTGCAGTCTTGTAAATTTGTCAATATGTATTTGTTTGATGCATTATAATGATTGTTTGGTTTTTACATGAAAATTATTAATGTTTTTAATTTTTATTGAATTTTCATTACCGGTACTGAGTCTACAATGTGGTGGAATGGTCGCCAAGAGTCTACAACGTGGTGGAACGGTAGCCAAGAGTCTACAACGTGGTAGAACGGTAGCCAAGAGTCTACAACGTGGTGGAACGGTAGCCAAGAGTCTACAACGTGGTAGAACGGTAGCCAAGAGTCTACAACGTGGTAGAACGGTCGCCAAGAGTCTACCATGTGGTGGAACGGTCGCCAAGAGTCTACAACGCGTGAGGTGGTAGTTTTAATAGTAGTGCGATAGGTTTAGTGGTAGTGTTCTGGTTTAGTCGTAATGGTGTTGCAGTCTGTAGATTTGTCCATTTGTTTGTGATGTTTAAATTGCAGTCTTGTAGATTTGTCAATATGTATTTGTTTGATGCATTATAATGATTGTTTGGCTTTTACATGACAATTATTAATGTTTTTATTGAATTTTCATTACCGGTACCGAGTCTACAGCGTGAAACAGTCGCCAAGATTCGCCAAGAGTCTACAGTGTGGTGGAACAGTCGCCAAGAGTCTACAATGTGGTGGAACGGTCGACAAGAGTCTACAACGTGGTGGAATGGTCGCCAAGAGTCTACAACGTGTGAGGTGGTAGCTTTAGTAGTAGTGCGATAGGTTTAGTGGTAGTGTCATGGTTTAGTCGTAATGGTATTGCAGTCTGTAGATTTGTCCGTTTGTTTGTGTAGATTTGTCCGTTTGTTTGTGATGTTTATATTGCAGTCTTGTAGATTTGTCAATATGTATTTGTTTGATGCATTATAATGATTGTTTGGCTTTTACATGAAAATTATTAATGTTTTTTTTGAATTTTCATTACCGGTACCGAGTCTACAGCGTGGAACAGTCGCCAAGATTCTACAGTGTGGTGGAACAGTCGCCAAGAGTCTACAACGTGGTGGAAGGCTCGCCAAGAGTCTACAATGTGGTGGAACGGTCGCCAATAGTCTACAGCGTGATGGAACGGTCGCCAAGAGTCTACAACGTGTGAGGTGGTAGTTTTAATAGTAGTGCGATAGGTTTAGTGGTAGTGTCATGGTTTAGTCGTAATGGTATTGCAGTCTGTAGATTTGTCCGTTTGTTTGTGTAGATTTGTCCGTTTGTTTGTGATGTATATATTGCAGTCTTGTAGATTTGTCAATATGTATTTGTTTGATGCATTATAATGATTGTTTGGTTTTTACATGAAAAGTATTAATGTTTTTAATTTTTATTGAATTTTCATTACCGGTACTGAGACTACAACGTGGTGGAATGGTCGCCAAGAGTCTACAACGTGGTGTAACGGTCGCCAAGAGTCTACAATGTGGTGGAACGGTCGCCAAGAGTCTACAGCGTGGTGGAACGGTCGCCAAGAGTCTACAACGTGTGAGGTGGTAGTTTTAGTAGTAGTGCGATAGGTTTAGTGGTAGTGTCGTGGTTTAGTCGTAATGGTATTGCAGTGTGTAGATTTGTCCGTTTGTTTGCGTAGATTTGTCCGTTGGTTTGTGATGTTTATATTGCAGTCTTGTAGATTTGTTTGATGCATTATAATGATTGTATGGCTTTTACATGAAAATTATTAATGTTTTTATTGAATTTTCATTACCGGTACCGAGTCTACAGCTTGGAACAGTCGCCAAGATTCTACAGTGTGGTGGAACAGTCGTCAAGAGTCTGCAACGTGGTGGAACGGTCGCCAAGAGTCTACAACGTGGTGGAACGGTCGCCAAGTGTCTACAACGTGGTGGAACGGTCGCCAAGAGTCTACATCGTGGTGGAACGGTCGCCAAGAGTCTACAACGGTGTGGGGTGGTAGTTTTAATAGTAGTGCGATAGGTTTAGTGGTAGTGTCATGGTTTAGTCGTAATGGTATTACAGTCTGTAGATTTGTCCGTTTGTTTGTGTAGATTTGTCCGTTTGTTTGTGATGTTTATATTGCAGTCTTGTAAATTTGTCAATATGTATTTGTTTGATGCATTATAATGATTGTTTGGTTTTTACATGAAAATTATTAATGTTTTTAATTTTTATTGAATTTTCATTACCGGTACTGAGTCTGCAACGTGGTGGAACGGTCGTCAAGAGTCTACAACGTGGTGGAACGGTCGCCAAGAGTCTACAATGTGGAACAGTCGCCAAGATTCACCAAGAGTCTACAGTGTGGTGGAACAGTCGCCAAGAGTCTACAACGTGGTGGAACGGTCGCCAAGAGTCTACAACGTGTGAGGTGGTAGTTTTAGTAGTAGTGTGATAGGTTTAGTGGTAGTGTCATGGTTTAGTCGTAATGGTATTGCAGTCTGTAGATTTGTCCGTTTGCTTGTGTAGATTTGTCCGTTTGTTTGTGATGTTTATATTGCAGTCTTGTAGATGTGTCAATATGTATTTGTTTGATGCATTATAATGATTGTTTGGCATTTACATGAAAATTATCAATGTTTTTATTGAATTTTCATTACCGGTACCGAGTCTACAGCTTGGAACAGTCGCCAAGATTCTACAGTGTGGTGGAACAGTCGCCAAGAGTCTACAACGTGGTTGAACGGTCGCCAAGAGTCTACAACGTGATGGAACTGTCGCCAAGTGTCTACAACGTGGTGGAACGGTCGCCAAGAGTCTACAACGTGGTGGAACGGTTGCCAAGAGTCTACAACGTGTGAGGTGGTAGTTTTAGTGGTAGTGCGATAGGTTTAGTGGTAGTGTCATGGTTTAGTCGTAATGGTATTGCAGTCTGTAGATTTGTCCATTTGTTTGTGTAGATTTGTCCGTTTGTTTGTGTAGATTTGTCCGTTTATCTGTGATGTTTATATTGCAGTCTTGTAGATTTGTCAATATGTATTTGTTTGATGCATTATAATGATTGTTTGGCTTTTACATGAAAATTATTAATGTTTTTATTGAATTTTCATTACCGGTACCGAGTCTACAGCGTGGAACAGTCGCCAAGATTCGCCAAGAGTCTACAGTGTGGTGGAACAGTCGCCAAGAGTTTACAGTGTGGTGGAACGGTCGCCAAGCGTCTACAACGTGGTGGAACGGTCGCCAAGAGTCGATAGTCTACAACGTGGTGGAATGGTCGCCAAGAGTCTACAGCTTGATGGAACGGTCGCCAAGAGTCTACAATGTGTGAGGTGGTAGTTTTAATAGTAGTGCGATAGGTTTAGTGGTAGTGTCCTGGTTTAGTCGTAATGGTGTTGCAGTCTGTAGATTTGTCCATTTGTTTGTGATGTTTAAATTGCAGTCTTGTAAATTTGTCAATATGTATTTGTTTGATGCATTATAATGATTGTTTGGCTTTTACATGACAATTATTAATGTTTTTATTGAATTTCATACGGGTACACGAGTGCTACAGCGTGGAACAGTCGCCAAGATTCGACAAGAGTCTACAGTGTGGTGGAACAGTCGCCAAGAGTCTACAATGTGGTGGAACAGTCGCCAAGAGTCTACAACGTGGTGGAACGGTCGCCAAGAGTCTACAACGTGGTGGAACGGTCGCCAAGAGTCTACAACGTGGTGGAACAGTCGCCAAGAGTCTACAATGTGGTGGAACGGTCGCCAAGAGGCTACAACGTGGTGGAACAGTCGCCAAGAGTCTACAACGTGGTGGAACGGTCGCCAAGAGTCTACAGTGAGGTCGAACGGTCGCCAAGATTTTACAGCATGGTGGAACGGTCGAAAAGAGTATACAGTGTGGTGGAACCTTCGCCAAGAGTCTACAGTGTGGTGTTACATTCGCCAAGAGTCTACAGTGTGGTGGAATGGTCGCCAAGAGTCTACAGTGTGGTGGAACGGTCGCCAAGAGTATACAGCGTGGTGGAACGGTCGCTAAGAGGCAACAACGTGGTGGAACAGTCGCCAAGAGTCTACAGTGTGGTGGAACAGTCGCCAAGAGTCTACAGTGTGGTGGAACAGTCGCCAAGAGTCTACAGTGTGGTGGAACTGTCGCCAAGAATCTACAGTGTGGTGGAACAGTCGCCAAGAGTCTACAGTGTGGTGGAACGATCGCCAAGTGTCTATAGCATGGTGGAACGATCGCCAAGAGGCTACAACGTGGTGGAACGGTCGCCAAGAGTTTACAATGTGGTGGAACGGTCGCCAAGAGTCTACAGTGTGGTCGAACGGTCGCCAAGATTCTACAGCGTGGTGGAACGGTCGCCAAAATTATACAGCGTGGTGGAACGGTCTCCAAGAGTATACAGTGTGGTGGAACCTTCGCCAAGAGTCTACAGTGTGGTGGAACATTCGCCAAGAGTCTATAGCATGGTGGAACGATCGCCAAGAGTCTACAGTGTGGTCGAACGGTCTCCAAGAGTATACAGTGTGGTGGAACCTTCGCCAAGAGTCTACAGTGTGGTGGAACATTTGCCAAGAGTCTATAGCATGGTGGAACGATCGCCAAGAGTCTACAGTGTGGTCGAACGGTCGCCAAGATTCTACAGCGTGGTGGAACGGTCGCCAAAATTCTACAGCGTGGTGGAACGGTCTCCAAGAGTATACAGTGTGGTGGAACCTTCGCCAAGAGTCTACAGTGTGGTGGAACGGTCGCCAAGATTCTACAGCGTGGTGGAACGGTCGCCAAAATTCTACAGCGTGGTGGAACGGTCTCCAAGAGTATACAGTGTGGTGGAACCTTCGCCAAGAGTCTACAGTGTGGTGGAACATTCGCCAAGAGTCTATAGCATGGTGGAACGATCGCCAAGAGTCTACAGTGGTCGAACGGTCGCCAAGATTCTACAGCGTGGTGGAACGGTCGCCAAAATTCTACAGCGTGGTGGAACGGTCTCCAAGAGTATACAGTGTGGTGGAACATTCGCCAAGAGTCTATAGCATGGTGGAACGATCGCCAAGAGTCTACAGTGTGGTCGAACGGTCTCCAAGAGTATACAGTGTGGTGGAACCTTCGCCAAGAGTCTACAGTGTGGTGGAACGGTCGCCAAGATTCTACAGCGTGGTGGAACGGTCGCCAAAATTCTACAGCGTGGTGGAACGGTCTCCAAGAGTATACAGTGTGGTGGAACCTTCGCCAAGAGTCTACAGTGTGGTGGAACATTCGCCAAGAGTCTATAGCATGGTGGAACGGTCGCCAAAATTCTACAGCGTGGTGGAACGGTCTCCAAGAGTATACAGTGTGGTGGAACCTTCGCCAAGAGTCTACAGTGTGGTGGAACGGTCGCCAAGATTCTACAGCATGGTGGAACGGTCGCCAAAATTCTACAGCGTGGTGGAACGGTCTCCAAGAGTCTACAGTGTGGTGGAACCTTCGCCAAGAGTCTATAGCATGGTGGAACGATCGCCAAGAGTCTACAGTGTGGTCGAACGGTCTCCAAGAGTATACAGTGTGGTGGAACCTTCGCCAAGAGTCTACAGTGTGGTGGAACATTCGCCAAGAGTCTATAGCATGGTGGAACGATCGCCAAGAGTCTACAGTGTGGTGGAACGGTCGCCAAGATTCTACAGCGTGGTGGAACGGTCGCCAAATTCTACAGCGTGGTGGAACGGTCTCCAAGAGTATACAGTGTGGTGGAACCTTCGCCAAGAGTCTACAGTGTGGTGGAACATTCGCCAAGAGTCTACAGCATGGTGGAACGATCGCCAAGATTCTACAGCGTGGTGGAACGGTCTCCAAGAGTATACAGTGTGGTGGAACCTTCGCCAAGAGTCTACAGTGTGGTGGAACCTTCGCCAAGAGTCTACAGTGTGGTGGAACTTTCGCCAAGAGTCTATAGCATGGTGGAACGATCGCCAAGAGTCTACAGCATGGTGGAACGGTCGCCAAAATTCTACAGCGTGGTGGAACGGTCTCCAAGAGTATACAGTGTGGTGGAACGGTCGCCAAGATTCTACAGCGTGGTGGAACGGTCGCCAAAATTCTACAGCGTGGTGGAACGGTCTCCAAGAGTATACAGTGTGGTGGAACCTTCGCCAAGAGTCTACAGTGTGGTGGAACATTCGCCAAGAGTCTATAGCATGGTGGAACGATCGCCAAGAGTCTACAGTGTGGTCGAACGGTCTCCAAGAGTATACAGTGTGGTGGAACCTTCGCCAAGAGTCTACAGTGTGGTGGAACATTCGCCAAGAGTCTATAGCATGGTGGAACGATCGCCAAGAGTCTACAGTGTGGTCGAACGGTCGCCAAGATTCTACAGCGTGGTGGAACGGTCGCCAAAATTCTACAGCGTGGTGGAACGGTCTTCAAGAGTATACAGTGTGGTGGAACCTTCGCCAAGAGTCTACAGTGTGGTGGAACATTCGCCAAGAGTCTATAGCATGGTGGAACGATCGCCAAGAGTCTACAGTGTGGTCGAACGGTCTCCAAGAGTCTACAGTGTGGTGGAACATTCGCCAAGAGTCTATAGCATGGTGGAACGATCGCCAAGAGTCTACAGTGTGGTTGAACGGTCGCCAATATTCTACAGCGTGGTGGAACGGTCGCCAAAATTCTACAGCGTGGTGGAACGGTCTTCAAGAGTATACAGTGTGGTGGAACCTTCGCCAAGAGTCTACAGTGTGGTGGAACATTCGCCAATAGTCTATAGCATGGTGGAACGATCGCCAAGAGTCTACAGTGTGATGGAACGGTCGCCAAGATTCTACAGCGTGGTGGAACGGTCGCCAAAATTCTACAGCATGGTGGAACGTTCTCCAAGAGTATACAGTGTGGTGGAACCTTCGCCAAGAGTCTACAGTGTGGTGGAACGGTCGCCAAGATTCTACAGCGTGGTGGAACGGTCGCCAAAATTCTACAGCGTGGTGGAACGGTCTCCAAGAGTATACAGTGTGGTGGAACCTTCGCCAAGAGTCTACAGTGTGGTGGAACGGTCGCCAAGATTCTACAGCGTGGTGGAACGGTCGCCAAAATTCTACAGCGTGGTGGAACGGTCTCCAAGAGTATACAGTGTGGTGGAACCTTCGCCAAGAGTCTACAGTGTGGTGGAACGGTCGCCAAGATTCTACAGCGTGGTGGAACGGTCGCCAAAATTCTACAGCATGGTGGAACGGTCTCCAAGAGTATACAGTGTGGTGGAACCTTCGCCAAGAGTCTACAGTGTGGTGGAACGGTCGCCAAGATTCTACAGCGTGGTGGAACGGTCGCCAAAATTCTACAGCGTGGTGGAACGGTCTCCAAGAGTATACAGTGTGGTGGAACCTTCGCCAAGAGTCTACAGTGTGGTGGAACATTCGCCAAGAGTCAATAGCATGGTGGAACGATCGCCAAGAGTCTACAGTGGTCGAACGGTCGCCAAGATTCTACAGCGTGGTGGAACGGTCGCCAAAATTCTACAGCGTGGTGGAACGGTCTCCAAGAGTATACAGTGTGGTGGAACATTCGCCAAGAGTCTATAGCATGGTGGAACGATCGCCAAGAGTATACAGTGTGGTGGAACCTTCGCCAAGAGTCTACAGTGTGGTAGAACATTCGCCAAGAGTCTATAGCTTGGTGGAACGATCACCAAGAATCTACAGTGTGGTGGAACGGTCGCCAAGATTCTACAGCGTGGTGGAACGGTCGCCAAAATTCTACAGCGTGGTGGAACGGTCTCCAAGAGTATACAGTGTGGTGGAACCTTTGCCAAGAGTCTACAGTGTGGTGGAACGGTCGCCAAGATTCTACAGCGTGGTGGAACGGTCGCCAAAATTCTACAGCGTGGTGGAACGGTCTCCAAGAGTATACAGTGTGGTGGAACCTTCGCCAAGAGTCTACAGTGTGGTGGAACATTCGCCAAGAGTCTATAGCATGGGGGAACGGTCGCCAAAATTCTACAGCCTGGTGGAACGGTCTCCAAGAGTATACAGTGTGGTGGAACCTTCGCCAAGAGTCTACAGTGTGGTGGAACGGTCACCAAGATTCTACAGCATGGTGGAACGGTCGCCAAAATTCTACAGCGTGGTGGAACGGTCTCCAAGAGTCTACAGTGTGGTGGAACCTTCGCCAAGAGTCTATAGCATGGTGGAATGATCGCCAAGAGTCTACAGTGTGGTCGAACGGTCTCCAAGAGTATACAGTGTGGTGGAACCTTCGCCAAGAGTCTACAGTGTGGTGGAACATTCGCCAAGAGTCTATAGCATGGTGGAACGATCGCCAAGAGTCTACAGTGTGGTCGAACGGTCGACAAGATTCTACAGCGTGGTGGAACGGTCGTCAAAATTCTACAGCGTGGTGGGACGGTCCCCAAGAGTATACAGTGTGGTGGAACCTTCGCCAAGAGTCTACAGTGTGGTGGAACGGTCGCCAAGATTCTACATTGTGGTGGAATGGTCGCCAAAATTCTACAGCGTGGTGGAACGGTCGCCAAGATTCTACAGCGTGGTGGAACGGTCTCCAAGAGTATACAGTGTGGTGGAACCTTCGCCAAGAGTCTACAGTGTGGTGGAACATTCGCCAAGAGTCTATAGCATGGTGGAACGATCGCCAAGAGTCTACAGTGTGGTCGAACGGTCTCCAAGAGTATACAGTGTGGTGGAACCTTCGCCAAGAGTCTACAGTGTGGTGGAACTTTCGCCAAGAGTCTATAGCATGTTGGAACTATCGCCAAGAGTCTACAGCATGGTGGAACGGTCGCCAAAATTCTACAGCGTGGTGGAACGGTCTCCAAGAGTATACAGTGTGGTGGAACGGTCACCAAGATTCTACAGCGTGGTGGAACGGTCGCCAAAATTCTACAGCGTGGTGGAACGGTCTCCAAGAGTATACAGTGTGGTGGAACCTTCGCCAAGAGTCTACAGTGTGGTGGAACATTCGCCAAGAGTCTATAGCATGGTGGAACGATCGCCAAGAGTCTACAGTGTGGTCGAACGGTCTCCAAGAGTATACAGTGTGGTGGAACCTTCGCCAAGAGTCTACAGTGTGGTGGAACATTCGCCAAGAGTCTATAGCATGGTGGAACGATCGCCAAGAGTCTACAGTGTGGTCGAACGGTCGCCAATATTCTACAGCGTGGTGGAACGGTCGCCAAAATTCTACAGCGTGGTGGAACGGTCTCAAGAGTATACACTGTGGTGGAACCTTCGCCAAGAGTCTACAGTGTGGTGGAACATTCGCCAAGAGTCTATAGCATGGTGGAACGATCGCCAAGAGTCTACAGTGTGGTCGAACGGTCTCCAAGAGTCTACAGTGTGGTGGAACATTCGCCAAGAGTCTATAGCATGGTGGAACGATCGCCAAGAGTCTACAGTGTGGTTGAACGGTCGCCAATATTCTACAGCGTGGTGGAACGGTCGCCAAAATTCTACAGCGTGGTGGAACGGTCTTCAAGAGTATACACTGTGGTGGAACCTTCGCCAAGAGTCTACAGTGTGGTGGAACATTCGCCAATAGTCTATAGCATGGTGGAACGATCGCCAAGAGTCTACAGTGTGATGGAACGGTCGCCAAGATTCTAGAGCGTGGTGGAACGGTCGCCAAAATTCTACAGCATGGTGGAACGTTCTACAAGAGTATACAGTGTGGTGGAACCTTCGCCAAGAGTCTACAGTGTGGTGGAACGGTCGCCAAGATTCTACAGCGTGGTGGAACGGTCGCCAAAATTATACAGCGTGGTGGAACGATCTCCAAGAGTATACAGTGTGGTGGAACCTTCGCCAAGAGTCTACAGTGTGGTCGAACGGTCGCCAAGATTCTACAGCGTGGTGGAACGGTCGCCAAAATTCTACAGCATGGTGGAACGGTCTCCAAGAGTATACAGTGTGGTGGAACCTTCGCCAAGAGTCTACAGTGTGGTGGAACGGTCGCCAAGATTCTACAGCGTGGTGGAACGGTCGCCAAAATTCTACAGCGTGGTGGAACGGTCCAAGAGTATACAGTGTGGTGGAACCTTCGCCAAGAGTCTACAGTGTGGTGGAACATTCGCCAAGAGTCTATAGCATGGTGGAACGATCGCCAAGAGTCTACAGTGTGGTCGAACGGTCTCCAAGAGTATACAGTGTGGTGGAACCTTCGCCAAGAGTCTACAGTGTGGTGGAACATTCGCCAAGAGTCTATAGCATGGTGGAACGATCGCCAAGAGTCTACAGTGTGGTCGAACGGTCGCCAAGATTCTACAGCGTGGTGGAACGGTCGCCAAAATTCTACAGCGTGGTGGAACGGTCTCCAAGAGTATACAGTGTGGTGGAACCTTCGCCAAGAGTCTACAGTGTGGTGGAACATTCGCCAAGAGTCTATAGCATGGTGGAACGATCGCCAAGAGTCTACAGTGTGGTGGAACGGTCGCCAAGAGTCTACAGTGTGGTGGAACGTTCGCCAAGAGTCTACAGTGTGGTGGAACCTTCGCCAAGATTCTACAGCGTGGTGGAACGGTCGCCAAAATTCTACAGCGTGGTGGAACGGTCTCCAAGAGTATACAGTGTGGTGGAACCTTCGCCAAGAGTCTACAGTGTGGTGGAACATTCGCCAAGAGTCTATAGCATGGTGGAACGATCGCCAAGAGTCTACAGTGTGGTCGAACGGTCTCCAAGAGTCTACAGTGTGGTGGAACATTCGCCAAGAGTCTACAGCGTGGTGGAACGATCGCCAAGAGTCTACAGTGTGGTGGAACGGTCGCCAAGATTCTACAGCGTGGTGGAACGGTCGCCAAAATTCTACAGCGTGGTGGAACGGTCTCCAAGAGTATACAGTGTGGTGGAACCTTCGCCAAGAGTCTACAGTGTGGTGGAACATTCGCCAAGAGTCTATAGCATGGTGGAACGATCGCCAAGAGTCTACAGTGTGGTCGAACGGTCTCCAAGAGTATACAGTGTGGTGGAACCTTCGCCAAGAGTCTACAGTGTGGTGGAACGTTGCCAAGAGTCTACAGGTGGTGGAACTTCGCCAAGAGTCTACAGTGTGGTGGAACGGTCGCCAAGATTCTACAGCGTGGTGGAACGGTCGCCAAAATTTACAGTGTGGTGGAACATTCGCCAAGAGTCTACAGCATGGTGGAACGATCGCCAAGAGTCTACAGTGTGGTCGAACGGTCGCCAAGATTCTACAGCGTGGTGGAACGGTCGCCAAAATTCTACAGCGTGGTGGAACGGTCTCCAAGAGTATACAGTGTGGTGGAACCTTCGCCAAGAGTCTACAGTGTGGTGGAACGGTCGCCAAGATTCTACAGCGTGGTGGAACGGTCGCCAAAATTCTACAGCGTGGTGGAACGGTCCAAGAGTATACAGTGTGGTGGAACCTTCGCCAAGAGTCTACAGTGTGGTGGAACATTCGCCAAGAGTCTATAGCATGGTGGAACGATCGCCAAGAGTCTACAGTGTGGTCGAACGGTCTCCAAGAGTATACAGTGTGGTGGAACCTTCGCCAAGAGTCTACAGTGTGGTGGAACATTCGCCAAGAGTCTATAGCATGGTGGAACGATCGCCAAGAGTCTACAGTGTGGTGGACGGTCGCCAAGATTCTACAGCGTGGTGGAACGGTCGCCAAAATTCTACAGCGTGGTGGAACGGTCTCCAAGAGTATACAGTGTGGTGGAACCTTCGCCAAGAGTCTACAGTGTGGTGGAACGGTCGCCAAGATTCTACAGCGTGGTGGAACGGTCGCCAAAATTCTACAGCGTGGTGGAACGGTCTCCAAGAGTATACAGTGTGGTGGAACCTTCGCCAAGAGTCTACAGTGTGGTGGAACGGTCGCCAAGATTCTACAGCGTGGTGGAACGGTCGCCAAAATTCTACAGCGTGGTGGAACGGTCTCCAAGAGTATACAGTGTGGTGGAACCTTCGCCAAGAGTCTACAGTGTGGTGGAACATTCGCCAAGAGTCT
>CM026394.1:49747813-49769403 GCA_014843695.1 Archivesica marissinica
ATTGGTACTTATTGCCATCGGTACTTATTGTCAACCGTCCTCGGCCATTGGTACTTATTGCCATCGGTACTTAATGTCAACCCCCCTCGGCCATTGGTACTTATTGCCATCGGTACTTATTGTCAAGCCCCCTCGGCCATTGGTACTTATTGCCATCGGTACTTATTGTCAACCCTCCTCGGCCATCGGTACTTATTGTCAACCCTCCTCGGCCATTGGTACTTATTGTCAACCCCCCTCGGCCATCGGTACTTATTGCCATCGGTACTTATTGCCAACCCCCCTCGGCCATTGGTACTTATTGTCATTTGTACTTATTGCCAACCCCCCTCGGCCATTGGTACTTATTGTCATTGGTACTTATTGTCAACCCCCCTCGGCCATCGGTACTTATTGCCATCGGCACTTATTGCCAACACAACTAGGCCATCGGTACTTAATGTCAACCCCCCTCGGCCATTGGTACTTATTGCCATCGGTACTTATTGTCAACCGTCCTCGGCCATTGGTACTTATTGCCATCGGTACTTAATGTCAACCCCCCTCGGCCATTGGTACTTATTGCCATCGGTACTTATTGTCAAGCCCCCTCGGCCATTGGTACTTATTGCCATCGGTACTTATTGTCAACCCTCCTCGGCCATCGGTACTTATTGTCAACCCTCCTCGGCCATTTGTACTTATTGTCAACCCCCCTCGGCCATCGGTACTTATTGCCATCGGTACTTATTGTCAACCCCCCTCGGCCATCGGTACCTATTGTCAACCCTCCTCGGCCATCGGTACTTATTGTCAACCCTCCTCGGCCATCGGTACTTATTGCCATCGGTACTTATTGTCAACCCTCCTCGGCCATTGGTACTTATTGCCATTGGTACTTATTGTCAACCCTCCTCGGCCATTGGTACTTATTGTCATTGGTACTTATTGTCAACCCTCCTCGGCCATCGGTACTTATTGTCAACCCTCCTCGGCCATCGGTACTTATTGACAACCCTCCTCGGCCATTGGTACTTATTGCCATCGGTACTTATTGCCAACCCTCCTCGGCCATTGGTACTTATTGCCATCGGTACTTATTGTCAACCCTCCTCGGCCATTGGTACCTATTGCCATCGGTACCTATTGCCATCGGTACCTATTGCCAACCCCCCTCGGCCATTGGTACTTATTGTCATTGGTACTTATTGCCAACCCAACTAGGCCATCGGTACTTATTGTCAACCCCCCTCGGCCATTGGTACTTATTGTCAACCCTCCTCGGCCATCGGTACTTATTGCCATCGGTACTTATTGTCAACCCCCTTCGGCCATCGGTACTTATTGCCATTGGTACTTATTGCCAACCCCTCTCGGCCAGTGGTACTTATTGCCAACCCCTCTCGGCCAGTGGTACTTATTGCCAACCCCCCTCAGCCATTGGTACTTATTGCCAACCCTCCTCGGCCATTGGTACTTATTGTCAACCCGCCTCGGCCATTGGTACGTATTGCCAGTGGTACTTATTGCCAACCCCTCTCGGCCATTGGTACTTATTGCCAACCCCTCTCGGCCAGTGGTACTTATTGTCAACCCTCCTCGGCCATTGGTACTTATTGCCAACCCCCCTCAGCCATTGGTACTTATTGTCAACACTCCTCGGCCATTGGTACTTATTGTCAACCCTCCTCGGCCATTGGTACTTATTGTCAACCCTCCTCGGCCATTGGTACTTATTGTCAACCCTCCTTGGCCATTGGTACTTATTGTCAACCCTCCTCGGCCATTGGTACTTATTGTCAACCCTCCTCGGCCATTGGTACTTATTGCCAACCCCCCTCAGCCATTGGTACTTATTGTCAACCCTCCTCGGCCATTGGTACTTATTGCCATTGGTACTTATTGCCAACCCTCCTCGGCCATTAGTACTTATTGCCAACCCCCCTCAGCCATTGGTACTTATTGCCAACCCTCCTCGGCCATTGGTACTTATTGTCAACCCTCCTCGGCCATTGGTACTTATTGTCAACCCTCCTCGGCCATTGGTACTTATTGTCAACCCTCCTCGGCCATTGGTACTTATTGTCAACCCTCCTCGGCCATTGGTACTTATTGCCAACCCTCTTCAGCCATTGGTACTTATTGCCAACCCTCCTCGGCCATTGGTACTTATTGCCAACCCTCCTCGGCCATCGGTACTTATTGCCAAACCCCCCTCATCCATCTGTACTTATTGCCAACCCGCCTCGGCCATCGGTACTTATTGCCAACCCCCTCGGCCATCGGTACTTATTGCCAACCCCCTCGGCCATCGGTACTTATTGCCAACCCCCCTCGGCATTACTTATTGCCAACCGGCCTCGGCCATCGGTACTTATTGCCAACCGGTTTCGGCCATCGGTACTTATTGCCAACCACCCTCGGCGTTACTTATTGCCAACCGGCGTTGGCCATCGGTACTTATTGCCAACCGGCCTCGGCCATCGGTTCTTATTGCCAACCGGCCTCGGCCATCGGTACTTATTGCCAACCGGCCTCGGCCATCGGTAATTATTGCCAACCGGCTTCGGCCATCGGTACTGTTTGCCAATCCACCTCGGCCATCGGTACTTATTGCCAATCCACCTCGACCATTGGTACTTATTGCCAATCCGCCTCGGCCATTGGTACTTATTGCCAACCCGCCTCGGCCATCGGTACTTATTGCCAACCCGCCTCGGCCATTGGTACTTATTGCCATCGGTACTTATTGCCAACCCTCCTCGGCCATTGGTACCTATTGCCATCGGTACCTATTGCCAACCCCCCTCGGCCATTGGTACTTATTGTCATTGGTACTTATTGCCAACCCACTAGGCCATCGGTACTTATTGTCAACCCCCCTCGGCCATTGGTACTTATTGTCAACCCTCCTCGGCCATCGGTACTTATTGCCATCGGTACTTATTGCCAACCCAACTCGGCCATTGGTACTTATTGTCAACCCCCCTCGGCCATTGGTACTTATTGCCAACCCCCTCGCCATTGGTACTTATTGCCAACCCTCCTCGGCCATTGGTACTTATTGTCAACCCCCCTCGGCCATTGGTACTTATTGTCAACCCTCCTCGGCCATCGGTACTTATTGCCATCGGTACTTATTGTCAACCCCCCTCGGCCATCGGTACTTATTGCCATTGGTACTTATTGCCAACCCCTCTCGGCCATTGGTACTTATTGTCAACCCCCCTCGGCCATTGGTACTTATTGTCAACCCTCCTCGGCCATCGGTACTTATTGCCATCGGTACTTATTGTCAACCCCCCTCGGCCATTGGTACTTATTGCCATTGGTACTTATTGCCAACCCCCCTCGGCCATTGGTACTTATTGCCAAACCCTCTCGGCCATTGGTACTTATTGCCAACCCCCCTCAGCCATTGGTACTTATTGCCAACCCTCTTCGGCCATTGGTACTTATTGTCAACCCCCCTCGGCCATTGGTACTTATTGTCAACCCTCCTCGGCCATCGGTACTTATTGCCATCGGTACTTATTGTCAACCCCCTTCGGCCATCGGTACTTATTGCCATTGGTACTTATTGCCAACCCCCCTCGGCCATTGGTACTTATTGCCAACCCCTCTCGGCCAGTGGTACTTATTGCCAACCCCCCTCAGCCATTGGTACTTATTGCCAACCCTCCTCGGCCATTGGTACTTATTGTCAACCCTCCTCGGCCATTGGTACTTATTGCCATTGGTACTTATTGCCAACCCCTCTCGGCCATTGGTACTTATTGCCAACCCCCCTCGGCCATTGGTACTTATTGTCAACCCTCCTCGGCCATCGGTACTTATTGCCATCGGTACTTATTGTCAACCCCCTCGGCCATCGGTACTTATTGCCATTGGTACTTATTGCCAACCCCTCTCGGCCAGTGGTACTTATTGCCAACCCCTCTCGGCCAGTGGTACTTATTGCCAACCCCCCTCGGCCATTGGTACTTATTGCCAACCCTCCTCGGCCATTGGTACTTATTGTCAACCCGCCTCGGCCATTGGTACGTATTGCCAGTGGTACTTATTGCCAACCCCTCTCGGCCATTGGTACTTATTGCCAACCCCTCTCGGCCAGTGGTACTTATTGTCAACCCTCCTCGGCCATTGGTACTTATTGTCAACCCTCCTCGGCCATTGGTACTTATTGCCAACCCCCCTCAGCCATTGGTACTTATTGTCAACCCTCCTCGGCCATTGGTACTTATTGTCAACCCTCCTCGGCCATTGGTACTTATTGTCAACCCTCCTCGGCCATTGGTACTTATTGTCAACCCTCCTCGGCCATTGGTACTTATTGCCAACCCTCCTCAGCCATTGGTACTTATTGTCAACCCTCCTTGGCCATTGGTACTTATTGTCAACCCTCCTCGGCCATTGGTACTTATTGTCAACCCTCCTCGGCCATTGGTACTTATTGCCAACCCCCCTCAGCCATTGGTACTTATTGTCAACCCTCCTCGGCCATTGGTACTTATTGCCATTGGTACTTATTGCCAACCCTCCTCGGCCATTAGTACTTATTGCCAACCCCCCTCAGCCATTGGTACTTATTGCCAACCCTCCTCGGCCATTGGTACTTATTGTCAACCCTCCTCGGCCATTGGTACTTATTGTCAACCCTCCTCGGCCATTGGTACTTATTGTCAACCCTCCTCGGCCATTGGTACTTATTGCCAACCCTCTCGGCCATTGGTACTTATTGCCAACCCTCCTCGGCCATTGGTACTTATTGCCAACCCTCCTCGGCCATTGGTACTTATTGCCAACCCTCCTCGGCCATTGGTACTTATTGTCAACCCTCCTCGGCCATTGGTACTTATTGTCAACCCTCCTCGGCCATTGGTACTTATTGTCAACCCTCCTCGGCCATTGGTACTTATTGTCAACCCTCCTCGGCCATTGGTACTTATTGCCAACCCTCTTCAGCCATTGGTACTTATTGCCAACCCTCCTCGGCCATTGGTACTTATTGCCAACCCTCCTCGGCCATCGGTACTTATTGCCAAACCCCCCTCATCCATCTGTACTTATTGCCAACCCGCCTCAGCCATCGGTACTTATTGCCAACCCCCTCGGCCATCGGTACTCGGCATTACTTATTGCCAACCAGCCTCGGCCATCGGTACTTATTGCCAACCGGTTTCGACCATCGGTACTTATTGCCAACCACCCTCGGCGTTACTTATTGCCAACCGGCGTTGGCCATCGGTACTTATTGCCAACCGGCCTCGGCCATCGGTTCTTATTGCCAACCGGCCTCGGCCATCGGTACTTATTGCCAACCGGCCTCGGCCATCGGTAATTATTGCCAACCGGCTTCGGCCATCGGTACTGTTTGCCAATCCACCTCGGCCATCGGTACTTATTGCCAATCCACCTCGACCATTGGTACTTATTGCCAATCCGCCTCGGCCATTGATACTTATTGCCAATCCGCCTCGGCCATCGGTACTTATTGCCAATCCGCCTCGGCCATCGGTACTTATTGCCAACCGGTTTCGGCCATCGGTACTTATTGCCAACCCCCGTCGGCGTTACTTATTGCCAACCGGCCTTGGCCATCGGTACTTATTGCCAACCGGCCTCGGCCATCGGTACTTATTGCCAACCGGCCTCGGCCATCGGTACTTATTGCCAACCGGCCTCGGCCATCGGTAATTATTGCCAACCGGCTTCGGCCATCGGTACTGTTTGCCAATCCACCTCGGCCATCGGTACTTATTGCCAATCCACCTCGACCATTGGTACTTATTGCCAATCCGCCTCGGCCATTGATACTTATTGCCAATACGCCTCGGCCATCGGTACTTATTGCCAAACCCCCCTCATCCATCGGTACTTATTGCCAAACCCCCCCTCGTCCATCCGTACTTATTGCCAACCCGCCTCGTCCATCGGTACTTATTGCCAACCCGCCTCGGCCATCGGTACTTATTGCCAACCCGCCTCGGCCATCGGTACGTATTGCCAATCCGCATTGGCCATTGCTACTTATTGCCAACCCGCCTCGGCCATGTGTACGTATTGCCAATCTGCATTGGCCATTGCTACTTATTGCCAATTCGCCTCGGCCACCCACTGATACTTATTGCCAACCCGTCTCGGCCATCGGTACTTATTGCCAACCCGCCTCGGCCATCGGTACGTATTGCCAATCCGCATTGGCCATTGCTACTTATTGCCAACCCGCCTCGGCCATCGGTACGTATTGCCAATCCGCATTGGCCATTGCTACTTATTGCCAATTCGCCTCGGCCACCCACTGATACTTATTGCCAATTCGTCTCGACCACCCACTGATACTTATTGCTAATTTGCCTCGGCCACCCACTCGTACTTATTGCCAAACCCCTTGGCCATGCCATTGGTACTTATTGCCAATCCGCACTGGCTATTGGTACTTAATGCCAATCCGCATTGGCTATTGGTACGTATTGCCAATCCGCATTGGCTATTGGTACTTATTGCCAATCCACATCGGCCTTTGGTACTTATTGCCAATCCGTCTCGGCCATTGGTACTTATTGCCAATCCTCCGTGGCCATTAGTAATTATTGCCAATCCACCTCGGCCACCCACAAGTACTTCTTGACAATCCTTACTTTGCGTGTGATGGGTCTGCCTTTACTTTGCGTGTGACGGGTCTGCCTTTACTTTGCGTGTGACGGGTCTGCCTTTACTTTGCGTGTGACGGGTCTGCCTTTACTTTGCGTGTGACATGTCTGCCTTTACTTTGCGTGTGACAGGTCTGCCTTTACTTTGTGTGTGACGGGTCTGCCTTTACTTTGCGTGTGACGGGTCTGCCTTTACTTTGCGTGTGATGTGTCTGCCTTTACTTTGCTTGTGACGGGTCTGCCTTTACTTTGCGTGTGACGGGTCTGCCCTTACTTTGAGTGTGACGGGTCTGCCTTTACTTTGCGTGTGACGGGTCTGCCTTTACTTTGCGTGTGACGGGTCTGCCTTTACTTTGAGTGTGACGGGTCTGCCTTTACTTTGCTTGTGACGGGTCTGCCTTTACTTTGCGTGTGACGGGTCTGCCTTTACTATGCGTGTGACGGGTCTGCCCTTACTTTGAGTGTGACGGGTCTGCCTTTACTTTTTGTGTGATTGGTCTGCCTTTAATTTGAGTGTGACGGGTCTGCCTTTACTTTGCGTGTGACGGGTCTGCCTTTACTTTGCGTGTGATGGGTCTGCCTTTAATTTGCGTGTGACGGGTCTGCCTTTAATTTGCGTGTGACGGGTCTGCCTTTAATTTAAGTGCGACGGGTCTGCCTTTACTTTGCGTGTGACGGGTCTGCCTTTACTTTGCGTGTGACGGGTCTGCCTTTAATTTGCGTGCGACGGGTCTGCCTTTATTTTGCGTGTGACGGGTCTGCCTTTACTTTGCGTGTGACGGGTCTGCCTTTACTTTGCGTGTGACGGGTCTGCCTTTACTTTGCTTGTGACGGGTCTGCCTTTACTTTGCGTGTGACGGGTTTGCCTTTACTATGCGTGTGACGGGTCTGCCCTTACTTTGAGTGTGACGGGTCTGCCTTTACTTTTTGTGTGATTGGTCTGCCTTTAATTTGAGTGTGACGGGTCTGCCTTTACTTTGCGTGTGACGGGTCTGCCTTTACTTTGCGTGTGACGGGTCTGCCTTTAATTTGCGTGTGACGGGTCTGCCTTTAATTTGCGTGTGACGGGTCTGCCTTTAATTTTAGTGCGACGGGTCTGCCTTTACTTTGCGTGTGACGGGTCTGCCTTTACTTTGCGTGTGACGGGTCTGCCTTTAATTTGCGTGTGACGGGTCTGCCTTTAATTTGCGTGTGACGGGTCTGCCTTTAATTTGCGTGTGACGGGTCTGCCTTTAATTTAAGTGCGACGGGTCTGCCTTTACTTTGCCTGTGACGGGTCTGCCTTTACTTTGCGTGTGACGGGTCTGCCTTTACTTTGCGTGTGACGGGTCTGCCTTTACTTTGCTTGTGACGGGTCTGCCTTTACTTTGCGTGTGACGGGTTTGCCTTTACTATGCGTGTGACGGGTCTGCCCTTACTTTGAGTGTGACGGGTCTGCCTTTACTTTTTGTGTGATTGGTCTGCCTTTAATTTGAGTGTGACGGGTCTGCCTTTACTGTTGGTGTGACTGGTCTGCCTTACTTTGCGTGTGACTGTCGGCTTTAATTTCGTGTGACGGTTCCCTTTAATTTGCGTGTGACGGGTCTGCCTTTAATTTAAGTGCGACGGGTCTGCCTTTACTTTGCGTGTGACGGGTCTGCCTTTACTTTGCGTGTGACGGGTCTGCCTTTACTTTGCGTGTGACGGGTCTGCCTTTACCTTGAGTGTGACGGGTCTGCCTTTACTTTGCGTGTGACGGGTCTGCCTTTACTTTGCGTGTGATGGGTCTGCCTTTACTTTGCGTGTGATGGGTCTGCCTTTACTTTGCGTGTGATGGGTCTGCCTTTACTTTGCGTGTGATGTGTCTGCCTTTACTTTGTGTGTGACTGGGCTGATGTCTGTCAAGGTTTTCAGGCAGTTACTCATTAGTCGTTTCCTCAAGGTAGTGGAGTGCTTGAAGTGCTCTATGAGTTTTCTACATTTCCCAAATGCTTTCAACACGTTAATGTATTCCAGTGCGGGTTTGGAACAAAGATATAACTTGTACCCATTGATACTTATTGTCTAATCCGCTTCTATTTTCAAATCCGCTTCTATATATATGCTTCCAATTTCAAAAATGTGTTCTAAAACTAGCTATTCTGTCTCATTGCATGAATAGGGATTCCTTGGGAGTCGTGGTGGACATGTCGAGCAGGTGGATGCGTACACCAGCTGTGTGAGTGGAAGGAGCCGAATGGTGAAGACGAGTGTTGCGCCGTGCGAGGTGGTAGTTTTAGTGGTCGTGCGATAGGCTTAGTGGTAGTGTGATGGTTTAGTCGTAGTTTTAGTGGTAATGGTATTGCAGTCGGTATGTATTAAGGACGCGGGGCAGATGTGAGTAAAACAATTTACAATTATATATGTTATTCATTGTGTTATTTGTTTGTCCTGTATGCATTACAGTGTGTAGATTTGTCCGTTTGTTTGTGATATTTATATTGCAGTGTGTAGATTTGTCAATATGTATTTGTTTGATGCATTATAATGATTGTTTGGCTTTTACATGAAAATTATTAATGTTTTTATTGAATTTTCATTACCGGTACCGAGTCTACAGTGTGGAATAGTCGCCAAGAGTCTACAACGTGGTGGAACGGTCGCCAATAGTCTACCAACGTGGTGGAACGGTCGCCAATAGTCTAACAACGTGGTGGAACGGTCGCCAAGAGTCTACAGCGTGGTGGAACGGTCGCCAAGAGTCTACAACGTGTGAGGTGGTAGTTTTAGTGGTAATGCGATATGTTTAGTGGTAGTGTCATGGTTTAGTCATAATGGTATTGCAGTCTGTAGATTTGTCCGTTTGTTTGCGTAGATTTGTCCGTTTGTCTGTGATGTTTATATTGCAGTCTTGTAGATTTGTCAATATGTATTTGTTTGATGCATTATAATGATTGTTTGGTTTTTACATGTAAATTATTAATGTTTTTAATTTTTATTGAATTTTCATTACCGGTACGGAGTCTACAACGTGGTGGAACGGTCGCCAAGAGTCTACAGTGTGGTGGAACGGTCGACAAGCGTCTACAACGTGGTGGAACGGTCGCCAAGAGTCTACAACGTGTGAGGTGGTAGATTTAGTGGTAGTGCGATAGGTTTAGTGGTAGTGTCATGGTTTAGTGGTAATGGTATTGCAGTCTATAGATTTGTCCGTTTGTCTGTGATGTTTATATTGCAGTCTTGTAGATTTGTCAATATGTCTTTGTTTTGATGCATTATTGATTGTTTGGGCTTTTACATGGAACTTATTAATGTTGGTTTTATGAATTTCATTACCGTTACCGAGTCTACAGCTTGGAACAGTCGCCAAGATTCTACAGTGTGGTGGAACAGTCGCCAAGAGTCTACAACGTGGTGGAACGGTCGCCAAGAGTCTACAGCGTGATGGAACGGTCGCCAAGAGTCTACAACATGTGAGGTGGTAGTTTTAATAGTAGTGCGATAGGTTTAGTGGTAGTGTCATGGTTTAGTCGTAATGGTATTGCAGTCTGTAGATTTGTCCGTTTGTTTGTGTAGATGTGTCCGTTTGTTTGTGATGTTTATATTGCAGTCTTGTAGATTTGTCAATATGTATTTGTTTGATGCATTATAATGATTGTTTGGTTTTTACATGATAATTATTAATGTTTTTATTGAATTTTCATTACCGG
The DNA here is from genome assembly GCA_014843695.1 of Archivesica marissinica. NCBI lineage: Eukaryota > Metazoa > Mollusca > Bivalvia > Venerida > Vesicomyidae > Archivesica > Archivesica marissinica. Next base: position 49,758,114 of record CM026394.1, read on the forward strand.
TACCGATTCTACAGCGTGGAACAGTCGCCAAGAGTCTACAATGTGGTGGAACAGTCGCCAAGAGTCTACAATGTGGTGGAACGGTCGCCAAGAGTCTACAACGTGGTGGAATGGTCGCCAAGAGTCTACAACGTGGTGGAACGGTCGCCAAGAGTCTACAACGTGGTGGAACGGTCGCCAAAAGTCTACAAAGTGGTGGAATGGTCGCCAAGAATCTACAACGTGTGAGGTGGTAGTTTTAATAGTAGTGCGATAGGTTTAGTGGTAGTGTCATGGTTTAGTCGTAATGGTATTGCAGTCTGTAGATTTGTCCATTTGTTTGTGTAGATTTGTCTGTGATGTTTATATTGCAGACTTGTAGATTTGTCAATATGTATTTGTTTGATGCATTATAATGATTGTTTGGTTTTTACATGGAAATTATTAATGTTTTTATTGAATTTTCATTACCGGTACCGAGTCTACAGCGTGGAACAGTCGCCAAGATTCTACAGTGTGGTGGAACAGTAGTCGCCAAGAGTCTACAACGTGGTGGAACGGTCGCCAATAGTCTACAACGTGGTGGAACAGTCGCTAAGAGTCTACATCGTGGTGGAACGGTCGCCAAGAGTCTACATCGTGGTGGAACGGTCGCCAAGAGTCTACAACGTGTGAGGTGGTAGTTTTAGTGGTAGTGCGATAGGTTTAGTGGTAGTGTCATGGTATTGCAGTCTATAGATTTGTCCGTTTGTCTGTGATGTTTATATTGCAGTCTTGTAGATTTGTCAATATGTATTTGTTTGATGCATTAAAATGATTGTTTGGCTTTTACATGAAAATTATTAATGTTTTTATTGAATTTTCATTACCGGTACCGAGTCTACAGCGTGGAACAGTCGCCAAGATTCGCCAAAGAGTCTACAGCGTGGTGGAACAGTCGCCAAGAGTCTACAGTGTGGTGGAACGGTCGCCAAGCGTCTACAACGTGGTGGAACGGTCGCCAAGAGTCTACAACCTGTGAGGTGCTAGTTTTAGTGGTAATGCGATAGGTTTAGTGGTAGTGTCGTGGTTTAGTGGTAATGGTATTGCAGTCTATAGATTTGTCCATTTGTTTGCATAGATTTGTCTGTTTGTCTGTGATGTTTATATTAGAGTCTTGTAGATTTGTCAATATGTATTTGTTTGATGCATTATAATGATTGTTTGGCTTTTACATGAAAATTATTAATGTTTTTATTGAATTTTCATTACCGGTACCGAGTCTACAGCTTGGAACAGTCGCCAAGATTCTACAGTGTGGTGGAACAGTCGCCAAGATTCGCCAATAGTCTACAGTGTGGTGGAACAGTCGCCAAGAGTCTACAGTGAGGTGGAACGGTCGCCAAGCGTCTACAACGTGGTGGAACGGTCGCCAAGAGTCTACAATGTGTGAGGTGGTAGTTTTTAATAGTAGTGCGATAAGTTTAGTGGTAGTGTCATGGTTTAGTCGTAATGGTATTGCAGTCTGTAGATTTGTCCATTTGTTTGTGTAGATTTGTCCGTTTGTCTGTGATGTTTATATAGCAGTCTTGTAGATTTGTCAATATGTATTTGTTTGATGCATTATAATGATTGTTTGGCTTTTACATGACAATTATTAATGTTTTTATTGAATTTTCATTACCGGTACTGAGTCTACAACGTGGTGGAACGGTCGCCAAGAGTCTACAACGTGGTGGAACGGTAGCCAAGAGTCTACAACGTGGTAGAACGGTAGCCAAGAGTCTACAACGTGGTGGAACGGTAGCCAAGAGTCTACAACGTGGTAGAACGGTAGCCAAGAGTCTACAACGTGGTAGAACGGTCGCCAAGAGTCTACCATGTGGTGGAACGGTCGCCAAGAGTCTACAACGCGTGAGGTGGTAGTTTTAATAGTAGTGCGATAGGTTTAGTGGTAGTGTTCTGGTTTAGTCGTAATGGTGTTGCAGTCTGTAGATTTGTCCATTTGTTTGTGATGTTTAAATTGCAGTCTTGTAGATTTGTCAATATGTATTTGTTTGATGCATTATAATGATTGTTTGGCTTTTACATGACAATTATTAATGTTTTTATTGAATTTTCATTACCGGTACAGAGTCTACAGCGTGGAACAGTCGCCAAGATTCGCCAAGAGTCTACAGTGTGGTGGAACAGTCGCCAAGAGTCTACAATGTGGTGGAACGGTCGCCAAGAGTCTACAGCGTGGTGGAACGGTCGCCAAGAGTCTACAACGTGTGAGGTGGTAGTTTTAGTAGTAGTGCGATAGGTTTAGTGGTAGTGTCGTGGTTTAGTCGTAATGGTATTGCAGTGTGTAGATTTGTCCGTTTGTTTGCGTAGATTTGTCCGTTGGTTTGTGATGTTTATATTGCAGTCTTGTAGATTTGTCAATATGTATTTGTTTGATGCATTATAATGATTGTATGGCTTTTACATGAAAATTATTAATGTTTTTATTGAATTTTCATTACCGGTACCGAGTCTACAGCTTGGAACAGTCGCCAAGATTCTACAGTGTGGTGGAACAGTCGCCAAGAGTCTGCAACGTGGTGGAACGGTCGCCAAGAGTCTACAACGTGGTGGAACGGTCGCCAAGTGTCTACAACGTGGTGGAACAGTCGCCAAGAGTCTACATCGTGGTGGAACGGTCGCCAAGAGTCTACAACGTGTGAGGTGGTAGTTTTAATAGTAGTGCGATAGGTTTAGTTGTAGTGTCATGGTTTAGTCGTAATGGTATTACAGTCTGTAGATTTGTCCGTTTGTTTGTGTAGATTTGTCCGTTTGTTTGTGATGTTTATATTGCAGTCTTGTAAATTTGTCAATATGTATTTGTTTGATGCATTATAATGATTGTTTGGTTTTTACATGAAAATTATTAATGTTTTTAATTTTTATTGAATTTTCATTACCGGTACTGAGTCTGCAACGTGGTGGAACGGTCGTCAAGAGTCTACAACGTGGTGGAACGGTCGCCAAGAGTCTACAACGTGGAACAGTCGCCAAGATTCACCAAGAGTCTACAGTGTGGTGGAACAGTCGCCAAGAGTCTACAACGTGGTGGAACGGTCGCCAAGAGTCTACAACGTGTGAGGTGGTAGTTTTAGTAGTAGTGTGATAGGTTTAGTGGTAGTGTCATGGTTTAGTCGTAATGGTATTGCAGTCTGTAGATTTGTCCGTTTGTTTGTGTAGATTTGTCCGTTTGTTTGTGATGTTTATATTGCAGTCTTGTAGATGTGTCAATATGTATTTGTTTGATGCATTATAATGATTGTTTGGCATTTACATGAAAATTATCAATGTTTTTATTGAATTTTCATTACCGGTACCGAGTCTACAGCTTGGAACAGTCGCCAAGATTCTACAGTGTGGTGGAACAGTCGCCAAGAGTCTACAACGTGGTGGAACGGTCGCCAAGAGTCTACAACGTGGTGGAACGGTCGCCAAGTGTCTACAACGTGGTGGAACGGTCGCCAAGAGTCTACAACGTGGTGGAACGGTTGCCAAGAGTCTACAACGTGTGAGGTGGTAGTTTTAGTGGTAGTGCGATAGGTTTAGTGGTAGTGTCATGGTTTAGTCGTAATGGTATTGCAGTCTGTAGATTTGTCCATTTGTTTGTGTAGATTTGTCCGTTTGTTTGTGTAGATTTGTCCGTTTATCTGTGATGTTTATATTGCAGTCTTGTAGATTTGTCAATATGTATTTGTTTGATGCATTATAATGATTGTTTGGCTTTTACATGAAAATTATTAATGTTTTTATTGAATTTTCATTACCGGTACCAAGTCTACAGCGTGGAACAGTCGCCAAGATTCGCCAAGAGTCTACAGTGTGGTGGAACAGTCGCCAAGAGTTTACAGTGTGGTGGAACGGTCGCCAAGCGTCTACAATGTGGTGGAACGGTCGCCAAGAGTCGATAGTCTACAACGTGGTGGAACGGTCGCCAAGAGTCTACAGCTTGATGGAACGGTCGCCAAGAGTCTACAATGTGTGAGGTGGTAGTTTTAATAGTAGTGCGATAGGTTTAGTGGTAGTGTCCTGGTTTAGTCGTAATGGTGTTGCAGTCTGTAGATTTGTCCATTTGTTTGTGATGTTTAAATTGCAGTCTTGTAAATTTGTCAATATGTATTTGTTTGATGCATTATAATGATTGTTTGGCTTTTATATGACAATTATTAATGTTTTTATTGAATTTTCATTACCGGTACCGAGTCTACAGCGTGGAACAGTCGCCAAGATTCGCCAAGAGTCTACAGTGTGGTGGAACAGTCGCCAAGAGTCTACAATGTGGTGGAACAGTCGCCAAGAGTCTACAACGTGGTGGAACGGTCGCCAAGAGTCTACAACGTGGTGGAACGGTCACCAAGAGTCTACAATGTGGTGGAACAGTCGCCAAGAGTCTACAACGTGGTGGAACGGTCGCCAAGAGGCTACAACGTGGTGGAACAGTCGCCAAGAGTCTACAACGTGGTGGAACGGTCGCCAAGAGTCTACAGTGAGGTCGAACGGTCGCCAAGATTTTACAGCATGGTGGAACGGTCGCCAAGAGTATACAGTGTGGTGGAACCTTCGCCAAGAGTCTACAGTGTGGTGTTACATTCGCCAAGAGTCTACAGTGTGGTGGAATGGTCGCCAAGAGTCTACAGTGTGGTGGAACGGTCGCCAAGAGTATACAGCGTGGTGGAACGGTCGCTAAGAGGCAACAACGTGGTGGAACAGTCGCCAAGAGTATACAGTGTGGTGGAACAGTCGCCAAGAGTCTACAGTGTGGTGGAACAGTCGCCAAGAGTCTACAGTGTGGTGGAACTGTCGCCAAGAATCTACAGTGTGGTGGAACAGTCGCCAAGGGTCTACAGTGTGGTGGAACGATCGCCAAGTGTCTATAGCATGGTGGAACGATCGCCAAGAGGCTACAACGTGGTGGAACGGTCGCCAAGAGTTTACAATGTGGTGGAACGGTCGCCAAGAGTCTACAGTGTGGTCGAACGGTCGCCAAGATTTTACAGCGTGGTGGAACGGTCGCCAAAATTATACAGCGTGGTGGAACGGTCTCCAAGAGTATACAGTGTGGTGGAACCTTCGCCAAGAGTCTACAGTGTGGTGGAACATTCGCCAAGAGTCTGTAGCATGGTGGAACGATTGCCAAGAGTCTACAGTGTGGTCGAACGGTCTCCAAGAGTATACAGTGTGTTGGAACCTTCACCAAGAGTCTACAGTGTGGTGGAACATTTGCCAAGAGTCTATAGCATGGTGGAACGATCGCCAAGAGTCTACAGTGTGGTCGAACGGTCGCCAAGATTCTACAGCGTGGTGGAACGGTCGCCAAAATTCTACAGCATGGTGGAACGGTCTCCAAGAGTATACAGTGTGGTGGAACCTTCGCCAAGAGTCTACAGTGTGGTGGAACGGTCGCCAAGATTCTACAGCGTGGTGGAACGGTCGCCAAAATTCTACAGCGTGGTGGAACGGTCTCCAAGAGTATACAGTGTGGTGGAACCTTCGCCAAGAGTCTACAGTGTGGTGGAACATTCGCCAAGAGTCAATAGCATGGTGGAACGATCGCCAAGAGTCTACAGTGGTCGAACGGTCGCCAAGATTCTACAGCGTGGTGGAACGGTCGCCAAAATTCTACAGCGTGGTGGAACGGTCTCCAAGAGTATACAGTGTGGTGGAACATTCGCCAAGAGTCTATAGCATGGTGGAACGATCGCCAAGAGTCTACAGTGTGGTCGAACGGTCTCCAAGAGTATACAGTGTGGTGGAACCTTCGCCAAGAGTCTACAGTGTGGTAGAACATTCGCCAAGAGTCTATAGCTTGGTGGAACGATCACCAAGAATCTACAGTGTGGTGGAACGGTCGCCAAGATTCTACAGCGTGGTGTAACGGTCGCCAAAATTCTACAGCGTGGTGGAACGGTCTCCAAGAGTATACAGTGTGGTGGAACCTTTGCCAAGAGTCTACAGTGTGGTGGAACGGTCGCCAAGATTCTACAGCGTGGTGGAACGGTCGCCAAAATTCTACAGCGTGGTGGAACGGTCTCCAAGAGTATACAGTGTGGTGGAACCTTCGCCAAGAGTCTACAGTGTGGTGGAACATTCGCCAAGAGTCTATAGCATGGGGGAACGGTCGCCAAAATTCTACAGCCTGGTGGAACGGTCTCCAAGAGTATACAGTGTGGTGGAACCTTCGCCAAGAGTCTACAGTGTGGTGGAACGGTCACCAAGATTCTACAGCATGGTGGAACGGTCGCCAAAATTCTACAGCGTGGTGGAACGGTCTCCAAGAGTCTACAGTGTGGTGGAACCTTCGCCAAGAGTCTATAGCATGGTGGAACGATCGCCAAGAGTCTACAGTGTGGTCGAACGGTCGCCAAGAGTATACAGTGTGGTGGAACGTTCGCCAAGAGTCTACAGTGTGGTGGAACATTCGCCAAGAGTCTATAGCATGGTGGAACGATCGCCAAGAGTCTACAGTGTGGTCGAACGGTCGCCAAGATTCTACAGCGTGGTGGAACGGTCGCCAAAATCTACAGCGTGGTGGGACGGTCCCAAGAGTATACAGTGTGGTGGAACCTTCGCCAAGAGTCTACAGTGTGGTGGAACGTTCGCCAAGAGTCTACAGTGTGGTGGAACGGTCGCCAAATTCTACAGCGTGGTGGAACGGTCGCCAAGATTCTACAGCGTGGTGGAACGGTCTCCAAGAGTATACAGTGTGGTGGAACCTTCGCCAAGAGTCTACAGTGTGGTGGAACATTCGCCAAGAGTCTACAGCGTGGTGGAACGGTCGCCAAGATTCTACAGCGTGGTGGAACGGTCTCCAAGAGTATACAGTGTGGTGGAACCTTCGCCAAGAGTCTACAGTGTGGTGGAACATTCGCCAAGAGTCTATAGCATGGTGGAACGGTCGCCAAGATTCTACAGCGTGGTGGAACGGTCGCCAAAATTCTACAGCGTGGTGGAACGGTCTCCAAGAGTATACAGTGTGGTGGAACCTTCGCCAAGAGTCTACAGTGTGGTGGAACATTCGCCAAGAGTCTATAGCATGGTGGAACGATCGCCAAGAGTCTACAGTGTGGTCGAACGGTCGCCAAGATTCTACAGCGTGGTGGAACGGTCGCCAAAATTCTACAGCGTGGTGGAACGGTCTCCAAGAGTATACAGTGTGGTGGAACCTTCGCCAAGAGTCTACAGTGTGGTGGAACGGTCGCCAAGATTCTACAGCGTGGTGGAACGGTCGCCAAAATTCTACAGCATGGTGGAACGGTCTCCAAGAGTATACAGTGTGGTGGAACCTTCGCCAAGAGTCTACAGTGTGGTGGAACATCGCCAAGAGTCTACAGCATGGTGGAACGATCGCCAAGAGTCTACAGTGGTGGAACGGTCGCCAAGATCTACAGTGTGGTGGAACGGTCGCCAAGATTCTACAGCGTGGTGGAACGGTCGCCAAGAGTCTACAGTGTGGTGGAACATTCGCCAAGAGTCTATAGCATGGTGGAACGATCGCCAAGAGTCTACAGTGTGGTCGAACGGTCTCCAAGAGTATACAGTGTGGTGGAACCTTCGCCAAGAGTCTACAGTGTGGTGGAACATTCGCCAAGAGTCTATAGCATGGTGGAACGATCGCCAAGAGTCTACAGTGTGGTCGAACGGTCTCCAAGAGTATACAGTGTGGTGGAACCTTCGCCAAGAGTCTACAGTGTGGTGGAACGGTCGCCAAGAGTCTACAGCATGGTGGAACGTTCGCCAAGAGTCTACAGTGTGGTGGAACGGTCGCCAAGATTCTACAGCGTGGTGGAACGGTCGCCAAAATTCTACAGCGTGGTGGAACGGTCTCCAAGAGTATACAGTGTGGTGGAACCTTCGCCAAGAGTCTACAGTGTGGTGGAACGGTCGCCAAGAGTCTACAGCGTGGTGGAACGGTCGCCAAGAGTCTACAGTGTGGTGGAACGGTCGCCAAATCTACAGCGTGGTGGAACGGTCTCCAAGAGTATACAGTGTGGTGGAACCTTCGCCAAGAGTCTACAGTGTGGTGGAACGTTCGCCAAGAGTCTACAGCGTGGTGGAACGGTCGCCAAAATTCTACAGCGTGGTGGAACGGTCTCCAAGAGTATACAGTGTGGTGGAACCTTCGCCAAGAGTCTACAGTGTGGTGGAACATTGCCAAGAGTCAATAGCATGGTGGAACGATCGCCAAGAGTCTACAGTGGTGGAACGGTCGCCAAGATTCTACAGCGTGGGAACGGTTCGCCAAGAGTATACAGTGTGGTGGAACATTCGCCAAGAGTCTATAGCATGGTGGAACGATCGCCAAGAGTCTACAGTGTGGTCGAACGGTCTCCAAGAGTATACAGTGTGGTGGAACCTCGCCAAGAGTCTACAGTGTGGTGGAACGTTCGCCAAGAGTCTATAGCTTGGGACGCCCAAGAGTCTACAGTGTGGTGGAACGGTCGCCAAGATTCTACAGCGTGGTGGAACGGTCGCCAAAATTCTACAGCGTGGTGGAACGGTCTCCAAGAGTATACAGTGTGGTGGAACCTTCGCCAAGAGTCTACAGTGTGGTGGAACGTTCGCCAAGAGTCTACAGCATGGTGGAACGGTCGCCAAAATTCTACAGCCTGGTGGAACGGTCTCCAAGAGTATACAGTGTGGTGGAACCTTCGCCAAGAGTCTACAGTGTGGTGGAACGGTCACCAAGATTCTACAGCATGGTGGAACGGTCGCCAAAATTCTACAGCGTGGTGGAACGGTCTCCAAGAGTCTACAGTGTGGTGGAACCTTCGCCAAGAGTCTATAGCATGGTGGAATGATCGCCAAGAGTCTACAGTGTGGTCGAACGGTCTCCAAGAGTATACAGTGTGGTGGAACCTTCGCCAAGAGTCTACAGTGTGGTGGAACATTCGCCAAGAGTCTATAGCATGGTGGAACGATCGCCAAGAGTCTACAGTGTGGTCGAACGGTCGACAAGATTCTACAGCGTGGTGGAACGGTCGTCAAAATTCTACAGCGTGGTGGGACGGTCCCCAAGAGTATACAGTGTGGTGGAACCTTCGCCAAGAGTCTACAGTGTGGTGGAACGGTTGCCAAGATTCTACATTGTGGTGGAATGGTCGCCAAAATTCTACAGCGTGGTGGAACGGTCGCCAAGATTCTACAGCGTGGTGGAACGGTCTCCAAGAGTATACAGTGTGGTGGAACCTTCGCCAAGAGTCTACAGTGTGGTGGAACATTCGCCAAGAGTCTATAGCATGGTGGAACGATCGCCAAGAGTCTACAGTGTGGTCGAACGGTCTCCAAGAGTATACAGTGTGGTGGAACCTTCGCCAAGAGTCTACAGTGTGGTGGAACTTTCGCCAAGAGTCTATAGCATGGTGGAACTATCGCCAAGAGTCTACAGCATGGTGGAACGGTCGCCAAAATTCTACAGCGTGGTGGAACGGTCTCCAAGAGTATACAGTGTGGTGGAACGGTCACCAAGATTCTACAGCGTGGTGGAACGGTCGCCAAAATTCTACAGCGTGGTGGAACGGTCTCCAAGAGTATACAGTGTGGTGGAACCTTCGCCAAGAGTCTACAGTGTGGTGGAACATTCGCCAAGAGTCTATAGCATGGTGGAACGATCGCCAAGAGTCTACAGTGTGGTCGAACGGTCTCCAAGAGTATACAGTGTGGTGGAACCTTCGCCAAGAGTCTACAGTGTGGTGGAACATTCGCCAAGAGTCTATAGCATGGTGGAACGATCGCCAAGAGTCTACAGTGTGGTCGAACGGTCGCCAATATTCTACAGCGTGGTGGAACGGTCGCCAAAATTCTACAGCGTGGTGGAACGGTCTCCAAGAGTATACAGTGTGGTGGAACCTTCGCCAAGAGTCTACAGTGTGGTGGAACATTCGCCAAGAGTCTATAGCATGGTGGAACGATCGCCAAGAGTCTACAGTGTGGTTGAACGGTCGCCAATATTCTACAGCGTGGTGGAACGGTCGCCAAAATTCTACAGCGTGGTGGAACGGTCTTCAAGAGTATACACTGTGGTGGAACCTTCGCCAAGAATCTACAGTGTGGTGGAACATTCGCCAAGAGTCTATAGCATGGTGAAACGATCGCCAAGTCCTACAGTGTGGTCAAACGGTCTCCAAGAGTATACAGTGTGGTGGAACCTTCGCCAAGAGTCTACAGTGTGGTGGAACATTCGCCAAGAGTCTATAGCATGGTGGAACGATCGCCAAGAGTCTACAGTGTGGACGAACGGTCTCCAAGAGTATACAGTGTGGTGGAACCTTCGCCAAGAGTCTACAGTGTGGTGGAACCTTCGCCAAGAGTCTACAGTGTGGTGGAACGGTCGCCAAGATTCTACAGCGTGGTGGAACGGTCGCCAAAATTATACAGCGTGGTGGAACGGTCTCCAAGAGTATACAGTGTGGTGGAACCTTCGCCAAGAGTCTACAGTGTGGTGGAACATTCGCCAAGAGTCAATAGCATGGTGGAACGATCGCCAAGAGTCTACAGTGGTCGAACGGTCGCCAAGATTCTACAGCGTGGTGGAACGGTCGCCAAAATTCTACAGCGTGGTGGAACGGTCTCCAAGAGTATACAGTGTGGTGGAACCTTCGCCAAGAGTCTACAGTGTGGTGGAACGGTCGCCAAGATTCTACAGTGTGGTGGAAATGCACAAAATCTACAGCGTGGTGGAACGGTCTCCAAGAGTATACAGTGTGGTGGAACCTTCGCCAAGAGTCTACAGTGTGGTGGAACATTGCAAGAGTCTATAGCATGGTGGAACGATCGGCAAGAGTCTACAGTGTGGTGGAACGGTCTCCAAGAGTATACAGTGTGGTGGAACGTCGCCAAGAGTATCAGTGTGGTGGAACCTTCGCCAAGAGTCTACAGTGTGGTGGAACGGTCGCCAAGATTCTACAGCGTGGTGGAACGGTCGCCAAAATTCTACAGCGTGGTGGAACGGTCTCCAAGAGTATACAGTGTGGTGGAACCTTCGCCAAGAGTCTACAGTGTGGTGGAACATTCGCCAAGAGTCAATAGCATGGTGGAACGATCGCCAAGAGTCTACAGTGGTCGAACGGTCGCCAAGATTCTACAGCGTGGTGGAACGGTCGCCAAAATTCTACAGCGTGGTGGAACGGTCTCCAAGAGTATACAGTGTGGTGGAACATTCGCCAAGAGTCTATAGCATGGTGGAACGATCGCCAAGAGTCTACAGTGTGGTGGAACGGTCGCCAAGAGTATACAGTGTGGTGGAACATTCGCCAAGAGTCTACAGTGTGGTGGAACATTCGCCAAGAGTCTA
>CM026394.1:49770403-49793675 GCA_014843695.1 Archivesica marissinica
GGAACATTCGCCAAGAGTCTATAGCATGGTGGAACGATCGCCAAGAGTCTACAGTGTGGTTGAACGGTCGCCAATATTCTACAGCGTGGTGGAACGGTCGCCAAAATTCTACAGCGTGGTGGAACGGTCTTCAAGAGTATACAGTGTGGTGGAACCTTCGCCAAGAGTCTACAGTGTGGTGGAACATTCGCCAAGAGTCTATAGCATGGTGGAACGATCGCCAAGAGTCTACAGTGTGGTGGAACGGTCGCCAAGATTCTACAGCGTGGTGGAACGGTCGCCAAAATTCTACAGCGTGGTGGAACGATCTCCAAGAGTATACAGTGTGGTGGAACCTTCGCCAAGAGTCTACAGTGTGGTGGAACGGTCGCCAAGATTCTACAGCGTGGTGGAACGGTCGCCAAAATTCTACAGCATGGTGGAACGGTCTCCAAGAGTATACAGTGTGGTGGAACCTTCGCCAAGAGTCTACAGTGTGGTGGAACGGTCGCCAAGATTCTACAGCGTGGTGGAACGGTCGCCAAAATTCTACAGCGTGGTGGAACGGTCCAAGAGTATACAGTGTGGTGGAACCTTCGCCAAGAGTCTACAGTGTGGTGGAACATTCGCCAAGAGTCTATAGCATGGTGGAACGATCGCCAAGAGTCTACAGTGTGGTCGAACGGTCTCCAAGAGTATACAGTGTGGTGGAACCTTCGCCAAGAGTCTACAGTGTGGTGGAACATTTGCCAAGAGTCTATAGCATGGTGGAACGATCGCCAAGAGTCTACAGTGTGGTCGAACGGTCGCCAAGATTCTACAGCGTGGTGGAACGGTCGCCAAAATTCTACAGCGTGGTGGAACGGTCTCCAAGAGTATACAGTGTGGTGGAACCTTCGCCAAGAGTCTACAGTGTGGTGGAACATTCGCCAAGAGTCAATAGCATGGTGGAACGATCGCCAAGAGTCTACAGTGGTCGAACGGTCGCCAAGATTCTACAGCGTGGTGGAACGGTCGCCAAAATTCTACAGCGTGGTGGAACGGTCTCCAAGAGTATACAGTGTGGTGGAACATTCGCCAAGAGTCTATAGCATGGTGGAACGATCGCCAAGAGTCTACAGTGTGGTCGAACGGTCTCCAAGAGTATACAGTGTGGTGGAACCTTCGCCAAGAGTCTACAGTGTGGTAGAACATTCGCCAAGAGTCTATAGCTTGGTGGAACGATCACCAAGAATCTACAGTGTGGTGGAACGGTCGCCAAGATTCTACAGCGTGGTGTAACGGTCGCCAAAATTCTACAGCGTGGTGGAACGGTCTCCAAGAGTATACAGTGTGGTGGAACCTTTGCCAAGAGTCTACAGTGTGGTGGAACGGTCGCCAAGATTCTACAGCGTGGTGGAACGGTCGCCAAAATTCTACAGCGTGGTGGAACGGTCTCCAAGAGTATACAGTGTGGTGGAACCTTCGCCAAGAGTCTACAGTGTGGTGGAACATTCGCCAAGAGTCTATAGCATGGGGGAACGGTCGCCAAAATTCTACAGCCTGGTGGAACGGTCTCCAAGAGTATACAGTGTGGTGGAACCTTCGCCAAGAGTCTACAGTGTGGTGGAACGGTCACCAAGATTCTACAGCATGGTGGAACGGTCGCCAAAATTCTACAGCGTGGTGGAACGGTCTCCAAGAGTCTACAGTGTGGTGGAACCTTCGCCAAGAGTCTATAGCATGGTGGAATGATCGCCAAGAGTCTACAGTGTGGTCGAACGGTCTCCAAGAGTATACAGTGTGGTGGAACCTTCGCCAAGAGTCTACAGTGTGGTGGAACATTCGCCAAGAGTCTATAGCATGGTGGAACGATCGCCAAGAGTCTACAGTGTGGTCGAACGGTCGACAAGATTCTACAGCGTGGTGGAACGGTCGTCAAAATTCTACAGCGTGGTGGGACGGTCCCCAAGAGTATACAGTGTGGTGGAACCTTCGCCAAGAGTCTACAGTGTGGTGGAACGGTCGCCAAGATTCTACATTGTGGTGGAATGGTCGCCAAAATTCTACAGCGTGGTGGAACGGTCGCCAAGATTCTACAGCGTGGTGGAACGGTCTCCAAGAGTATACAGTGTGGTGGAACATTCGCCAAGAGTCTATAGCATGGTGGAACGATCGCCAAGAGTCTACAGTGTGGTCGAACGGTCTCCAAGAGTATACAGTGTGGTGGAACCTTCGCCAAGAGTCTACAGTGTGGTGGAACTTTCGCCAAGAGTCTATAGCATGTTGGAACTATCGCCAAGAGTCTACAGCATGGTGGAACGGTCGCCAAAATTCTACAGCGTGGTGGAACGGTCTCCAAGAGTATACAGTGTGGTGGAACGGTCACCAAGATTCTACAGCGTGGTGGAACGGTCGCCAAAATTCTACAGCGTGGTGGAACGGTCTCCAAGAGTATACAGTGTGGTGGAACCTTCGCCAAGAGTCTACAGTGTGGTGGAACATTCGCCAAGAGTCTATAGCATGGTGGAACGATCGCCAAGAGTCTACAGTGTGGTCGAACGGTCTCCAAGAGTATACAGTGAGGTGGAACCTTCGCCAAGAGTCTACAGTGTGGTGGAACATTCGCCAAGAGTCTATAGCATGGTGGAACGATCGCCAAGAGTCTACAGTGTGGTCGAACGGTCGCCAATATTCTACAGCGTGGTGGAACGGTCGCCAAAATTCTACAGCGTGGTGGAACGGTCTTCAAGAGTATACACTGTGGTGGAACCTTCGCCAAGAGTCTACAGTGTGGTGGAACATTCGCCAAGAGTCTATAGCATGGTGGAACGATCGCCAAGAGTCTACAGTGTGGTCGAACGGTCTCCAAGAGTCTACAGTGTGGTGGAACATTCGCCAAGAGTCTATAGCATGGTGGAACGATCGCCAAGAGTCTACAGTGTGGTTGAACGGTCGCCAATATTCTACAGCGTGGTGGAACGGTCGCCAAAATTCTACAGCGTGGTGGAACGGTCTTCAAGAGTATACACTGTGGTGGAACCTTCGCCAAGAATCTACAGTGTGGTGGAACATTCGCCAAGAGTCTATAGCATGGTGAAACGATCGCCAAGAGTCTACAGTGTGGTCAAACGGTCTCCAAGAGTATACAGTGTGGTGGAACCTTCGCCAAGAGTCTACAGTGTGGTGGAACATTCGCCAAGAGTCTATAGCATGGTGGAACGATCGCCAAGAGTCTACAGTGTGGTCGAACGGTCGCCAAGATTCTACAGCGTGGTGGAACGGTCTCCAAGAGTATACAGTGTGGTGGAACCTTCGCCAAGAGTCTACAGTGTGGTGGAACGGTCGCCAAGATTCTACAGTGTGGTGGAACTGTCGCCAAAATTCTACAGCGTGGTGGAACGGTCTCCAAGAGTATACAGTGTGGTGGAACCTTCGCCAAGAGTCTACAGTGTGGTGGAACATTTGCCAAGAGTCTATAGCATGGTGGAACGATCGCCAAGAGTCTACAGTGTGGTCGAACGGTCTCCAAGAGTATACAGTGTGGTGGAACCTTCGCCAAGAGTCTACAGTGTGGTGGAACCTTCGCCAAGAGTCTACAGTGTGGTGGAACGGTCGCCAAGATTCTACAGCGTGGTGGAACGGTCGCCAAAATTCTACAGCGTGGTGGAACGGTCTCCAAGAGTATACAGTGTGGTGGAACCTTCGCCAAGAGTCTACAGTGTGGTGGAACATTCGCCAAGAGTCAATAGCATGGTGGAACGATCGCCAAGAGTCTACAGTGGTCGAACGGTCGCCAAGATTCTACAGCGTGGTGGAACGGTCGCCAAAATTCTACAGCGTGGTGGAACGGTCTCCAAGAGTATACAGTGTGGTGGAACATTCGCCAAGAGTCTATAGCATGGTGGAACGATCGCCAAGAGTATACAGTGTGGTGGAACCTTCGCCAAGAGTCTACAGTGTGGTGGAACATTCGCCAAGAGTCTATAGCTTGGTGGAACGATCGCCAAGAGTCTACAGTGTGGTGGAACGGTCGCCAAGATTCTACAGCGTGGTGGAACGGTCGCCAAAATTCTACAGCGTGGTGGAACGGTCTCCAAGAGTATACAGTGTGGTGGAACCTTCGCCAAGAGTCTACAGTGTGGTGGAACGGTCGCCAAGATTCTACAGCGTGGTGGAACGGTCGCCAAAATTCTACAGCGTGGTGGAACGGTCTCCAAGAGTATACAGTGTGGTGGAACCTTCGCCAAGAGTCTACAGTGTGGTGGAACATTCGCCAAGAGTCTATAGCATGGTGGAACGGTCGCCAAAATTCTACAGCGTGGTGGAACGGTCTCCAAGAGTATACAGTGTGGTGGAACCTTCGCCAAGAGTCTACAGTGTGGTGGAACGGTCGCCAAGATTCTACAGCATGGTGGAACGGTCGCCAAAATTCTACAGCGTGGTGGAACGGTCTCCAAGAGTATACAGTGTGGTGGAACCTTCGCCAAGAGTCTACAGTGTGGTGGAACGTCGCCAAGATTCTACAGCATGGTGGAACGGTCGCCAAGAGTCTACAGTGTGGTGGAACGGTCTCCAAGAGTATACAGTGTGGTGGAACCTTCGCCAAGAGTCTACAGTGTGGTGGAACATTCGCCAAGAGTCTATAGCATGGTGGAACGATCGCCAAGAGTCTACAGTGTGGTCGAACGGTCGCCAAGATTCTACAGCGTGGTGGAACGGTCGCCAAAATTCTACAGCGTGGTGGAACGGTCCCCAAGAGTATACAGTGTGGTGGAACCTTCGCCAAGAGTCTACAGTGTGGTGGAACGGTCGCCAAGATTCTACATTGTGGTGGAATGGTCGCCAAAATTCTACAGCGTGGTGGAACGGTCGCCAAGATTCTACAGCGTGGTGGAACGGTCTCCAAGAGTATACAGTGTGGTGGAACCTTCGCCAAGAGTCTACAGTGTGGTGGAACATTCGCCAAGAGTCTATAGCATGGTGGAACGATCGCCAAGAGTCTACAGTGTGGTCGAACGGTCTCCAAGAGTATACAGTGTGGTGGAACCTTCGCCAAGAGTCTACAGTGTGGTGGAACTTTCGCCAAGAGTCTATAGCATGTTGGAACGATCGCCAAGAGTCTACAGCGTGGTGGAACGGTCGCCAAAATTCTACAGCGTGGTGGAACGGTCTCCAAGAGTATACAGTGTGGTGGAACCTTCGCCAAGAGTCTACAGTGTGGTGGAACGGTCGCCAAAATTCTACAGCGTGGTGGAACGGTCTCCAAGAGTATACAGTGTGGTGGAACCTTCGCCAAGAGTCTACAGTGTGGTGGAACATTCGCCAAGAGTCTATAGCATGGTGGAACGATCGCCAAGAGTCTACAGTGTGGTCGAACGGTCTCCAAGAGTATACAGTGTGGTGGAACCTTCGCCAAGAGTCTACAGTGTGGTGGAACATTCGCCAAGAGTCTATAGCATGGTGGAACGATCGCCAAGAGTCTACAGTGTGGTCGAACGGTCGCCAAGATTCTACAGCGTGGTGGAACGGTCTCCAAGAGTATACAGTGTGGTGGAACCTTCGCCAAGAGTCTACAGTGTGGTGGAACGGTCGCCAAGATTCTACAGTGTGGTGGAACTGTCGCCAAAATTCTACAGCGTGGTGGAACGGTCTCCAAGAGTATACAGTGTGGTGGAACCTTCGCCAAGAGTCTACAGTGTGGTGGAACATTTGCCAAGAGTCTATAGCATGGTGGAACGATCGCCAAGAGTCTACAGTGTGGACGAACGGTCTCCAAGAGTATACAGTGTGGTGGAACCTTCGCCAAGAGTCTACAGTGTGGTGGAACCTTCGCCAAGAGTCTACAGTGTGGTGGAACGGTCGCCAAGATTCTACAGCGTGGTGGAACGGTCGCCAAAATTATACAGCGTGGTGGAACGGTCTCCAAGAGTATACAGTGTGGTGGAACCTTCGCCAAGAGTCTACAGTGTGGTGGAACATTCGCCAAGAGTCAATAGCATGGTGGAACGATCGCCAAGAGTCTACAGTGGTCGAACGGTCGCCAAGATTCTACAGCGTGGTGGAACGGTCGCCAAAATTCTACAGCGTGGTGGAACGGTCTCCAAGAGTATACAGTGTGGTGGAACATTCGCCAAGAGTCTATAGCATGGTGGAACGATCGCCAAGAGTATACAGTGTGGTGGAACCTTCGCCAAGAGTCTACAGTGTGGTAGAACATTCGCCAAGAGTCTATAGCTTGGTGGAACGATCACCAAGAATCTACAGTGTGGTGGAACGGTCGCCAAGATTCTACAGCGTGGTGGAACGGTCGCCAAAATTCTACAGCGTGGTGGAACGGTCTCCAAGAGTATACAGTGTGGTGGAACCTTTGCCAAGAGTCTACAGTGTGGTGGAACGGTCGCCAAGATTCTACAGCGTGGTGGAACGGTCGCCAAAATTCTACAGCGTGGTGGAACGGTCTCCAAGAGTATACAGTGTGGTGGAACCTTCGCCAAGAGTCTACAGTGTGGTGGAACATTCGCCAAGAGTCTATAGCATGGGGGAACGGTCGCCAAAATTCTACAGCCTGGTGGAACGGTCTCCAAGAGTATACAGTGTGGTGGAACCTTCGCCAAGAGTCTACAGTGTGGTGGAACGGTCACCAAGATTCTACAGCATGGTGGAACGGTCGCCAAAATTCTACAGCGTGGTGGAACGGTCTCCAAGAGTCTACAGTGTGGTGGAACCTTCGCCAAGAGTCTATAGCATGGTGGAATGATCGCCAAGAGTCTACAGTGTGGTCGAACGGTCTCCAAGAGTATACAGTGTGGTGGAACCTTCGCCAAGAGTCTACAGTGTGGTGGAACATTCGCCAAGAGTCTATAGCATGGTGGAACGATCGCCAAGAGTCTACAGTGTGGTCGAACGGTCGACAAGATTCTACAGCGTGGTGGAACGGTCGTCAAAATTCTACAGCGTGGTGGGACGGTCCCCAAGAGTATACAGTGTGGTGGAACCTTCGCCAAGAGTCTACAGTGTGGTGGAACGGTTGCCAAGATTCTACATTGTGGTGGAATGGTCGCCAAAATTCTACAGCGTGGTGGAACGGTCGCCAAGATTCTACAGCGTGGTGGAACGGTCTCCAAGAGTATACAGTGTGGTGGAACCTTCGCCAAGAGTCTACAGTGTGGTGGAACATTCGCCAAGAGTCTATAGCATGGTGGAACGATCGCCAAGAGTCTACAGTGTGGTCGAACGGTCTCCAAGAGTATACAGTGTGGTGGAACCTTCGCCAAGAGTCTACAGTGTGGTGGAACTTTCGCCAAGAGTCTATAGCATGTTGGAACTATCGCCAAGAGTCTACAGCGTGGTGGAACGGTCGCCAAAATTCTACAGCGTGGTGGAACGGTCTCCAAGAGTATACAGTGTGGTGGAACCTTCGCCAAGAGTCTACAGTGTGGTGGAACGGTCGCCAAAATTCTACAGCGTGGTGGAACGGTCTCCAAGAGTATACAATATGGTGCAACCTTCGCCAAGAGTCTACAGTGTGGTGGAACATTCGCCAAGAGTCTATAGCATGGTGGAACGATCGCCAAGAGTCTACAGTGTGGTCGAACGGTCTCCAAGAGTATACAGTGTGGTGGAACCTTCGCCAAGAGTCTACAGTGTGGTGGAATGGTCACCAAGATTCTACAGCGTGGTGGAACGGTCGCCAAAATTCTTCAGCGTGGTGGAACGGTCTCCAAGAGTATACAGTGTGGTGGAACCTTCGCCAAGAGTCTACAGTGTGGTGGAACATTCGCCAAGAGTCTATAGCATGGTGGAACGATCGCCAAGAGTCTACAGTGTGGTCGAACGGTCGACAAGATTCTACAGCGTGGTGGAACGGTCGTCAAAATTCTACAGCGTGGTGGGACGGTCCCCAAGAGTATACAGTGTGGTGGAACGGTTGCCAAGATTCTACATTGTGGTGGAATGGTCGCCAAAATTCTACAGCGTGGTGGAACGGTCGCCAAGATTCTACAGCGTGGTGGAACGGTCTCCAAGAGTATACAGTGTGGTGGAACCTTCGCCAAGAGTCTACAGTGTGGTGGAACATTCGCCAAGAGTCTATAGCATGGTGGAACGATCGCCAAGAGTCTACAGTGTGGTCGAACGGTCTCCAAGAGTATACAGTGTGGTGGAACCTTCGCCAAGAGTCTACAGTGTGGTGGAACTTTCGCCAAGAGTCTATAGCATGTTGGAAGTATCGCCAAGAGTCTACAGCGTGGTGGAACGGTCGCCAAAATTCTACAGCGTGGTGGAACGGTCTCCAATAGTATACAGTGTGGTGGAACCTTCGCCAAGAGTCTACAGTGTGGTGGAACGGTCGCCAAAATTCTACAGCGTGGTGGAACGGTCTCCAAGAGTATACAATATGGTGCAACCTTCGCCAAGAGTCTACAGTGTGGTGGAACATTCGCCAAGAGTCTATAGCATGGTGGAACCATCGCCAAGAGTCTACAGTGTGGTCGAACGGTCTCCAAGAGTATACAGTGTGGTGGAACCTTCGCCAAGAGTCTACAGTGTGGTGGATTGGTCACCAAGATTCTACAGCGTGGTGGAACGGTCGCCAAAATTCTTCAGAGTGGTGGAACGGTCTCCAAGAGTATACAGTGTGGTGGAACCTTCGCCAAGAGTCTACAGTGTGGTGGAACATTCGCCAAGAGTCTATAGCATGGTGGAATGATCGCCAAGAGTCTACAGTGTGGTCGAACGGTCTCCAAGAGTATACAGTGAGGTGGAACCTTCGCCAAGAATCTACAGTGTGGTGGAACATTCGCCAAGAGTCTATAGCATGGTGGAACGATCGCCAAGTATGCGTGGTATGTCCGGCACTGTGTGTGCGTGGTATGTCCGGCACTATGTGTGCGTGGTATGTCCGGCACTGTGTGTCCGTGGTATGTCCGGCACTGTGTGTGCATGGTATGTCCGGCACTGTGTTTGCGTCGTATGTCCGGCACTGGGTGTGCGTGGTATGTCCGGCATTGTGTGTGCATGGTATGCCCAGCACTGTGTGTGCGTGGTATGATCGGCACTGTGCGTGGTATGTCCGGCACTGTGTGTGCGTGGTATGACCAGCACTGTGTGTGCGTGGTATGTCCGGCACTGTATCTGCGTTGTATGTCCAGCACTGTGTGTGCGTGGTATGTCCAGCACTGTGTGTGCGTGGTATGTCCGGCACTGTGTGTGCGTTGTATGTCCGGCTCTATGTGTGCGTGGTATGTCTGGCACTGTGCGTGCCTG
This sequence comes from Archivesica marissinica, assembly GCA_014843695.1. Taxonomy (NCBI): domain Eukaryota; kingdom Metazoa; phylum Mollusca; class Bivalvia; order Venerida; family Vesicomyidae; genus Archivesica; species Archivesica marissinica. The sequence goes on from CM026394.1 coordinate 49,779,629, forward strand.
GTATGTCCGGCACTATGTGTGCGTGGTATGTCTGGCACTGTGCGTGCGTGGTATGTCTGGCACTATGTGTGCGTGGTATGTCCGGCACTGTGTTTGCGTCGTATGTCTGGCACTGGGTGTGCGTGGTATGTCCGGCACTGTGTGTGCGTGGTATGTCCGGCACTGTGTGTGCGTTGTATGTCCGGCACTGTGTGTGCGTGGTATGTCCGGCACTGTGCGTGCGTGGTATATCCGGCACTATGTGTGCGTGGTATGTCCGGCACTGTGTGTGCGTGGTATGTCCGGCACTGTGTGTGCGTTGTATATCCGGCACTGTGTGTGTGTGGTATGTCAGGCACTGTATGTGCGTGGTATGTCCGGCACTGTGTGTGCGTGGTATTTCTGGTACTGTGTGTGCTTGGTATGTCCGGAACTGTGTGTGCATGGTATGTCCGGCACAGTGTGTGCGTGGTATGTCCGGCACTATGTGTGCGTGGTATGACCGGCACTGTGTGTGCGTGGTATGTCCGGCACAGTGTGTGCGTGGAATGTCCGGCACTATGTGTTCGTGGTATGTTATGCGCTGTTTGCCCGTGGTATGTCCGGCACTGTGTTTGCGTGGTATGTCCGACACTGTGTGTGCGTAGTATGTCCGGCACTGTGTGTGCGTGGTATGTCCGGCACTGTATCTGCGTTGTATGTCCGGCACTGTGTGTGCGTGGTATGTCCAGCACTGTGTGTGCGTGGTATGTCCGGCACTGTGTGTGCGTTGTATGTCCGGCTCTATGTGTGCGTGGTGTGTCCGGCACTGTGTGTGCGTGGTATGTCCGGCACAGTGTGTGCGTGGAATGTCCGGCACTATGTGTGCGTGGTATGTTATGCGCTGTGTGCCCGTGGTATGTCCGGCACTGTGTTTGCGTGGTATGTCCGACACTGTGTGTGCGTAGTATGTCCGGCACTGTGTGTGCGTGGTATGTCCGGCACTGTATCTGCGTTGTATGTCCGGCACTGTGTGTGCGTGGTATGTCCAGCACTGTGTGTGCGTGGTATGTCCGGCACTGTGTGTGCGTTGTATGTCCGGCTCTATGTGTGCGTGGTATGTCCGGCACTGTGCGTGCGTGGTATGTCCGGCACTATGTGTTCGTGGTATGTCCGGCACTGTGTGTTCGTGGTATGTTTGACAATGTGTGTGTGTGTGATATGTCCGGCATTGTGTGTGCGTGGTATGTCCGGCACTATGTGTGCGTGTTATGTCCGGCACTGTGTGTGCATGGTATGTCAGGCATTTTGTGTGCTTGGTATGACCGGCACTGTGTGTGCGTGGTATATCCAGCACTGTGTGTGCGTGGTATGTCCGGCACTGTGTGTGCCTGGTATGTCCGGCACAGTGCGTGTTATGTCCGGCACTGTGTGTTCGTGGTATGTTTGACAATGTGTGTGTGTGGTATGTCCGGCATTGTGTGTGCGTGGTATGTCCGGCACTATGTGTGCGTGTTATGTCCGGCACTGTGTGTGCGTTGTATGTCCGGCTCTATGTGTGCGTGGTATGTCCGGCACTGTGCATGCGTGGTATGTCCGGCACTATGTGTTCGTGGTATGTCCGGCACTGTGTGTGCGTGGTATGTCTGGCACTGAGCGTGCGTGGTATGTCTGGCACTATGTGTGCGTGGTATGTCCGGCACTGTGTTTGCGTCGTATGTCTGGCACTGGGTGTGCGTGGTATGTCCGGCACTGTGTGTGCGTGGTATGTCCGGCACTGTGTGTGCGTTGTATGTCCGGCACTGTGTGTGCGTGGTATGTCCGGCACTGTGCGTGCGTGGTATATCCGGCACTATGTGTGCGTGGTATGTCCGGCACTGTGTGTGCGTGGTATGTCCGGCACTGTGTGTGCGTTGTATATCCGGCACTGTGTGTGTGTGGTATGTCAGGCACTGTATGTGCGTGGTATGTCCGGCACTGTGTGTGCGTGGTATTTCTGGTACTGTGTGTGCTTGGTATGTCCGGAACTGTGTGTGCATGGTATGTCCGGCACAGTGTGTGCGTGGTATGTCCGGCACTATGTGTGCGTGGTATGACCGGCACTGTGTGTGCGTGGTATGTCCGGCACAGTGTGTGCGTGGAATGTCCGGCACTATGTGTTCGTGGTATGTTATGCGCTGTTTGCCCGTGGTATGTCCGGCACTGTGTTTGCGTGGTATGTCCGACACTGTGTGTGCGTAGTATGTCCGGCACTGTGTGTGCGTGGTATGTCCGGCACTGTATCTGCGTTGTATGTCCGGCACTGTGTGTGCTTGGTATGTCCGGAACTGTGTGTGCGTGGTATGTCCGGCACTGTGTGTGCGTTGTATGTCCGGCTCTATGTGTGCGTGGTGTGTCCGGCACTGTGTGTGCGTGGTATGTCCGGCACAGTGTGTGCGTGGAATGTCCGGCACTATGTGTGCGTGGTATGTTATGCGCTGTGTGCCCGTGGTATGTCCGGCACTGTGTTTGCGTGGTATGTCCGACACTGTGTGTGCGTAGTATGTCCGGCACTGTGTGTGCGTGGTATGTCCGGCACTGTATCTGCGTTGTATGTCCGGCACTGTGTGTGCGTGGTATGTCCAGCACTGTGTGTGCGTGGTATGTCCGGCACTGTGTGTGCGTTGTATGTCCGGCTCTATGTGTGCGTGGTATGTCCGGCACTGTGCGTGCGTGGTATGTCCGGCACTATGTGTTCGTGGTATGTCCGGCACTGTGTGTTCGTGGTATGTTTGACAATGTGTGTGTGTGGTATGTCCGGCATTGTGTGTGCGTGGTATGTCCGGCACTATGTGTGCGTGTTATGTCCGGCACTGTGTGTGCATGGTATGTCAGGCATTTTGTGTGCGTGGTATGACCGGCACTGTGTGTGCGTGGTATATCCAGCACTGTGTGTGCGTGGTATGTCCGGCACTGTGTGTGCCTGGTATGTCCGGCACAGTGCGTGTTATGTCCGGCACTGTGTGTTCGTGGTATGTTTGACAATGTGTGTGTGTGGTATGTCCGGCATTGTGTGTGCGTGGTATGTCCGGCACTATGTGTGCGTGTTATGTCCGGCACTGTGTGTGCGTTGTATGTCCGGCTCTATGTGTGCGTGGTATGTCCGGCACTGTGCATGCGTGGTATGTCCGGCACTATGTGTTCGTGGTATGTCCGGCACTGTGTGTGCTTGGTATGTCTGGCACTGAGCGTGCGTGGTATGTCTGGCACTATGTGTGCGTGGTATGTCCGGCACTGTGTTTGCGTCGTATGTCTGGCACTGGGTGTGCGTGGTATGTCCGGCACTGTGTGTGCGTGGTATGTCCGGCACTGTGTGTGCGTTGTATGTCCGGCACTGTGTGTGCGTGGTATGTCCGGCACTGTGCGTGCGTGGTATATCCGGCACTATGTGTGCGTGGTATGTCCGGCACTGTGTGTGCGTGGTATGTCCGGCACTGTGTGTGCGTTGTATATCCGGCACTGTGTGTGTGTGGTATGTCAGGCACTGTATGTGCGTGGTATGTCCGGCTCTGTGTGTGCGTGGTATTTCTGGTACTGTGTGTGCTTGGTATGTCCGGAACTGTGTGTGCATGGTATGTCCGGCACAGTGTGTGCGTGGTATGTCCGGCACTATGTGTGCGTGGTATGACCGGCACTGTGTGTGCGTGGTATGTCCGGCACAGTGTGTGCGTGGAATGTCCGGCACTATGTGTTCGTGGTATGTTATGCGCTGTTTGCCCGTGGTATGTCCGGCACTGTATTTGCGTGGTATGTCCGACACTGTGTGTGCGTAGTATGTCCGGCACTGTGTGTGCGTGGTATGTCCGGCACTGTATCTGCGTTGTATGTCCGGCACTGTGTGTGCGTGGTATGTCCAGCACTGTGTGTGCGTGGTATGTCCGGCACTGTGTGTGCATTGTATGTCCGGCTCTATGTGTGCGTGGTGTGTCCGGCACTGTGTGTGCGTGGTATGTCCGGCACAGTGTGTGCGTGGAATGTCCGGCACTATGTGTGCGTGGTATGTTATGCGCTGTGTGCCCGTGGTATGTCCGGCACTGTGTGTGCGTAGTATGTCCGGCACTGTGTGTGCGTGGTATGTCCGGCACTGTATCTGCGTTGTATGTCCGGCACTGTGTGTGCGTGGTATGTCCAGCACTGTGTGTGCGTGGTATGTCCGGCACTGTGTGTGCGTTGTATGTCCGGCTCTATGTGTGCGTGGTATGTCCGGCACTGTGCGTGCGTGGTATGTCCGGCACTATGTGTTCGTGGTATGTCCGGCACTGTGTGTTCGTGGTATGTTTGACAATGTGTGTGTGGTATGTCCGGCATTGTGTGTGCGTGGTATGTCCGGCACTATGTGTGCGTGTTATGTCCGGCACTGTGTGTGCATGGTATGTCAGGCATTTTGTGTGCGTGGTATGACCGGCACTGTGTGTGCGTGGTATATCCAGCACTGTGTGTGCGTGGTATGTCCGGCACTGTGTGTGCCTGGTATGTCCGGCACAGTGCGTGTTATGTCCGGCACTGTGTGTTCGTGGTATGTTTGACAATGTGTGTGTGTGGTATGTCCGGCATTGTGTGTGCGTGGTATGTCCGGCACTATGTGTGCGTGTTATGTCCGGCACTGTGTGTGCGTTGTATGTCCGGCTCTATGTGTGCGTGGTATGTCCGGCACTGTGCGTGCGTGGTATGTCCGGCACTATGTGTTCGTGGTATGTCCGGCACTGTGTGTTCGTGGTATGTTTGACAATGTGTGTGTGTGGTATGTCCGGCATTGTGTGTGCGTGGTATGTCCGGCACTATGTGTGCGTGTTATGTCCGGCACTGTGTGTGCCTGGTATGTCCGGCACAGTGCGTGTTATGTCCGGCACTGTGAGTGCGTGGTATGTCCGGCACTGTGTTTGCGTGGTATGTCCGGTACTGTGTGTGCGTGGTATGTCCGGCACTGTGTGTGCGTGGTATGTCCGGCACTATGTGTGCGTGGTATGTCTGGCACTGTGTGTGCGTGGGATATCCGGCACTGTGTGTGCTTGATATGTCTGGCACTATGTGTGCATGGTATGTCCGGCACTGTGTCTGCGTGGTATGTCCGGCACTGTGTGTGCGTGGTATGTCCGGCACTGTGTGTGCGTGGTATGTCTGGCACTGTGTGTGCTTGGGATGTCCGGCACTGTGTGTGCGTGGTATGTCCGGCACTATGTGTGCGTGGTATGTCCGGCACTATGTGTGCGTGGTATGTCCGGCACTGTGTGTCCGTGGTATTTCCGGCACTGTGTGTGCGTGGTATATCCGGCACTGTGTGTGCGTGGTATGTCCGGCACTGTGTTTGTGTGGGATGTCCGGCACTGTGTGTGCGTGGTATGTCTAGCACTATGTGTGCGTGGTATGTCCGGCACTGTGTGTGCATGGTATGTCCGGCACTATGTGTGCTTGGTATGTCCGGCACTGTGTTTGCGTGGTATGTCCGGCACTGGGTGTGCATAGTATGTCCGGCACTGTGTGTGCGTGGTATGCCCGGCACTATGTGTGCGTGGTATGTCCGGCACTGTGTTTGCGTGGTATGTCCGGCACTGTGTCTGCGTGGTATGTCCGGCACTGTGTGTGTGGTATGTCCGGCACTATGTGTGCGTGGTATGTCTGGCACTGTGTGTGCGTGGGATATCCGGCACTATGTGTGCGTGGTATGTCTGGCACTGTGTGTGCGTGGGATATCCGGCACTGTGTGTGCTTGGTATGTCTGGCACTGTGCGTGGTATGTCCGGCACTGTGCGTGCGTGGTATGTCCGGCACTGTGTTTGCGTGGTATGTCTGGCACTGTGATTGCGTGGTATGTCCGGCACTTTGTGTGCTTGGGATGTTCGGCACTGTGTGTGCGTGGTATGTCTAGCACTATGTGTGCGTGGTATGTCCGGCACTGTGTGTGCGTGGTATGTCCAGCACTGTGTCTGCATGGTATGTCTGGCACTGTGTGTGCGTGGTATGTCCGGCACTGTGTGTGCGTGGTATGTCCGGCACTGTGTTTGCTTGGGATGTCCGGCACTGTGTGTGCGTGGTATGTCTGGCACTATGTGTGCGTGGTATGTCCGGCACTATGTGTGCGTGGTATGTCCGGCACTGTGTGTTCGTGGTATGTCCGGCACTATGTGTGCGTGGTATGTCCGGCACTGTGTGTCCGTGGTATGTCCGGCACTGTGTGTGCGTGGTATGTCCGGCACTGTGTTTGCGTCGTATGTCCGGCACTGGGTGTGCGTGGTATGTCCGGCACTGTGTGTGCGTGGTATGCCCAGCACTGTGTGTGCATGGTATGTCCGGCACTGTGTTTGCGTGGTATGACCGGCACTGTGCGTGGTATGTCCGGCACTGTGTGTGCGTGGTATGTCCGGCACTGTATCTGCGTTGTATGTCCAGCACTGTGTGTGCGTGGTATGTCCAGCACTGTGTGTGCGTGGTATGTCCGGCACTGTGTGTGCGTTGTATGTCCGGCTCTATGTGTGCGTGGTATGTCTGGCACTGTGCGTGCGTGGTATGTCCGGCACTATGTGTGCGTGGTATGTCTGGCACTGTGTGTGCGTGGTATGTCCGGCACTATGTGTGCGTGGTATGTCCGGCACTGTGTTTGCGTCGTATGTCTGGCACTGGGTGTGCGTGGTATGTCCGGCACTGTGTGTGCGTGGTATGTCCGGCACTGTGTGTGCGTGGTATGTCCGGCACTGTGTGTGCGTGGTATGTCCGGCACTGTGTGTGCGTGGTATGTCCGGCACTATGTGTGCGTGGTATGTCCGGCACTGTGTGTGCGTGGTATGTCCGCACTGTGTGTGCGTGGTATGTCCGGCACTGTGTGTGCGTGGTATGTCCGGCACTGTGTGTGCGTGGTATGTCCGGCACTGTGTGTGCGTTGTATGTCCGGCACTGTGTGTGCGTGGTATGTCCGGCACTGTGTGTGCGTGGTATGTCCGGCACTGTGTGTGCGTGGTATGTCCGGCACTGTGTGTGCGTGGTATGTCCGGCACTGTGTGTGCGTGGTATGTCCGGCACTGTGTGTGCGTGGTATGTCCGGCACTTGTGTGCGTGGTATGTCCGGCACTGTGTGTGCGTGGTATGTCCGGCACGTGTGTGTGTGCGTGGTATGTCCGGCACTGTGTGTGCGTGGTATGTCCGGCACTGTGTGTGCGTGGTATGTCCGCACTGTTGTGCGTGGTATGTCCGGCACTGTGTGTGCGTGGTATGTGGCACTGTGTTGCGTGGTATGTCCGGCACTGTGTGTGCGTGGTATGTCCGGCACTGTGTGTGCGTGGTATGTCCGGCACTGTGTGTGCGTGGTATGTCCGGCACTGTGTGTGCGTGGTATGTCCGGCACTGTGTGTGCGTGGTATGTCGGCATGTGCTGGTATGTCCGGCACTGTGTGTGCGTGGTATGTCCGGCACTGTGTGTGCGTGGTATGTCCGGCACTGTGTGTGCGTGGTATGTCCGGCACTGTGTGTGCGTGGTATGTCCGGCACTGTGTGTGCGTGGTATGTCCGGCACTGTGTGTGCGTGGTATGTCCGGCACTGTGTGTGTGGTATGTCCGGCACTGTGTGTGCGTGGTATGTCCGGCACTGTGTGTGCGTGGTATGTCCGGCACTGTGTGGTGGTATGTCCGGCACTATGTGTGCGTGGTATGTCCGGCACTGTGTGTGCGTGGTATGTCCGGCACTGTGTGTGCGTGGTATGTCCGGCACTGTGTGTGCGTGGTATGCCGGCACTGTGTGTGCGTGGTATGTCCGGCACTGTGTGTGCGTGGTATGTCCGGCACTGTGTCTGCGTGGTATGTCCGGCACTGTGTGTGCGTGGTATGTCCGGCACTGTGTGTGCGTGGTATGTCCGGCACTGTGTGTGCGTGGTATGTCCGGCACTATGTGTGCGTGGTATGTCCGGCACTGTGTGTGCGTGGTATATCCGGCACTGTGTGTGCTTGGTATGTCTGGCACTTGTGTGCGTGGTATGTCCGGCACTGTGTGTGCGTGGTATGTCCGGCACTGTGTGTGCGTGGTATGTCCGGCACTGTGTGTGCGTGGTATGTCCGGCACTGTGTGTGCGTGGTATGTCCGGCACTGTGTGTGCGTGGTATGTCCGGCACTGTGTGTGCGTGGTATGTCCGGCACTGTGTGTGCGTGGTATGTCCGGCACTGTGTGTGCGTGGTATGTCCGGCACTGTGTGTGCGTGGTATGTCCGGCACTGTGTGTGCGTGGTATGTCCGGCACTGTGTTTGCTTGGGATGTCCGGCACTGTGTGTGCGTGGTATGTCTGGCACTATGTGTGCGTGGTATGTCCGGCACTATGTGTGCGTGGTATGTCCGGCACTGTGTGTGCGTGGTATGTCCGGCACTATGTGTGCGTGGTATGTCCGGCACTGTGTGTCCGTGGTATGTCCGGCACTGTGTGTGCGTGGTATGTCCGGCACTGTGTTTGCGTCGTATGTCCGGCACTGGGTGTGCGTGGTATGTCCGGCACTGTGTGTGCGTGGTATGCCCAGCACTGTGTGTGCATGGTATGTCCGGCACTGTGTTTGCGTGGTATGACCGGCACTGTGCGTGGTATGTCCGGCACTGTGTGTGCGTGGTATGACCGGCACTGTGTGTGCGTGGTATGTCCGGCACTGTATCTGCGTTGTATGTCCAGCACTGTGTGTGCGTGGTATGTCCAGCACTGTGTGTGCGTGGTATGTCCGGCACTGTGTGTGCGTTGTATGTCCGGCTCTATGTGTGCGTGGTATGTCTGGCACTGTGCGTGCGTGGTATGTCCGGCACTATGTGTGCGTGGTATGTCTGGCACTGTGTGTGCGTGGTATGTCCGGCACTATGTGTGCGTGGTATGTCCGGCACTGTGTTTTCGTCGCATGTATGGCACTGGGTGTGCGTGGTATGTCCGGCACTGTGTGTGCGTGGTATTTCTGGTACTGTGTGTGCTTGGTATGTCTGGAACTGTGTGTGCATGGTATGTCCGGCACAGTGTGTGCATGGTATGTCAGGCATTTTGTGTGCGTGGTATGACCAGCACTGTGCGTGGTATGTCCGGCACTGTGTGTGCGTGGTATGTCCGGCACTGTGTTTGCGTGGTATGTCCGGCACTGTGTTTGCGTGGTATGTCCGACACTGTGTGTGCGTGGTATGTCCGGCACTGTATCTGCGTTGTATGTCCGGCACTGTGTGTGCGTGGTATGTCCGGCACAGTGTGTGCGTGGAATGTCCGGCACTATGTGTGCGTGGTATGTTATGCGCTGTGTGCCCGTGGTATGTCCGGCACTGTGTTTGCGTGGTATGTCCGACACTGTGTGTGCGTAGTATGTCCGGCACTGTGTGTGCGTGGTATGTCCGGCACTGTATCTGCGTTGTATGTCCGGCACTGTGTGTGCGTGGTATGTCCAGCACTGTGTGTGCGTGGTATGTCCGGCACTGTGTGTGCGTTGTATGTCCGGCTCTATGTGTGCGTGGTATGTCCGGCACTGTGCGTGCGTGGTATGTCCGGCACTATGTGTTCGTGGTATGTCCGGCACTGTGTGTTCGTGGTATGTTTGACAATGTGTGTGTGTGGTATGTCCGGCATTGTGTGTGCGTGGTATGTCCGGCACTATGTGTGCGTGTTATGTCCGGCACTGTGTGTGCATGGTATGTCAGGCATTTTGTGTGCGTGGTATGACCGGCACTGTGTGTGCGTGGTATATCCAGCACTGTGTGTGCGTGGTATGTCCGGCACTGTGTGTGCCTGGTATGTCCGGCACAGTGCGTGTTATGTCCGGCACTGTGAGTACGTGGTATGTCCGGCACTGTGTTTGCGTGGTATGTCCGGTACTGTGTGTGCGTGGTATGTCCGGCACTTTGTGTGCGTGGGATATCCGGCACTGTGTGTGCTTGGTATGTCTGGCACTATGTGTGCATGGTATGTCCGGCACTGTGTCTGCGTGGTATGTCCGGCACTGTGTGTGCGTGGTATGTCCGGCACTATGTGTGCGTGGTATGTTATGCGCTGTTTGCCCGTGGTATGTCCGGCACTGTGTTTGCGTGGTATGTCCGACACTGTGTGTGCGTAGTATGTCCGGCACTGTGTGTGCGTGGTATGTCCGGCACTGTATCTGCGTTGTATGTCCGGCACTGTGTGTGCGTGGTATGTCCAGCACTGTGTGTGCGTGGTATGTCCGGCACTGTGTGTGCGTTGTATGTCCGGCTCTATGTGTGCGTGGTATGTCCGGCACTGTGTGTGCGTGGTATGTCCGGCACAGTGTGTGCGTGGAATGTCCGGCACTATGTGTGCGTGGTATGTTATGCGCTGTGTGCCCGTGGTATGTCCGGCACTGTGTTTGCGTGGTATGTCCGACACTGTGTGTGCGTAGTATGTCCGGCACTGTGTGTGCGTGGTATGTCCGGCACTGTATCTGCGTTGTATGTCCGGCACTGTGTGTGCGTGGTATGTCCAGCACTGTGTGTGCGTGGTATGTCCGGCACTGTGTGTGCGTTGTATGTCCGGCTCTATGTGTGCGTGGTATGTCCGGCACTGTGCGTGCGTGGTATGTCCGGCACTATGTGTTCGTGGTATGTCCGGCACTGTGTGTTCGTGGTATGTTTGACAATGTGTGTGTGTGGTATGTCCGGCATTGTGTGTGCGTGGTATGTCCGGCTCTATGTGTGCGTGGTATGTCCGGCACTGTGTGTGCCTGGTATGTCCGGCACAGTGCGTGTTATGTCCGGCACTGTGAGTGCGTGGTATGTCCGGCACTGTGTTTGCGTGGTATGTCCGGTACTGTTTGTGCGTGGTATGTCCGGCACTTTGTGTGCGTGGGATATCCGGCACTGTGTGTGCTTGGTATGTCTGGCACTATGTGTGCATGGTATTTCCGGCACTGTGTCTGCGTGGTATGTCCGGCACTGTGTGTGCGTGGTATGTCCGGCACTGTGTGTGCGTGGTATGTCTGGCACTGTGTGTGCTTGGGATGTCCGGCAATGTGTGTGCGTGGTATGTCCGGCAATATGTGTGCGTGGTATGTCCGGCACTGTGTGTGCGTGGTATGTCCGGCACTATGTGTGCGTGGTATGTCCGGCACTGTGTGTCCGTGGTATGTCCGGCACTGTGTGTGCGTGGTATATCCGGCACTGTGTGTGCGTGGTATGTCCGGCACTGTGTTTGTGTGGGATGTCCGGCACTGTGTGTGCGTGGTATGTCTAGCACTATGTGTGCGTGGTATGTCCGGCACTGTGTGTGCGTGGTATGTCCGGCACTATGTGTGCGTGGTATGTCCGGCACTGTGTTTGCGTGGTATGTCCGGCACTGGGTGTGCGTAGTATGTCCGGCACTGTGTGTGCGTGGTATGCCCGGCACTATGTGTGCGTGGTATGTCCGGCACTGTGTTTGCGTGGTATGTCCGGCACTGTGTCTGCGTGGTATGTCCAGCACTGTGTGTGTGTGGTATGTCCGGCACTGTGTTTGCGTGGTATGTCCGGCACTGTGCGTGGTATGTCCGGCACCGTGTGTGCGTGGTATGTCCGGCACTGTGTGTCCGTGGTATGTCCTGCACTGTGTTTGCATGGTATGTCCGGCACTGTGCGTGGTATGTCCGGCACTGTGTTTGCGTGGTATGTCCGGCACTGTGCGTGGTATGTCCGGCACCGTGTGTGTGTGGTATGTCCGGCACTGTGTTTGCGTGGTATGTCCGGCACTGTGAGTGCGTGGTATGTCCGGCACTTTGTGTGCTTGGGATGATCGGCACTGTGTGTGCGTGGTATGTCCGGCACTGTGTGTGCGTGGTATGTCTGGCACTGTGTGTGCTTGGGATGTCCGGCAATGTGTGTGCGTGGTATGTCCGGCACTATGTGTGCGTGGTATGTCCGGCACTGTGTGTGCATGGTATGTCCGGCACTATGTGTGCGTGGTATGTCCGGCACTGTGTGTGCGTGGTATGTCCGGCACTGTGTGTGCGTGGTATGTCCGGCACTGTGTGTGCGTGGTATGTCCGGCACTGTGTTTGTGTGGATGTCCGGCACTGTGTGTGCGTGGTATGTCTAGCACTATGTGTGCGTGGTATGTCCGGCACTGTGTGTGCGTGGTATGTCCGGCACTATGTGTGCGTGGTATGTCCGGCACTGTGTTTGCGTGGTATGTCCGGCACTGTGTGTGCGTAGTATGTCCGGCACTGTGTGTGCGTGGTATGTCCGGCACTGTGTGCGTGGTATGTCCGGCACTGTGTTTGCGTGGTATGTCCGGCACTGTGTCTGCGTGGTATGTCCGGCACTGTGTGTGCGTGGTATGTCCGGCACTGTGTTTGCGTGGTATGTCCGGCACTGTGCGTGGTATGTCCGGCACTGTGTGTGCGTGGTATGTCCGGCACTGTGTGTGCGTGGTATGTCCGGCACTGTGTTTGCATGGTATGTCCGGCACTGTGTCGTGGTATGTCCGGCACTGTGTTTGCGTGGTATGTCCGGCACTGTGCGTGGTATGTCCGGCACCGTGTGTGTGTGGTATGTCCGGCACTGTGTTTGCGTGGTATGTCCGGCACTGTGAGTGCGTGGTATGTCCGGCACTTTGTGTGCTTGGGATGATCGGCACTGTGTGTGCGTGGTATTTCTAGCACTATGTGTGCGTGGTATGTCCGGCACTATGTGTGCATGGTATGTCTGGCCCTGTGTGTGCGTGGTATGTCCGGCACTATGTGTGCGTCGTATGTCCGGCACTGTGTGTGCGTTGTATGTCCGGCACTGTGTGTGCGTGGTATGTCCGGCACTGTGCGTGCGTGGTATATCCGGCACTATGTGTGCGTGGTATGTCCGGCACTGTGTGTGTGTGGTATGTCCGGCACTGTGTGTGCGTTGTATGTCCGGCACTGTGTGTGTGTGGTATGTCCTGCACTGTATGTGCGTGGTATGTCCGGCACTGTGTGTGCGTGGTATTTCTGGTACTGTGTGTGCTTGGTATGTCCGGAACTGTGTGTGCATGGTATGTCCGGCACAGTGTGTGCGTGGTATGTCTGGCACTATATGTGTGCGTGGTATGTCCGGCACTGTGTGTGCGTGGTATGTCCGGCACAGTGTGTGCATGGAATGTCCGGCACTATGTGTGCGTGGTATGTTATGCGCTGTGTGCCCGTGGTATGTCCGGCACTGTGTTTGCGTGGTATGTCCGACACTGTGTGTGCGTAATATGTCCAGCACTGTGTGTGCATGGTATGTCCGGCACTGTATCTGCGTTGTATGTCCGGCACTGTGTGTGCGTGGTATGTCCAGCACTGTGTGTGTGTGGTATGTCCGGCACTGTGTGTGCGTTGTATGTCCGGCTCTATGTGTGCGTGGTATGTCCGGAACTGTGCGTGCGTGGTATGTCCGGCACTATGTGTTCGTGGTATGTCCGGCACTGTGTGTTCGTGGTATGTTTGACAATGTGTGTGTGTGGTATGTCCGGCATTGTGTGTGCGTGGTATGTCCGGCACTGTGCGTGCGTGGTATGTCCGGCACTATGTGTTCGTGGTATGTCCGGCACTGTGTGTTCGTGGTATGTTTGACAATGTTTGTGTGTGGTATGTCCGGCATTGTGTGTGCGTGGTATGTCCGGCACTATGTGTGCGTGTTATGTCCGGCACTGTGTGTGCCTGGTATGTCCGGCACAGTGCGTGTTATGTCCGGCACTGTGAGTGCGTGGTATGTCCGGCACTGTGTTTGCGTGGTATGTCCGGTACTGTGTGTGCGTGGTATGTCCGGCACTGTGTGTGCGTGGTATGTCCGGCACTATGTGTGCGTGGTATGTCTGGCACTGTGTGTGCGTGGGATATCCGGCACTGTGTGTGCTTGGTATGTCTGGCACTATGTGTGCATGGTATGTCCGGCACTGTGTCTGCGTGGTATGTCCGGCACTGTGTGTGCGTGGTATGTCCGGCACTGTGTGTGCGTGGTATGTCTGGCACTGTGTGTGCTTGGGATGTCCGGCACTGTGTGTGCGTGGTATGTCCGGCACTATGTGTGCGTGGTATGTCCGGCACTGTGTGTGCGTGGTATGTCCGGCACTATGTGTGCGTGGTATGTCCGGCACTGTGTGTCCGTGGTATGTCCGG
>CM026394.1:49794675-49819061 GCA_014843695.1 Archivesica marissinica
CACACTGTAGACTCTTGGCGAAGGTTCCACCACACTGTATACTCTTGGAGACCGTTCCACCACGCTGTAGAATCTTGGCGACCGTTCCACCACGCTGTAGACTCTTGGCGAATGTTCCACCACACTGTAGACTCTTGGCGAAGGTTCCACCACACTGTATACTCTTGGAGACCGTTCCACCACGCTGTAGAATCTTGGCGACCGTTCCACCACGCTGTAGAATTTTGGCGACCATTCCACCACACTGTAGAATCTTGGCGACCGTTCCACCACACTGTAGACTCTTGGCGAAGGTTCCACCACACTGTATACTCTTGGAGACCGTTCCACCACGCTGTAGAATTTTGGCGACCGTTCCACCACGCTGTAGAATCTTGGCGACCGTTCGACCACACTGTAGACTCTTGGCGATCGTTCCACCATGCTATAGACTCTTGGCGAATGTTCCACCACACTGTAGACTCTTGGCGAAGGTTCCACCACACTGTATACTCTTGGAGACCGTTCGACCACACTGTAGACTCTTGGCGATCATTCCACCATGCTATAGACTCTTGGCGAAGGTTCCACCACACTGTAGACTCTTGGAGACCGTTCCACCACGCTGTAGAATTTTGGCGACCGTTCCACCATGCTGTAGAATCTTGGTGACCGTTCCACCACACTGTAGACTCTTGGCGAAGGTTCCACCACACTGTATACTCTTGGAGACCGTTCCACCAGGCTGTAGAATTTTGGCGACCGTTCCCCCATGCTATAGACTCTTGGCGAATGTTCCACCACACTGTAGACTCTTGGCGAAGGTTCCACCACACTGTATACTCTTGGAGACCGTTCCACCACGCTGTAGAATTTTGGCGACCGTTCCACCACGCTGTAGAATCTTGGCGACCGTTCCACCACACTGTAGACTCTTGGCAAAGGTTCCACCACACTGTATACTCTTGGAGACCGTTCCACCACGCTGTAGAATTTTGGCGACCGTTCCACCACGCTGTAGAATCTTGGCGACCGTTCCACCACACTGTAGATTCTTGGTGATCGTTCCACCAAGCTATAGACTCTTGGCGAATGTTCTACCACACTGTAGACTCTTGGCGAAGGTTCCACCACACTGTATACTCTTGGAGACCGTTCGACCACACTGTAGACTCTTGGCGATCGTTCCACCATGCTATAGACTCTTGGCGAATGTTCCACCACACTGTATACTCTTGGAGACCGTTCCACCACGCTGTAGAATTTTGGCGACCGTTCCACCACGCTGTAGAATCTTGGCGACCGTTCGACCACTGTAGACTCTTGGCGATCGTTCCACCATGCTATTGACTCTTGGCGAATGTTCCACCACACTGTAGACTCTTGGCGAAGGTTCCACCACACTGTATACTCTTGGAGACCGTTCCACCACGCTGTAGAATTTTGGCGACCGTTCCACCACGCTGTAGAATCTTGGCGACCGTTCCACCACACTGTAGACTCTTGGCGATCGTTCCACCATGCTATAGACTCTTGGCGAATGTTCCACCACACTGTAGACTCTTGGCGAAGGTTCCACCACACTGTATACTCTTGGAGACCGTTCGACCACACTGTAGACTCTTGGCGATCGTTCCACCATGCTATAGACTCTTGGCGAATGTTCCACCACACTGTAGACTCTTGGCGAAGGTTCCACCACACTGTATACTCTTGGAGACCGTTCCACCACGCTGTAGAATTTTGGCGACCGTTCCACCACGCTGTAGAATCTTGGCGACCGTTCCACCACACTGTAGACTCTTGGCGAAGGTTCCACCACACTGTATACTCTTGGAGACCGTTCCACCACGCTGTAGAATCTTGGCGACCGTTCGACCACACTGTAGACTCTTGGCGATCGTTCCACCATGCTATAGACTCTTGGCGAATGTTCCACCACACTGTAGACTCTTGGCGAAGGTTCCACCACACTGTATACTCTTGGAGACCGTTCGACCACACTGTAGACTCTTGGCGATCGTTCCACCATGCTATAGACTCTTGGCGAATGTTCCACCACACTGTAGACTCTTGGCGAAGGTTCCACCACACTGTATACTCTTGGAGACCGTTCCACCACGCTGTAGAATTTTGGCGACCGTTCCACCACACTGTAGACTCTTGGCGAAGGTTCCACCACACTGTATACTCTTGGAGACCGTTCCACCACGCTGTAGAATTTTGGCGACCGTTCCACCACGCTGTAGACTCTTGGCGATAGTTCCAACATGCTATAGACTCTTGGCGAAAGTTCCACCACACTGTAGACTCTTGGCGAAGGTTCCACCACACTGTATACTCTTGGAGACCGTTCGACCACACTGTAGACTCTTGGCGATCGTTCCACCATGCTATAGACTCTTGGCGAATGTTCCACCACACTGTAGACTCTTGGCGAAGGTTCCACCACACTGTATACTCTTGGAGACCGTTCCACCACGCTGTAGAATCTTGGCGACCGTTCCACCACGCTGTAGAATTTTGGCGACCATTCCACCACAATGTAGAATCTTGGCGACCGTTCCACCACACTGTAGACTCTTGGCGAAGGTTCCACCACACTGTATACTCTTGGGGACCGTCCCACCACGCTGTAGAATTTTGACGACCGTTCCACCACGCTGTAGAATCTTGTCGACCGTTCGACCACACTGTAGACTCTTGGCGATCGTTCCACCATGCTATAGACTCTTGGCGAATGTTCCACCACACTGTAGACTCTTGGCGAAGGTTCCACCACACTGTATACTCTTGGAGACCGTTCGACCACACTGTAGACTCTTGGCGATCATTCCACCATGCTATAGACTCTTGGCGAAGGTTCCACCACACTGTAGACTCTTGGAGACCGTTCCACCACGCTGTAGAATTTTGGCGACCGTTCCACCATGCTGTAGAATCTTGGTGACCGTTCCACCACACTGTAGACTCTTGGAGACCGTTCCACCAGGCTGTAGAATTTTGGCGACCGTTCCCCCATGCTATAGACTCTTGGCGAATGTTCCACCACACTGTAGACTCTTGGCGAAGGTTCCACCACACTGTATACTCTTGGAGACCGTTCCACCACGCTGTAGAATTTTGGCGACCGTTCCACCACGCTGTAGAATCTTGGCGACCGTTCCACCACACTGTAGACTCTTGGCAAAGGTTCCACCACACTGTATACTCTTGGAGACCGTTCCACCACGCTGTAGAATTTTGGCGACCGTTCCACCACGCTGTAGAATCTTGGCGACCGTTCCACCACACTGTAGATTCTTGGTGATCGTTCCACCAAGCTATAGACTCTTGGCGAATGTTCTACCACACTGTAGACTCTTGGCGAAGGTTCCACCACACTGTATACTCTTGGCGATCGTTCCACCATGCTATAGACTCTTGGCGAATGTTCCACCACACTGTATACTCTTGGAGACCGTTCCACCACGCTGTAGAATTTTGGCGACCGTTCCACCACGCTGTAGAATCTTGGCGACCGTTCGACCACTGTAGACTCTTGGCGATCGTTCCACCATGCTATTGACTCTTGGCGAATGTTCCACCACACTGTAGACTCTTGGCGAAGGTTCCACCACACTGTATACTCTTGGAGACCGTTCCACCACGCTGTAGAATTTTGGCGACCGTTCCACCACGCTGTAGAATCTTGGCGACCGTTCCACCACACTGTAGACTCTTGGCGAAGGTTCCACCACACTGTAGACTCTTGGCGAAGGTTCCACCACACTGTATACTCTTGGAGACCGTTCGTCCACACTGTAGACTCTTGGCGATCGTTCCACCATGCTATAGACTCTTGGCAAATGTTCCACCACACTGTAGACTCTTGGCGAAGGTTCCACCACACTGTATACTCTTGGAGACCGTTCCACCACGCTGTAGAATTTTGGCGACAGTTCCACCACACTGTAGAATCTTGGCGACCGTTCCACCACACTGTAGACTCTTGGCGAAGGTTCCACCACACTGTATACTCTTGGAGACCGTTCCACCACGCTGTAGAATCTTGGCGACCGTTCGACCACACTGTAGACTCTTGGCGATCGTTCCACCATGCTATAGACTCTTGGCGAATGTTCCACCACACTGTAGACTCTTGGCGAAGGTTCCACCACACTGTATACTCTTGGAGACCGTTTGACCACACTGTAGACTCTTGGCGATCGTTTCACCATGCTATAGACTCTTGGCGAATGTTCCACCACACTGTAGATTCTTGGCGAAGGTTCCACCACAGTGTATACTCTTGAAGACCGTTCCACCACGCTGTAGAATTTTGGCGACCGTTCCACCACGCTGTAGAATATTGGCGACCGTTCAACCACACTGTAGACTCTTGGCGATCGTTCCACCATGCTATAGACTCTTGGCGAATGTTCCACCACACTGTAGACTCTTGGAGACCGTTCGACCACACTGTAGACTCTTGGCGATCGTTCCACCATGCTATAGACTCTTGGCGAATGTTCCACCACACTGTAGACTCTTGGCGAAGGTTCCACCACAGTGTATACTCTTGAAGACCGTTCCACCACGCTGTAGAATTTTGGCGACCGTTCCACCACGCTGTAGAATATTGGCGACCGTTCGACCACACTGTAGACTCTTGGCGATCGTTCCACCATGCTATAGACTCTTGGCGAATGTTCCACCACACTGTAGACTCTTGGCGAA
This sequence comes from Archivesica marissinica, assembly GCA_014843695.1. Lineage (NCBI taxonomy): Eukaryota > Metazoa > Mollusca > Bivalvia > Venerida > Vesicomyidae > Archivesica > Archivesica marissinica. The sequence continues at coordinate 49,799,374 of CM026394.1, forward strand.
GGTTCCACCACACTGTATACTCTTGGAGACCGTTCGACCACACTGTAGACTCTTGGCGATCGTTCCACCATGCTATAGACTCTTGGCGAATGTTCCACCACACTGTAGACTCTTGGCGAAGGTTCCACCACACTGTATACTCTTGGAGACCGTTCCACCACGCTGTAGAATTTTGGCGACCGTTCCACCACGCTGTAGAATCTTGGTGACCGTTCCACCACACTGTATACTCTTGGAGACCGTTCCACCACGCTGTAGAATTTTGGCGACCGTTCCACCATGCTGTAGACTCTTGGCGATAGTTCCAACATGCTATAGACTCTTGGCGAAAGTTCCACCACACTGTAGACTCTTGGCGAAGGTTCCACCACACTGTATACTCTTGGAGACCGTTCGACCACACTGTAGACTCTTGGCGATCGTTCCACCATGCTATAGACTCTTGGCGAATGTTCCACCACACTGTAGACTCTTGGCGAAGGTTCCACCACACTGTATACTCTTGGAGACCGTTCCACCACGCTGTAGAATCTTGGCGACCGTTCCACCACGCTGTAGAATTTTGGCGACCATTCCACCACAATGTAGAATCTTGGCGACCGTTCCACCACACTGTAGACTCTTGGCGAAGGTTCCACCACACTGTATACTCTTGGGGACCGTCCCACCACGCTGTAGAATTTTGACGACCGTTCCACCACGCTGTAGAATCTTGTCGACCGTTCGACCACACTGTAGACTCTTGGCGATCGTTCCACCATGCTATAGACTCTTGGCGAATGTTCCACCACACTGTAGACTCTTGGCGAAGGTTCCACCACACTGTATACTCTTGGAGACCGTTCGACCACACTGTAGACTCTTGGCGATCATTCCACCATGCTATAGACTCTTGGCGAAGGTTCCACCACACTGTAGACTCTTGGAGACCGTTCCACCACGCTGTAGAATTTTGGCGACCGTTCCACCATGCTGTAGAATCTTGGTGACCGTTCCACCACACTGTAGACTCTTGGCGAAGGTTCCACCACACTGTATACTCTTGGAGACCGTTCCACCAGGCTGTAGAATTTTGGCGACCGTTCCCCCATGCTATAGACTCTTGGCGAATGTTCCACCACACTGTAGACTCTTGGCGAAGGTTCCACCACACTGTATACTCTTGGAGACCGTTCCACCACGCTGTAGAATTTTGGCGACCGTTCCACCACGCTGTAGAATCTTGGCGACCGTTCCACCACACTGTAGACTCTTGGCAAAGGTTCCACCACACTGTATACTCTTGGAGACCGTTCCACCACGCTGTAGAATTTTGGCGACCGTTACACCACGCTGTAGAATCTTGGCGACCGTTCCACCACACTGTAGATTCTTGGTGATCGTTCCACCAAGCTATAGACTCTTGGCGAATGTTCTACCACACTGTAGACTCTTGGCGAAGGTTCCACCACACTGTATACTCTTGGAGACCGTTCGACCACACTGTAGACTCTTGGCGATCGTTCCACCATGCTATAGACTCTTGGCGAATGTTCCACCACACTGTATACTCTTGGAGACCGTTCCACCACGCTGTAGAATTTTGGCGACCGTTCCACCACGCTGTAGAATCTTGGCGACCGTTCGACCACTGTAGACTCTTGGCGATCGTTCCACCATGCTATTGACTCTTGGCGAATGTTCCACCACACTGTAGACTCTTGGCGAAGGTTCCACCACACTGTATACTCTTGGAGACCGTTCCACCACGCTGTAGAATTTTGGCGACCGTTCCACCACGCTGTAGAATCTTGGCGACCGTTCCACCACACTGTAGACTCTTGGCGAAGGTTCCACCACACTGTATACTCTTGGAGACCGTTCCACCATGCTGTAGAATTTTGGCGACCGTTCCACCACGCTGTAGAATCTTGGCGACCGTTCGACCACACTGTAGACTCTTGGCGATCGTTCCACCATGCTATAGACTCTTGGCGAATGTTCCACCACACTGTAGACTCTTGGCGAAGGTTCCACCACACTGTATACTCTTGGAGACCGTTCCACCACGCTGTAGAATTTTGGCGACCGTTCCACCATGCTGTAGACTCTTGGCGATCGTTCCACCATGCTATAGACTCTTGGCGAAAGTTCCACCACACTGTAGACTCTTGGCGAAGGTTCCACCACACTGTATACTCTTGGAGACCGTTCGACCACACTGTAGACTCTTGGCGATCGTTCCACCATGCTATAGACTCTTGGCGAATGTTCCACCACACTGTAGACTCTTGGCGAAGGTTCCACCACACTGTATACTCTTGGAGACCGTTCCACCACGCTGTAGAATCTTGGCGACCGTTCCACCACGCTGTAGAATTTTGGCGACCGTTCCACCACACTGTAGAATCTTGGCGACCGTTCCACCACACTGTAGACTCTTGGCGAAGGTTCCACCACACTGTATACTCTTGGGGACCGTTCCACCACGCTGTAGAATTTTGGCGACCGTTCCACCACGCTGTAGAATCTTGGCGACCGTTCGACCACACTGTAGACTCTTGGCGATCGTTCCACCATGCTATAGACTCTTGGCGAATGTTCCACCACACTGTAGACTCTTGGCGAAGGTTCCACCACACTGTATACTCTTGGAGACCGTTCGACCACACTGTAGACTCTTGGCGATCATTCCACCATGCTATAGACTCTTGGCGAAGGTTCCACCACACTGTAGACTCTTGGAGACCGTTCCACCACGCTGTAGAATTTTGGCGACCGTTCCACCATGCTGTAGAATCTTGGTGACCGTTCCACCACACTGTAGACTCTTGGCGAAGGTTCCACCACACTGTATACTCTTGGAGACCGTTCCACCAGGCTGTAGAATTTTGGCGACCGTTCCCCCATGCTATAGACTCTTGGCGAATGTTCCACCACACTGTAGACTCTTGGCGAAGGTTCCACCACACTGTATACTCTTGGAGACCGTTCCACCACGCTGTAGAATTTTGGCGACCGTTCCACCACGCTGTAGAATCTTGGCGACCGTTCCACCACACTGTAGACTCTTGGCAAAGGTTCCACCACACTGTATACTCTTGGAGACCGTTCCACCACGCTGTAGAATTTTGGCGACCGTTCCACCACGCTGTAGAATCTTGGCGACCGTTCCACCACACTGTAGATTCTTGGTGATCGTTCCACCAAGCTATAGACTCTTGGCGAATGTTCTACCACACTGTAGACTCTTGGCGAAGGTTCCACCACACTGTATACTCTTGGCGATCGTTCCACCATGCTATAGACTCTTGGCGAATGTTCCACCACACTGTATACTCTTGGAGACCGTTCCACCACGCTGTAGAATTTTGGCGACCGTTCCACCACGCTGTAGAATCTTGGCGACCGTTCGACCACTGTAGACTCTTGGCGATCGTTCCACCATGCTATTGACTCTTGGCGAATGTTCCACCACACTGTAGACTCTTGGCGAAGGTTCCACCACACTGTATACTCTTGGAGACCGTTCCACCACGCTGTAGAATTTTGGCGACCGTTCCACCACGCTGTAGAATCTTGGCGACCGTTCCACCACACTGTAGACTCTTGGCGAAGGTTCCACCACACTGTATACTCTTGGAGACCGTTCCACCATGCTGTAGAATTTTGGCGACCGTTCCACCACGCTGTAGAATCTTGGCGACCGTTCGACCACACTGTAGACTCTTGGCGATCGTTCCACCATGCTATAGACTCTTGGCAAATGTTCCACCACACTGTAGACTCTTGGTGAAGGTTCCAACACACTGTATACTCTTGGAGACCGTTCGACCACACTGTAGACTCTTGGCAATCGTTCCACCATGCTACAGACTCTTGGCGAATGTTCCACCACACTGTAGACTCTTGGCGAAGGTTCCACCACACTGTATACTCTTGGAGACCGTTCCACCACGCTGTATAATTTTGGCGACCGTTCCACCACGCTGTAAAATCTTGGCGACCGTTCGACCACACTGTAGACTCTTGGCGACCGTTCCACCACATTGTAAACTCTTGGCGACCGTTCCACCACGTTGTAGCCTCTTGGCGATCGTTCCACCATGCTATAGACACTTGGCGATCGTTCCACCACACTGTAGACCCTTGGCGACTGTTCCACCACACTGTAGATTCTTGGCGACAGTTCCACCACACTGTAGACTCTTGGCGACTGTTCCACCACACTGTAGACTCTTGGCGACTGTTCCACCACACTGTATACTCTTGGCGACTGTTCCACCACGTTGTTGCCTCTTAGCGACCGTTCCACCACGCTGTATACTCTTGGCGACCGTTCCACCACACTGGCGACTGTTCCACCACATTGTAGACTCTTGGCGACTGTTCCATCACACTGTAGACTCTTGGCGAATCTTGGCGACTGTTCCACGCTGTAGACTCGGTACCGGTAATGAAAATTCAATAAAAACATTAATAATTGTCATATAAAAGCCAAACAATCATTATAATGCATCAAACAAATACATATTGACAAATTTACAAGACTGCAATTTAAACATCACAAACAAATGGACAAATCTACAGACTGCAACACCATTACGACTAAACCAGGACACTACCACTAAACCTATCGCACTACTATTAAAACTACCACCTCACACATTGTAGACTCTTGGCGACCGTTCCATCAAGCTGTAGACTCTTGGCGACCGTTCCACCACGTTGTAGACTATCGACTCTTGGCGACCGTTCCACCACATTGTAGACGCTTGGCGACCGTTCCACCACACTGTAAACTCTTGGCGACTGTTCCACCACACTGTAGACTCTTGGCGAATCTTGGCGACTGTTCCACGCTGTAGACTTGGTACCGGTAATGAAAATTCAATAAAAACATTAATAATTTTCATGTAAAAGCCAAACAATCATTATAATGCATCAAACAAATACATATTGACAAATCTACAAGACTGCAATATAAACATCACAGATAAACGGACAAATCTACACAAACAAACGGACAAATCTACACAAACAAATGGACAAATCTACAGACTGCAATACCATTACGACTAAACCATGACACTACCACTAAACCTATCGCACTACCACTAAAACTACCATCTCACACGTTGTAGACTCTTGGCAACCGTTCCACCACGTTGTAGACTCTTGGCGACCGTTCCACCACGTTGTAGACACTTGGCGACCGTTCCACCACGTTGTAGACTCTTGGCGACCGTTCCACCACGTTGTAGACTCTTGGTGACTGTTCCACCACACTGTAGAATCTTGGCGACTGTTCCAAGCTGTAGACTCGGTACCGGTAATGAAAATTCAATAAAAACATTGATAATTTTCATGTAAATGCCAAACAATCATTATAATGCATCAAACAAATACATATTGACACATCTACAAGACTGCAATATAAACATCACAAACAAACGGACAAATCTACACAAACAAACGGACAAATCTACAGACTGCAATACCATTACGACTAAACCATGACACTACCACTAAACCTATCACACTACTACTAAAACTACCACCTCACACGTTGTAGACTCTTGGCGACCGTTCCACCACGTTGTAGACTCTTGGCGACTGTTCCACCACACTGTAGACTCTTGGTGAATCTTGGCGACTGTTCCACGTTGTAGACTCTTGGCGACCGTTCCACCACGTTGTAGACTCTTGACGACCGTTCCACCACGTTGCAGACTCAGTACCGGTAATGAAAATTCAATAAAAATTAAAAACATTAATAATTTTCATGTAAAAACCAAACAATCATTATAATGCATCAAACAAATACATATTGACAAATTTACAAGACTGCAATATAAACATCACAAACAAACGGACAAATCTACACAAACAAACGGACAAATCTACAGACTGTAATACCATTACGACTAAACCATGACACTACAACTAAACCTATCGCACTACTATTAAAACTACCACCTCACACGTTGTAGACTCTTGGCGACCGTTCCACCACGATGTAGACTCTTGGCGACTGTTCCACCACGTTGTAGACACTTGGCGACCGTTCCACCACGTTGTAGACTCTTGGCGACCGTTCCACCACGTTGCAGACTCTTGGCGACTGTTCCACCACACTGTAGAATCTTGGCGACTGTTCCAAGCTGTAGACTCGGTACCGGTAATGAAAATTCAATAAAAACATTAATAATTTTCATGTAAAAGCCATACAATCATTATAATGCATCAAACAAATACATATTGACAAATCTACAAGACTGCAATATAAACATCACAAACCAACGGACAAATCTACGCAAACAAACGGACAAATCTACACACTGCAATACCATTACGACTAAACCACGACACTACCACTAAACCTATCGCACTACTACTAAAACTACCACCTCACACGTTGTAGACTCTTGGCGACCATTCCACCACATTGTAGACTCTTGGCGACCGTTCCACCACATTGTAGACTCTTGGCGACTGTTCCACCACACTGTAGACTCTTGGCGAATCTTGGCGACTGTTCCACGCTGTAGACTCGGTACCGGTAATGAAAATTCAATAAAAACATTAATAATTGTCATGTAAAAGCCAAACAATCATTATAATGCATCAAACAAATACATATTGACAAATCTACAAGACTGCAATTTAAACATCACAAACAAATGGACAAATCTACAGACTGCAACACCATTACGACTAAACCAGAACACTACCACTAAACCTATCGCACTACTATTAAAACTACCACCTCACGCGTTGTAGACTCTTGGCGACCATTCCACCACATGGTAGACTCTTGGCGACCGTTCCACCACGTTGTAGACTCTTGGCTACCGTTCTACCACGTTGTAGACTCTTGGCTACCGTTCCACCACGTTGTAGACTCTTGGCTACCGTTCTACCACGTTGTAGACTCTTGGCTACCGTTCCACCACGTTGTAGACTCTTGGCTACCGTTCCACCACGTTGTAGACTCAGTACCGGTAATGAAAATTCAATAAAAACATTAATAATTGTCATGTAAAAGCCAAACAATCATTATAATGCATCAAACAAATACATATTGACAAATCTACAAGACTGCTATATAAACATCACAGACAAACGGACAAATCTACACAAACAAATGGACAAATCTACAGACTGCAATACCATTACGACTAAACCATGACACTACCACTAAACTTATCGCACTACTATTAAAAACTACCACCTCACACATTGTAGACTCTTGGCGACCGTTCCACCACGTTGTAGACGCTTGGCGACCGTTCCACCTCACTGTAGACTCTTGGCGACTATTCCACCACACTGTAGACTATTGGCGAATCTTGGCGACTGTTCCACCACACTGTAGAATCTTGGCGACTGTTCCAAGCTGTAGACTCGGTACCGGTAATGAAAATTCAATAAAAACATTAATAATTTTCATGTAAAAGCCAAACAATCATTATAATGCATCAAACAAATACATATTGACAAATCTACAAGACTCTAATATAAACATCACAGACAAACAGACAAATCTACGCAAACAAATGGACAAATCTATAGACTGCAATACCATTACCACTAAACCACGACACTACCACTAAACCTATCGCATTACCACTAAAACTAGCACCTCACAGGTTGTAGACTCTTGGCGACCGTTCCACCACGTTGTAGACGCTTGGCGACCGTTCCACCACACTGTAGACTCTTGGCGACTGTTCCACCACACTGTAGACTCTTTGGCGAATCTTGGCGACTGTTCCATGCTGTAGACTCGGTACCGGTAATGAAAATTCAATAAAAACATTAATAATTTTCATGTAAAAGCCAAACAATCATTTTAATGCATCAAACAAATACATATTGACAAATCTACAAGACTGCAATATAAACATCACAGACAAACGGACAAATCTATAGACTGCAATACCATGACACTACCACTAAACCTATCGCACTACCACTAAAACTACCACCTCACACGTTGTAGACTCTTGGCGACCGTTCCACCACGATGTAGACTCTTGGCGACCGTTCCACCACAATGTAGACTCTTAGCGACTGTTCCACCACGTTGTAGACTCTTGGCGACCGTTCCACCACGTTGTAGACTCTTGGCGACTACTGTTCCACCACACTGTAGAATCTTGGCGACTGTTCCACGCTGTAGACTCGGTACCGGTAATGAAAATTCAATAAAAACATTAATAATTTCCATGTAAAAACCAAACAATCATTATAATGCATCAAACAAATACATATTGACAAATCTACAAGTCTGCAATATAAACATCACAGACAAATCTACACAAACAAATGGACAAATCTACAGACTGCAATACCATTACGACTAAACCATGACACTACCACTAAACCTATCGCACTACTATTAAAACTACCACCTCACACGTTGTAGACTCTTGGCGACCATTCCACCACGTTGTAGACTTTTGGCGACCGTTCCACCACGTTGTAGACTCTTGGCGACAGTTCCACCACGTTGTAGACTCTTGGCGACCATTCCACCACGTTGTAGACTCTTGGCGACCGTTCCACCACATTGTAGACTCTTGGCGACTGTTCCACCACATTGTAGACTCTTGGCGACTGTTCCACGCTGTAGACTCGGTACCGGTAATGAAAATTCAATAAAAACATTAATAATTATCATGTAAAAACCAAACAATCATTATAATGCATCAAACAAATACATATTGACAAATCTACAAGACTGCAATATAAACATCACAAACAAACGGACACATCTACACAAACAAACGGACAAATCTACAGACTGCAATACCATTACGACTAAACCATGACACTACCACTAAACCTATCGCACTACTATTAAAACTACCACCTCACATGTTGTAGACTCTTGGCGACCGTTCCATCACGCTGTAGACTCTTGGCGACCGTTGCACCACGTTGTAGACTCTTGGCGACTGTTCCACCACACTGTAGAATCTTGGCGACTGTTCCAAGCTGTAGACTCGGTACCGGTAATGAAAATTCAATAAAAACATTAATAATTTTCATGTAAAAGCCAAACAATCATTATAATGCATCAAACAAATACATATTGACAAATCTACAAGACTGCAATATAAACATCACAGACAAACGGACAAATCTATAGACTGCAATACCATTACCACTAAACCATGACACTACCACTAAACCTATCGCACTACCACTAAATCTACCACCTCACACGTTGTAGACTCTTGGCGACCGTTCCACCACGTTGTAGACGCTTGTCGACCGTTCCACCACACTGTAGACTCTTGGCGATCGTTCCACCACGTTGTAGACTCCGTACCGGTAATGAAAATTCAATAAAAATTAAAAACATTAATAATTTACATGTAAAAACCAAACAATCATTATAATGCATCAAACAAATACATATTGACAAATCTACAAGACTGCAATATAAACATCACAGACAAACGGACAAATCTACGCAAACAAACGGACAAATCTACAGACTGCAATACCATTATGACTAAACCATGACACTACCACTAAACCTATCGCATTACCACTAAAACTACCACCTCACACGTTGTAGACTCTTGGCGACCGTTCCACCACGCTGTAGACTCTTGGCGACCGTTCCACCACGTTGTTAGACTATTGGCGACCGTTCCACCACGTTGGTAGACTATTGGCGACCGTTCCACCACGTTGTAGACTCTTGGCGACTATTCCACACTGTAGACTCGGTACCGGTAATGAAAATTCAATAAAAACATTAATAATTTTCATGTAAAAGCCAAACAATCATTATAATGCATCAAACAAATACATATTGACAAATCTACACACTGCAATATAAATATCACAAACAAACGGACAAATCTACACACTGTAATGCATACAGGACAAACAAATAACACAATGAATAACATATATAATTGTAAATTGTTTTACTCACATCTGCCCCGCGTCCTTAATACATACCGACTGCAATACCATTACCACTAAAACTACGACTAAACCATCACACTACCACTAAGCCTATCGCACGACCACTAAAACTACCACCTCGCACGGCGCAACACTCGTCTTCACCATTCGGCTCCTTCCACTCACACAGCTGGTGTACGCATCCACCTGCTCGACATGTCCACCACGACTCCCAAGGAATCCCTATTCATGCAATGAGACAGAATAGCTAGTTTTAGAACACATTTTTGAAATTGGAAGCATATATATAGAAGCGGATTAGAAAATAGAAGCGGATTAGACAATAAGTATCAATGGGTACAAGTTATATCTTTGTTCCAAACCCGCACTGGAATACATTAACGTGTTGAAAGCATTTGGGAAATGTAGAAAACTCATAGAGCACTTCAAGCACTCCACTACCTTGAGGAAACGACTAATGAGTAACTGCCTGAATACCTTGACAGACATCAGCCCAGTCACACACAAAGTAAAGGCAGACACATCACACGCAAAGTAAAGGCAGACCCATCACACGCAAAGTAAAGGCAGACCCATCACACGCAAAGTAAAGGCAGACCCGTCACACGCAAAGTAAAGGCAGACCCGTCACACTCAAAGTAAAGGCAGACCCGTCACACGCAAAGTAAAGGCAGACCCGTCACACGCAAAGTAAAGGCAGACCCGTCACACGCAAAGTAAAGGCAGACCCGTCGCACTTAAATTAAAGGCAGACCCGTCACACGCAAATTAAAGGCAGACCCGTCACACGCAAATTAAAGGCAGACCCATCACACGCAAAGTAAAGGCAGACCCGTCACACGCAAAGTAAAGGCAGACCCGTCACACTCAAATTAAAGGCAGACCAATCACACAAAAAGTAAAGGCAGACCCGTCACACGCAAATTAAAGGCAGACCCATCACACGCAAAGTAAAGGCAGACCCGTCACACGCAAAGTAAAGGCAGACCCGTCACACTCAAATTAAAGGCAGACCAATCACACAAAAAGTAAAGGCAGACCCGTCACACGCAAATTAAAGGCAGACCCATCACACGCAAAGTAAAGGCAGACCCGTCACACGCAAAGTAAAGGCAGACCCGTCACACTCAAATTAAAGGCAGACCAATCACACAAAAAGTAAAGGCAGACCCGTCACACGCAAATTAAAGGCAGACCCATCACACGCAAAGTAAAGGCAGACCCGTCACACGCAAAGTAAAGGCAGACCCGTCACACTCAAATTAAAGGCAGACCAATCACACAAAAAGTAAAGGCAGACCCGTCACACTCAAAGTAAGGGCAGACCCGTCACACGCATAGTAAAGGCAGACCCATCACACGCAAAGTAAAGGCAGACCCGTCACAAGCAAAGTAAAGGCAGACCCGTCACACTCAAAGTAAAGGCAGACCCGTCACACGCAAAGTAAAGGCAGACCCGTCACACGCAAAGTAAAGGCAGACCCGTCACACTCAAAGTAAGGGCAGACCCGTCACACGCAAAGTAAAGGCAGACCCGTCGCACTTAAATTAAAGGCAGACCCGTCACACGCAAATTAAAGGCAGACCCGTCACACGCAAATTAAAGGCAGACCCATCACACGCAAAGTAAAGGCAGACCCGTCACACAAAAAGTAAAGGCAGACCCGTCACACTCAAAGTAAGGGCAGACCCGTCACACGCATAGTAAAGGCAGACCCGTCACACGCAAAGTAAAGGCAGACCCGTCACAAGCAAAGTAAAGGCAGACCCGTCACACTCAAAGTAAAGGCAGACCCGTCACACGCAAAGTAAAGGCAGACCCGTCACACGCAAAGTAAAGGCAGACCCGTCACACTCAAAGTAATGGCAGACCCGTCACACGCAAAGTAAAGGCAGACCCGTCACAAGCAAAGTAAAGGCAGACACATCACACGCAAAGTAAAGGCAGACCCGTCACACGCAAAGTAAAGGCAGACCCGTCACACACAAAGTAAAGGCAGACCTGTCACACGCAAAGTAAAGGCAGACCCTCACACGCAAGTAAAGGCAGACCCGTCACACGCAAAGTAAGGGAGACCCGTCGCACTTAAATTAAGGCAGACCCGTCACACGCAAATTAAAGGCAGACCCGTCACACGCAAATTAAAGCAGACCCGTCACACGCAAAGTAAAGCAGACCCGTCCACATGCAGTAAAGGCAGACCCGTCACAAAACTACATAAAGGCAACCAATCACACAAAAAGTAAAGGCAGACCCGTCACACTCAAAGTAAGGGCAGACCCGTCACACGCATAGTAAAGGCAACCCGTCACACGCATAAAGGCAGAACCCGTCACAAGCAAAGTAAAGGCAGACCCGTCACACGCAATAAGCGACCCGTCACACGCAAAGCAATAAGGCAGACCCGTCCACACGCAATTAAAGGCAGACCCGTCGCACTTAAATTAAAGGCAGACCCGTCACACGCAAATTAAAGGCAGACCCGTCACACGCAAATTAAAGGCAGACCCGTCACACGCAAATTAAAGGCAGACCCGTCACACGCAAAGTAAAGGCAGACCCGTCACACGCAAAGTAAAGGCAGACCCGTCGCACTAAAATTAAAGGCAGACCCGTCACACGCAAATTAAAGGCAGACCCGTCACACGCAAATTAAAGGCAGACCCTCACACGCAAGTAAAGGCAGACCCGTCACACGCAAGTAAAGGCAGACCCGTCACACTCAAATTAAAGGCAGACCAATCACCAAAAGTAAAGGCAGACCCGTCACCTCAGTAAAGGGCAGACCCTCACACGCATAGTAAGGCAGACCCATCACGCGCAAGTAAAGGCAGACCCGTCACAAGCAAAGTAAAGGCAGACCCGTCACACTCAAAGTAAAGCAGACCCGTCACACGCAAAGTAAGGCAGACCCGTCACACGCAAAGTAAAGGCAGACCCGTCACACTCAAAGTAGGGCAGACCCGTCACACGCAAAGTAAAGGCAGACCCTCGCACTTAAATTAAAGGCAGACCCGTCACACGCAAATTAAAGGCGAGACCCGTCACACGCAAATTAAAGGCAGACCCATCACACGCAAAGTAAAGGCAAACCCGTCACACCAAAGTAAGGCAGACCCGTCACCTCAATTAAAGGCAGACCAATCACACAAAAAGTAAAGGCAGACCCGTCACACTCAAAGTAAGGGCAGACCCGTCACACGCATAGTAAAGGCAGACCCGTCACACGCAAAGTAAAGGCAGACCCGTCACAAGCAAAGTAAAGGCAGACCCGTCACACGCAAAGTAAAGGCAGACCCGTCACACACAAAGTAAAGGCAGACCTGTCACACGCAAAGTAAAGGCAGACATGTCACACGCAAAGTAAAGGCAGACCCGTCACACGCAAAGCAAAGGCAGACCCGTCACATGCAAAGTAAAGGCAGACCCGTCACACGCAAAGTAAAGGCAGACATATCACACGCAAAGTAAGGATTGTCAAGAAGTACTTGTGGGTGGCCGAGGTGGATTGGCAATAATTACTAATGGCCACGGAGGATTGGCAATAAGTACCAATGGCCGAGACGGATTGGCAATAAGTACCACTTGTGGGTGGCCGAGGTGGATTGGCAATAATTACTAATGGCCACGGAGGATTGGCAATAAGTACCAATGGCCGAGACGGATTGGCAATAAGTACCAAAGGCCGATGTGGATTGGCAATAAGTACCAATAGCCAATGCGGATTGGCAATACGTACCAATAGCCAATGCGGATTGGCATTAAGTACCAATAGCCAGTGCGGATTGGCAATAAGTACCAATGGCATGGCCAAGGGGTTTGGCAATAAGTACGAGTGGGTGGCCGAGGCAAATTAGCAATAAGTATCAGTGGGTGGTCGAGACGAATTGGCAATAAGTATCAGTGGGTGGCCGAGGCGAATTGGCAATAAGTAGCAATGGCCAATGCGGATTGGCAATACGTACCGATGGCCGAGGCGGGTTGGCAATAAGTAGCAATGGCCAATGCGGATTGGCAATACGTACCGATGGCCGAGGCGGGTTGGCAATAAGTACCGATGGCCAAGACGGGTTGGCAATAAGTATCAGTGGGTGGCCGAGGCGAATTGGCAATAAGTAGCAATGGCCAATGCAGATTGGCAATACGTACACATGGCCGAGGCGGGTTGGCAATAAGTAGCAATGGCCAATGCGGATTGGCAATACGTACCGATGGCCGAGGCGGGTTGGCAATAAGTACCGATGGCCGAGGCGGGTTGGCAATAAATACCGATGGACGAGGCGGGTTGGCAATAAGTACGGATGGACGAGGGGGGGTTTGGCAATAAGTACCGATGGATGAGGGGGGTTTGGCAATAAGTACCGATGGCCGAGGCGTATTGGCAATAAGTATCAATGGCCGAGGCGGATTGGCAATAAGTACCAATGGTCGAGGTGGATTGGCAATAAGTACCGATGGCCGAGGTGGATTGGCAAACAGTACCGATGGCCGAAGCCGGTTGGCAATAATTACCGATGGCCGAGGCCAGTTGGCAATAAGTACCGATGGCCGAGGCCGGTTGGCAATAAGTACCGATGGCCGAGGCCGGTTGGCAATAAGTACCGATGGCCAAGGCCGGTTGGCAATAAGTAACGCCGACGGGGGTTGGCAATAAGTACCGATGGCCGAAACCGGTTGGCAATAAGTACCGATGGCCAAGGCGGATTGGCAATAAGTACCGATGGCCGAGGCGGATTGGCAATAAGTATCAATGGCCGAGGCGGATTGGCAATAAGTACCAATGGTCGAGGTGGATTGGCAATAAGTACCGATGGCCGAGGTGGATTGGCAAACAGTACCGATGGCCGAAGCCGGTTGGCAATAATTACCGATGGCCGAGGCCGGTTGGCAATAAGTACCGATGGCCGAGGCCGGTTGGCAATAAGAACCTATGGCCGAGGCCGGTTGGCAATAAGTACCGATGGCCAACGCCGGTTGGCAATAAGTAACGCCGAGGGTGGTTGGCAATAAGTACCGATGGTCGAAACCGGTTGGCAATAAGTACCGATGGCCGAGGCTGGTTGGCAATAAGTAATGCCGAGGGGGGTTGGCAATAAGAACCGATGGCCGAGGGGGTTGGCAATAAGTACCGATGGCCGAGGGGGTTGGCAATAAGTACCGATGGCTGAGGCGGGTTGGCAATAAGTACAGATGGATGAGGGGGGTTTGGCAATAAGTACCGATGGCCGAGGAGGGTTGGCAATAAGTACCAATGGCTGAAGAGGGTTGGCAATAAGTACCAATGGCCGAGGAGGGTTGACAATAAGTACCAATGGCCGACGAGGGTTGACAATAAGTACCAATGGCCGAGGAGGGTTGACAATAAGTACCAATGGCCGAGGAGGGTTGACAATAAGTACCGATGGCCGAGGAGGGTTGGCAATAAGTACCGATGGCCGAGGAGGGTTGGCAATAAGTACCAATGGCCGAGGAGGGTTGGCAATAAGTACCAATGGCTGAAGAGGGTTGGCAATAAGTACCAATGGCCGAGGAGGGTTGACAATAAGTACCAATGGCTGAGGGGGGTTGGCAATAAGTACCAATGGCCGAGGAGGGTTGACAATAAGTACCAATGGCCGAGGAGGGTTGACAATAAGTACCAATGGCCGAGGAGGGTTGGCAATAAGTACCAATGGCTGAGGGGGGTTGGCAATAAGTACTAATGGCTGAGGAGGGTTGGCAATAAGTACCAATGGCAATAAGTACCAATGGCCGAGGAGGGTTGACAATAAGTACCAATGGCTGAGGGGGGTTGGCAATAAGTACCAATGGCCGAGGAGGGTTGACAATAAGTACCAATGGCCGAGGAGGGTTGACAATAAGCACCAATGGCCAAGGAGGGTTGACAATAAGTACCAATGGCTGAGGAGGGTTGGCAATAAGTACCAATGGCCGAGGAGGGTTGACAATAAGTACCAATGGCCGAGGAGGGTTGACAATAAGTACCAATGGCCGAGGAGGGTTGACAATAAGTACCAATGGCTGAGGGGGGTTGGCAATAAGTACCAATGGCCGAGGAGGGTTGACAATAAGTACCAATGGCCGAGGAGGGTTGACAATAAGTACCAATGGCCAAGGAGGGTTGACAATAAGTACCACTGGCCGAGAGGGGTTGGCAATAAGTACCAATGGCCGAGAGGGGTTGGCAATAAGTACCACTGGCAATACGTACCAATGGCCGAGGCGGGTTGACAATAAGTACCAATGGCCGAGGAGGGTTGGCAATAAGTACCAATGGCTGAGGGGGGTTGGCAATAAGTACCACTGGCCGAGGAGGGTTGACAATAAGTACCAATGGCCGAGGGGGGTTGACAATAAGTACCGATGGCCTAGTTGGGTTGGCAATAAGTACCAATGACAATAAGTACCAATGGCCGAGGGGGGTTGGCAATAGGTACCGATGGCAATAGGTACCAATGGCCGAGGAGTGTTGACAATAAGTACCGATGGCAATAAGTACCAATGGCCGAGGAGGGTTGGCAATAAGTACCGATGGCAATAAGTACCAATGGCCGAGGAGGGTTGTCAATAAGTACCGATGGCCGAGGAGGGTTGACAATAAGTACCGATGGCCGAGGAGGGTTGACAATAAGTACCAATGACAATAAGTACCAATGGCCGAGAAGGGTTGACAATAAGTACCAATGGCAATAAGTACCAATGGCCGAGGAGGGTTGACAATAAGTACCACTGGCCGAGAGGGGTTGGCAATAAGTACCAATGGCCGAGAGGGGTTGGCAATAAGTACCACTGGCAATACGTACCAATGGCCGAGGCGGGTTGACAATAAGTACCAATGGCCGAGGAGGGTTGGCAATAAGTACCAATGGCTGAGGGGGATTGGCAATAAGTACCACTGGCCGAGAGGGGTTGGCAATAAGTACCACTTGCCGAGAGGGGTTGGCAATAAGTACCGACAATAAGTACCAATGGCTGAGGGGGGTTGGCAATAAGTACCAATGGCCGAGGAGGGTTGACAATAAGTACCACTGGCCGAGAGGGGTTGGCAATAAGTACCAATGGCCGAGAGGGGTTGGCAATAAGTACCACTGGCAATACGTACCAATGGCCGAGGCGGGTTGACAATAAGTACCAATGGCCGAGGAGGGTTGGCAATAAGTACCAATGGCTGAGGGGGGTTGGCAATAAGTACCACTGGCCGAGAGGGGTTGGCAATAAGTACCACTGGCCGAGAGGGGTTGGCAATAAGTACCAATGGCAATAAGTACCGATGGCCGAAGGGGGTTGACAATAAGTACCGATGGCAATAAGTACCGATGGCCGAGGAGGGTTGACAATAAGTACCAATGGCCGAGGGGGGTTGACAATAAGTACCGATGGCCTAGTTGGGTTGGCAATAAGTACCAATGACAATAAGTACCAATGGCCGAGGGGGGTTGGCAATAGGTACCGATGGCAATAGGTACCAATGGCCGAGGAGGGTTGACAATAAGTACCGATGGCAATAAGTACCAATGGCCGAGGAGGGTTGGCAATAAGTACCGATGGCAATAAGTACCAATGGCCGAGGAGGGTTGTCAATAAGTACCGATGGCCGAGGAGGGTTGACAATAAGTACCGATGGCCGAGGAGGGTTGACAATAAGTACCAATGACAATAAGTACCAATGGCCGAGGAGGGTTGACAATAAGTACCAATGGCAATAAGTACCAATGGCCGAGGAGGGTTGACAATAAGTACCGATGGCAATAAGTACCGATGGCCGAGGAGGGTTGACAATAAGTACCGATGGCCGAGGAGGGTTGACAATAGGTACCAATGACAATAAGTACCAATGGCCGAGGGGGGTTGACAATAAGTACCGATGGCAATAAGTACCGATGGCCGAGGGGGGTTGACAATAAGTACCAATGGCCGAGGAGGGTTGACAATAAGTACCGATGGCCGAGGAGGGTTGACAATAAGTACCGATGGCAATAAGTACCAATGGCCGAGGGGGCTTGACAATAAGTACCGATGGCAATAAGTACCAATGGCCGAGGGGGGTTGACATTAAGTACCGATGGCAATAAGTACCAATGGCCGAGGACGGTTGACAATAAGTACCGATGGCAATAAGTACCAATGGCCGAGGGGGGTTGACATTAAGTACCGATGGCCTAGTTGTGTTGGCAATAAGTGCCGATGGCAATAAGTACCGATTGCCGAGGGGGGTTGACAATAAGTACCAATGACAATAAGTACCAATGGCCGAGGGGGGTTGGCAATAAGTACAAATGACAATAAGTACCAATGGCCGAGGGGGGTTGGCAATAAGTACCGATGGCCGAGGGGGGTTGGCAATAAGTACCAATGGCCGAGAGGGGTTGGCAATAAGTACCAATGGCCGAAAGGGGTTGGCAATAAGTACCACTGGCAATACGTACCAATGGCCGAGGCGGGTTGACAATAAGTACCAATGGCCGAGGAGGGTTGGCAATAAGTACCAATGGCTGAGGGGGGTTGGCAATAAGTACCACTGGCCGAGAGGGGTTGGCAATAAGTACCACTGGCCGAGAGGGGTTGGCAATAAGTACCAATGGCAATAAGTACCGATGGCCGAAGGGGGTTGACAATAAGTACCGATGGCAATAAGTACCGATGGCCGAGGAGGGTTGACAATAAGTACCAATGGCCGAGGGGGGTTGACAATAAGTACCGATGGCCTAGTTGGGTTGGCAATAAGTACCAATGACAATAAGTACCAATGGCCGAGGGGGGTTGGCAATAGGTACCGATGGCAATAGGTACCAATGGCCGAGGAGGGTTGACAATAAGTACCGATGGCAATAAGTACCAATGGCCGAGGAGGGTTGGCAATAAGTACCGATGGCAATAAGTACCAATGGCCGAGGAGGGTTGTCAATAAGTACCGATGGCCGAGGAGGGTTGACAATAAGTACCGATGGCCGAGGAGGGTTGACAATAAGTACCAATGACAATAAGTACCAATGGCCGAGGAGGGTTGACAATAAGTACCAATGGCAATAAGTACCAATGGCCGAGGAGGGTTGACAATAAGTACCGATGGCAATAAGTACCGATGGCCGAGGAGGGTTGACAATAAGTACCGATGGCCGAGGAGGGTTGACAATAGGTACCGATGGCCGAGGGGGGTTGACAATAAGTACCGATGGCAATAAGTACCGATGGCCGAGGGGGGTTGACAATAAGTACCAATGGCCGAGGAGGGTTGACAATAAGTACCGATGGCCGAGGAGGGTTGACAATAAGTACCGATGGCAATAAGTACCAATGGCCGAGGGGGCTTGACAATAAGTACCGATGGCAATAAGTACCAATGGCCGAGGGGGGTTGACATTAAGTACCGATGGCAATAAGTACCAATGGCCGAGGACGGTTGACAATAAGTACCGATGGCAATAAGTACCAATGGCCGAGGGGGGTTGACATTAAGTACCGATGGCCTAGTTGTGTTGGCAATAAGTGCCGATGGCAATAAGTACCGATGGCCGAGGGGGGTTGACAATAAGTACCAATGACAATAAGTACCAATGGCCGAGGGGGGTTGGCAATAAGTACCGATGGCCGAGCGGGGTTGGCAATAAGTACCGATGGCCGAGGGGGGTTGACAATAAGTACCAATGGATGAGGGGGGTTGGCAATAAGTACCATGGCTAGGGGGGTTGGCAATAAGTACCAATGGCCGAGGGGGGTTGGCAATAAGTACCAATGGCCGAGGGGGGTTGGCAATAAG
>CM026394.1:49820061-49845412 GCA_014843695.1 Archivesica marissinica
CGACCCTACCCTGCGACTGTTCCACCACGTTGTTGCCTCTTAGCGACCGTTCCACCACGCTGTATACTCTTGGCGACCATTACACCACACTGTAGACTCTTGGCGAAGGTTCCACCACACTGTAGACTCTTGGCGACCGTTCCACCACGCTGTAGACTCTTGGCGACCGTTCCACCATGCTGTAGACTCTTGGCGACCGTTCCACAACGTTGTAGACTCTTGGCGAATGTTACACCACACTGTAGACTCTTGGCGAAGGTTACACCACGTTGTAGCCTCTTGGCGAATGTTCCACCACACTGTAGACTCTTGGCGAAGGTTCCACAACACTGTATACACTTGGAGACCGTTTCACCACGCTGTAGAATTTTGGCGACCGTTCCACCACACTGTAGAATCTTGGCGACCGTTCCACCACACTGTAGACTCTTGGCGAAGGTTCCACCACACTGTAGACTCTTGGCGATCGTTGCACCATGCTATAGACTCTTGGCGAATGTTCCACCACACTGTATACTCGTGGCGAAGGTTCCACCACACTGTATACTCTTGGAGACCGTTCGACCACACTGTAGACTCTTGGCGATCGTTCCACCATGCTATAGACTCTTGGCGAATGTTCCACCACACTGTAGACTCTTGGCGAAGGTTCCACCACACTGTATACTCTTGGCGAAGGTTCCACCACACTGTATACTCTTGGAGACCGTTCCACACGCTGTAGAATTTTGGCGACCGTTCCAACACGCTGTAGAATCTTGGTGACCGTTCCACCACACTGTAGACTCTTGGCGAATGTTCCACCACAATGTAGACTCTTGGCGAAGGTTCCACCACACTGTATACTCTTGGAGACGGTTCCACCACGCTGTAGAATCTTGGCGACCATTCGACCACACTGTAGACTCTTGGCGATCGTTCCACCATGCTATAGACTCTTGGCGAATGTTCAACCACACTGTAGACTCTTGGCAAAGGTTCCACCACACTGTATACTCTTGGAGACCGTTCCACCACGCTGTATAATTTTGGCGACCGTTCCACCACGCTGTAGAATCTTGGCGATCGTTCCACCATGTAATAGACTCTTGGCGAATGTTCCACCACACTGTAGACTCTTGGCGAAGGTTCCACCACACTGTATACTCTTGGAGACTGTTCCACCACACTGTAGTCTCTTGGCGAAGGTTCCACCACACAGTAGACTCTTGGCGAAGGTTCCACCACACTGTATACTCTTGGAGACCATTCCACCATGCTGTAAAATTTTGGCTACAGTTCCACCACGCTGTAGAATCGTGGCTACCGTTCCACCACACTGTAGACTCTTGGCGAAGGTTCCACACACTGTATACTCTTGGAGACCGATCCACCACGCTGTAGAATT
Source organism: Archivesica marissinica (assembly GCA_014843695.1). Taxonomy (NCBI): domain Eukaryota; kingdom Metazoa; phylum Mollusca; class Bivalvia; order Venerida; family Vesicomyidae; genus Archivesica; species Archivesica marissinica. The sequence goes on from CM026394.1 coordinate 49,821,449, forward strand.
TTGGCGACCGTTCCAACACGCTGTAGAATCTTGGTGACCGTTCCACCACACTGTAGACTCTTGGCGAATGTTCCACCACACTGTAGACTCTTGGCGAAGGACCACCACACTGTATACTCTTGGAGACGGTTCCACCACGCTGTAGAATCTTGGCGACCGTTCGACCACACTGTAGACTCTTGGCGATCGTTCCACCATGCTATAGACTCTTGGCGAATGTTCAACCACACTGTAGACTCTTGGCTAAGGTTCCACCACACTGTATACTCTTGGAGACCGTTCCACCACGCTGTATAATTTTGGCGACCGTTCCACCACGCTGTAGAATCTTGGCGATCGTTCCACCATGCTATAGACTCTTGGCGAATGTTCCACCACACTGTAGACTCTTGGCGAAGGTTCCACCACACTGTATACTCTTGGAGACTGTTCCACCACACTGTAGTCTCTTGGCGAAGGTTCCACCACACAGTAGACTCTTGGCGAAGGTTCCACCAAACTGTATACTCTTGGAGACCATTCCACCATGCTGTAAAATTTTGGCTACAGTTCCACCACGCTGTAGAATCTTGGCTACCGTTCCACCACACTGTAGACTCTTGGCGAAGGTTCCACACACTGTATACTCTTGGATACCGATCCACCACGCTGTAGAATTTTGGCAACCGTTCCACCACACTGTAGACTCTTGGCGAATGTTCCACCACACTGTAGACTCTTGGCGAAGGTTCCACCATGCTATAGACACTTGGTGACCGTTCCACCACGCTGTAGAATCTTGGCGACCGTTCCACCACACTGTAGACTCGTTGCGAAGGTTCCACCACACTGTATACTCTTGGAAACCGTTCGACCACACTGTAGACTCTTGGCGATCGTTCCACCATGCTATAGACTCTTGGCGAATGTTCCATCACACTGTATACTCTTGGAGACCGTTCCACCACGCTGTAGAATTTTGGCGACCATTCCACCACGCTCTAGATTCTTGGCGACCGTTCCACCACACTGTAGACTCTTGGCGAAGGTTCCACCACACTGTATACTCTTGGAGACCGTTCCACCACACTGTAGAATTTTGGCGACCGTTCCACCATGCTGTAGAATCTTGGCGACCGTTCCACCACACTGTAGACTCTTGGCGAAGGTTCCACCACACTGTATACTCTTGGCGACCGTTCCACCACACTGTAGACTCTTGGCGACCGTTCCACCATGCTGTAGACTCTTGCGAATGTTCCACCACACTGTAGACTCTTGGCGAAGGTTCCACCACACTGTAACTCTTGAGACCGTTCCACCATGCTATAGACTCTTGGCAAATGTTCTACCACACTGTAGACTCTTGGCAAAGGTTCCACCACACTGTAGACTCTTGGCGAAGGTTCCACCACACTGTATACTCTTGGACCGTTCCACCACACTGTAGAATTTTGGCGACCGTTCCACCACGCTGTAGAATCTTGGCGACCGTTCCACCACACTGTAGACTCTTGGCGAAGGTTCCACCACACTGTATACTCTTGGAGACCGTTCCACCATGCTGTAGAATTTTGGCGACCGTTCCACCACGCTGTAGAATCTTGGCGACCGTTCGACCACACTGTAGACTCTTGGTGATCGTTCCACCATGCTATAGACTCTTGGCGAATGTTCGACCACACTGTAGACTCTTGGCGAAGGTTCCACCACACTGTATACTCTTGGAGACCGTTCTACCACACTGTAGACTCTTGGCGAATGTTCCACCACACTGTATACTCTTGGAGACCGTTCGACCACGCTGTAGAATTTTGGCGATCGTTCCACCATGCTATAGACTCTTGGCGAATGTTCCACCACACTGTAGACTCTTGGCGAAGGTTCCACCACACTGTATACTCTTGGAGACCGTTCCACCACGCTGTAGAATTTTGGCGACCGTTCCACCACGCTGTAGACTCTTGGCGACCGTTCCACCACACTGTAGACTCTTGGCGAAGGTTCCACCACACTGTATACTCTTGAAGACCGTTCCACCACGCTGTAGAATTTTGGCGACGGTTCCACCACGCTGTAGAATATTGGCGACCGTTCGACCACACTGTAGACTCTTGGCGATCGTTCCACCATGCTATAGACTCTTGGCGAATGTTCCCCCACACTGTAGACTCTTGGCGAAGGTTCCACCTCACTGTATACTCTTGGAGACCGTTCGACCACACTGTAGACTCTTGGCGATCATTCCACCATGCTATAGACTCTTGGCGAATGTTCCACCACACTGTAGACTCTTGGCGAAGGTTCCACCACACTGTATACTCTTGGAGACCGTTCCACCACGCTGTAGAATATTGGCGACCGTTCCACCACACTGTATACTCTTGGAGACCGTTCCACCACGCTGTAGAATTTTGGCGACCGTTCCACCATGCTATAGACTCTTGGCGAATGTTCCACCACACTGTAGACTCTTGGCGAAGGTTCCACCACACTGTATACTCTTGGAGACCGTTCGACCACACTGTAGACTCTTGGCGATCATTCCACCATGCTATAGACTCTTGGCGAATGTTCCACCACACTGTAGACTCTTGGCGACGGTTCCACCAAAGAGTATACTCTTGGAGACCGTTCCACCACGCTGTAGAATTTTGGCGACCGTTACACCATGCTGTAGAATCTTGGCGAAGGTTCCACCACACTATATACTCTTGGAGACCGTTCCACCACTCTGTAGAATCTTGGCGACCGTTCGACCACACTGTAGACTCTTGGCGATCGTTCCACCATGCTATAGACTCTTGGCGAATGTTCCACCACACTGTAGACTCTTGGCGAAGGTTCCACCACAGTGTATACTCTTGAAGACCGTTCCACCATGCAGTAGAATTTTGGCGACCGTTCCACCACGCTGTAGAATCTTGGCGACCATTCGACCACACTGTAGACTCTTGGCGATCGTTCCACCATGCTATAGACTCTTGGCAAATGTTCCACCACACTGTAGACTCTTGGTGAAGGTTCCACCACACTGTATACTCTTGGAGACCGTTCGACCACACTGTAGACTCTTGGCAATCGTTCCACCATGCTACAGACTCTTGGCGAATGTTCCACCACACTGTAGACTCTTGGCAAAGGTTCCACCACACTGTATACTCTTGGACCGTTCCACCATGCTGTAGAATTTTGGCGACCGTTCCAACACGCTGTAGAATCTTGGCAACCGTTCCACCACACTGTAGACTCTTTGCGAAGGTTCCACCACACTGTATACTCTTGGAGACCGTTCCACCATGCTGTAGAATTTTGGCGACCGTTCCACAACGCTGTAGAATCTTGGCGACCGTTCGACCACACTGTAGACTCTTGGCGAAGGTTCCACCACACTGTATACTCTTGGAGATCGTTCCACCACGCTGTATAATTTTGGCGACCATTCCACCACGCTGTAGAATCTTGGCGACCGTTCCACCACACTGTAGACTCTTGGCGAAGGTTCCACCACACTGTATACTCTTGGAGAACGTTCCACCACGCTGTAGAATTTTGGCGACCGTTCCACCATGCTGTAGAATCTTGGCGACCGTTCGACCACACTGTAGACTCTTGGCGATCGTTCCACCATGCTATAGACTCTTGGCGAAGGTTCCACCACACTGTAGACTCTTGGCGAAGGTTCCACCACACTGTATACTCTTGAGACCGTTCCACCACGCTGTAGACTTTGGCGACCGTTCCACCACACTGTATAATCTTGGCGACCGTTCCACCACACTGTAGACTCTTGGCGATCGTTCCACCATGCTATAGACTCTTGGCGAATGTTCCACCACACTGTAGACTCTTGGCGACCGTTCCACCACACTGTAGACTCTTGGCGAAGTTTCCACCACACTGTAGACTCTTGGAGACCGTTCAGACTCTTGGCGACGGTTCCACCACACTGTATACTCTTGGAGACCGTTCCACCACGCTGTAGAATTTTGGCGACCGTTCCACCATGCTGTAGACTCTTGGCGAAGGTTCCACCACACTGTATACTCTTGGAGACCGTTCCACCACGCTGTAGAATCTTGGCGACCGTTCGACCACACTGTAGACTCTTGGCGATCGTTCCACCATGCTATAGACTCTTGGCGAATGTTCCACCACACTGTAGACTCTTGGCGAAGGTTCCACCACACTGTATACTCTTGGAGACCGTTCCACCATGCTGTAGAATTTTGGCGACCGTTCCACCACGCTGTAGAATCTTGGCGACCGTTCGACCACACTGTAGACTCTTGGCGATCGTTCCACCATGCTATAGACTCTTGGCAAATGTTCCACCACACTGTAGACTCTTGGTGAAGGTTCCAACACACTGTATACTCTTGGAGACCGTTCGACCACACTGTAGACTCTTGGCAATCGTTCCACCATGCTACAGACTCTTGGCGAATGTTCCACCACACTGTAGACTCTTGGCAAAGGTTCCACCACACTGTATACTCTTGGACCGTTCCACCATGCTGTAGAATTTTGGCGACCGTTCCACCACGCTGTAGAATCTTGGCGACCGTTCCACCACACTGTAGACTCTTTGCGAAGGTTCCACCACACTGTATACTCTTGGAGACCGTTCCACCATGCTGTAGAATTTTGGCGACCGTTCCACCACGCTGTAGAATCTTGGCGACCGTTCGACCACACTGTAGACTCTTGGCGAAGGTTCCACCACACTGTATACTCTTGGAGATCGTTCCACCACGCTGTATAATTTTGGCGACCGTTCCACCACGCTGTAGAATCTTGGCGACCGTTCCACCACACTGTAGACTCTTGGCGAAGGTTCCACCACACTGTATACTCTTGTAGAACGTTCCACCATGCTGTAGAATTTTGGCGACCGTTCCACCACGCTCTAGAATCTTGGCGACCGTTCCATCACACTGTAGACTCTTGGCGATCGTTCCACCATGCTATAGACTATTGGCGAATGTTCCACCACACTGTAGACTCTTGGCGAAGGTTCCACCACAGTGTATACTCTTGAAGACCGTTCCACCACGCTGTAGAATTTTGGCGACCGTTCCACCACGCTGTAGAATATTGGCGACCGTTCAACCACACTGTAGACTCTTGGCGATCGTTCCACCATGCTATAGACTCTTGGCGAATGTTCCACCACACTGTAGACTCTTGGAGACCGTTCGACCACACTGTAGACTCTTGGCGATCGTTCCACCATGCTATAGACTCTTGGCGAATGTTCCACCACACTGTAGACTCTTGGCGAAGGTTCCACCACAGTGTATACTCTTGAAGACCGTTCCACCACGCTGTAGAATTTTGGCGACCGTTCCACCACGCTGTAGAATATTGGCGACCGTTCGACCACACTGTAGACTCTTGGCGATCGTTCCACCATGCTATAGACTCTTGGCGAATGTTCCACCACACTGTAGACTCTTGGCGAAGGTTCCACCTCACTGTATACTCTTGGAGACCGTTCGACCACACTGTAGACTCTTGGCGATCGTTCCACCATGCTATAGACTCTTGGCGAATGTTCCACCACACTGTAGACTCTTGGCGAAGGTTCCACCACACTGTATACTCTTGGAGACCGTTCCACCACGCTGTAGAATTTTGGCGACCGTTCCACCACGCTGTAGAATCTTGGTGACCGTTCCACCACACTGTATACTCTTGGAGACCGTTCCACCACGCTGTAGAATTTTGGCGACCGTTCCACCATGCTGTAGACTCTTGGCGATAGTTCCAACATGCTATAGACTCTTGGCGAAAGTTCCACCACACTGTAGACTCTTGGCGAAGGTTCCACCACACTGTATACTCTTGGAGACCGTTCGACCACACTGTAGACTCTTGGCGATCGTTCCACCATGCTATAGACTCTTGGCGAATGTTCCACCACACTGTAGACTCTTGGCGAAGGTTCCACCACACTGTATACTCTTGGAGACCGTTCCACCACGCTGTAGAATCTTGGCGACCGTTCCACCACGCTGTAGAATTTTGGCGACCATTCCACCACAATGTAGAATCTTGGCGACCGTTCCACCACACTGTAGACTCTTGGCGAAGGTTCCACCACACTGTATACTCTTGGGGACCGTCCCACCACGCTGTAGAATTTTGACGACCGTTCCACCACGCTGTAGAATCTTGTCGACCGTTCGACCACACTGTAGACTCTTGGCGATCGTTCCACCATGCTATAGACTCTTGGCGAATGTTCCACCACACTGTAGACTCTTGGCGAAGGTTCCACCACACTGTATACTCTTGGAGACCGTTCGACCACACTGTAGACTCTTGGCGATCATTCCACCATGCTATAGACTCTTGGCGAAGGTTCCACCACACTGTAGACTCTTGGAGACCGTTCCACCACGCTGTAGAATTTTGGCGACCGTTCCACCATGCTGTAGAATCTTGGTGACCGTTCCACCACACTGTAGACTCTTGGCGAAGGTTCCACCACACTGTATACTCTTGGAGACCGTTCCACCAGGCTGTAGAATTTTGGCGACCGTTCCCCCATGCTATAGACTCTTGGCGAATGTTCCACCACACTGTAGACTCTTGGCGAAGGTTCCACCACACTGTATACTCTTGGAGACCGTTCCACCACGCTGTAGAATTTTGGCGACCGTTCCACCACGCTGTAGAATCTTGGCGACCGTTCCACCACACTGTAGACTCTTGGCAAAGGTTCCACCACACTGTATACTCTTGGAGACCGTTCCACCACGCTGTAGAATTTTGGCGACCGTTACACCACGCTGTAGAATCTTGGCGACCGTTCCACCACACTGTAGATTCTTGGTGATCGTTCCACCAAGCTATAGACTCTTGGCGAATGTTCTACCACACTGTAGACTCTTGGCGAAGGTTCCACCACACTGTATACTCTTGGAGACCGTTCGACCACACTGTAGACTCTTGGCGATCGTTCCACCATGCTATAGACTCTTGGCGAATGTTCCACCACACTGTATACTCTTGGAGACCGTTCCACCACGCTGTAGAATTTTGGCGACCGTTCCACCACGCTGTAGAATCTTGGCGACCGTTCGACCACTGTAGACTCTTGGCGATCGTTCCACCATGCTATTGACTCTTGGCGAATGTTCCACCACACTGTAGACTCTTGGCGAAGGTTCCACCACACTGTATACTCTTGGAGACCGTTCCACCACGCTGTAGAATTTTGGCGACCGTTCCACCACGCTGTAGAATCTTGGCGACCGTTCCACCACACTGTAGACTCTTGGCGAAGGTTCCACCACACTGTATACTCTTGGAGACCGTTCCACCACGCTGTAGAATTTTGGCGACCGTTCCACCACGCTGTAGAATCTTGGCGACCGTTCCACCACACTGTAGACTCTTGGCGAAGGTTCCACCACACTGTATACTCTTGGAGACCGTTCCACCACGCTGTAGAATTTGGCGACCGTTCCACCACGCTGTAGAATCTTGGCGACCGTTCCACCACACTGTAGACTCTTGGCGAAGGTTCCACCACACTGTATACTCTTGGAGACCGTTCCACCACGCTGTAGAATTTTGGCGACCGTTCCACCACGCTGTAGAATCTTGGCGACCGTTCCACCACACTGTAGACTCTTGGCGAAGGTTCCACCACACTGTATACTCTTGGAGAACGTTCCACCACGCTGTAGAATCTTGGCGACCGTTCCACCACACTGTAGACTCTTGGCGATCGTTCCACCATGCTATAGACTCTTGGCGAATGTTCCACCACACTGTAGACTCTTGGCGAAGGTTCCACCACAGTGTATACTCTTGAAGACCGTTCCACCACGCTGTAGAATTTTGGCGACCGTTCCACCACGCTGTAGAATATTGGCGACCGTTCAACCACACTGTAGACTCTTGGCGATCGTTCCACCATGCTATAGACTCTTGGCGAATGTTCCACCACACTGTAGACTCTTGGAGACCGTTCGACCACACTGTAGACTCTTGGCGATCGTTCCACCATGCTATAGACTCTTGGCGAATGTTCCACCACACTGTAGACTCTTGGCGAAGGTTCCACCACAGTGTATACTCTTGAAGACCGTTCCACCACGCTGTAGAATTTTGGCGACCGTTCCACCACGCTGTAGAATATTGGCGACCGTTCGACCACACTGTAGACTCTTGGCGATCGTTCCACCATGCTATAGACTCTTGGCGAATGTTCCACCACACTGTAGACTCTTGGCGAAGGTTCCACCACACTGTATACTCTTGGAGACCGTTCGACCACACTGTAGACTCTTGGCGATCGTTCCACCATGCTATAGACTCTTGGCGAATGTTCCACCACACTGTAGACTCTTGGCGAAGGTTCCACCACACTGTATACTCTTGGAGACCGTTCCACCACGCTGTAGAATTTTGGCGACCGTTCCACCACGCTGTAGAATCTTGGTGACCGTTCCACCACACTGTATACTCTTGGAGACCGTTCCACCACGCTGTAGAATTTTGGCGACCGTTCCACCATGCTGTAGACTCTTGGCGATAGTTCCAACATGCTATAGACTCTTGGCGAAAGTTCCACCACACTGTAGACTCTTGGCGAAGGTTCCACCACACTGTATACTCTTGGAGACCGTTCGACCACACTGTAGACTCTTGGCGATCGTTCCACCATGCTATAGACTCTTGGCGAATGTTCCACCACACTGTAGACTCTTGGCGAAGGTTCCACCACACTGTATACTCTTGGAGACCGTTCCACCACGCTGTAGAATCTTGGCGACCGTTCCACCACGCTGTAGAATTTTGGCGACCATTCCACCACAATGTAGAATCTTGGCGACCGTTCCACCACACTGTAGACTCTTGGCGAAGGTTCCACCACACTGTATACTCTTGGGGACCGTCCCACCACGCTGTAGAATTTTGACGACCGTTCCACCACGCTGTAGAATCTTGTCGACCGTTCGACCACACTGTAGACTCTTGGCGATCGTTCCACCATGCTATAGACTCTTGGCGAATGTTCCACCACACTGTAGACTCTTGGCGAAGGTTCCACCACACTGTATACTCTTGGAGACCGTTCGACCACACTGTAGACTCTTGGCGATCATTCCACCATGCTATAGACTCTTGGCGAAGGTTCCACCACACTGTAGACTCTTGGAGACCGTTCCACCACGCTGTAGAATTTTGGCGACCGTTCCACCATGCTGTAGAATCTTGGCGACCGTTCCACCACACTGTAGACTCTTGGCGAAGGTTCCACCACACTGTATACTCTTGGAGACCGTTCCACCAGGCTGTAGAATTTTGGCGACCGTTCCCCCATGCTATAGACTCTTGGCGAATGTTCCACCACACTGTAGACTCTTGGCGAAGGTTCCACCACACTGTATACTCTTGGAGACCGTTCCACCACGCTGTAGAATTTTGGCGACCGTTCCACCACGCTGTAGAATCTTGGCGACCGTTCCACCACACTGTAGACTCTTCACCACAGACTCTTGGCGAAGGTTCCACCACACTGTATACTCTTGGAGACCGTTCGACCACACTGTAGACTCTTGGCGATCGTTCCACCATGCTATAGACTCTTGGCGAATGTTCCACCACACTGTATACTCTTGGAGACCGTTCCACCACGCTGTAGAATTTTGGCGACCGTTCCACCACGCTGTAGAATCTTGGCGACCGTTCGACCACTGTAGACTCTTGGCGATCGTTCCACCATGCTATTGACTCTTGGCGAATGTTCCACCACACTGTAGACTCTTGGCGAAGGTTCCACCACACTGTATACTCTTGGAGACCGTTCCACCACGCTGTAGAATTTTGGCGACCGTTCCACCACGCTGTAGAATCTTGGCGACCGTTCCACCACACTGTAGACTCTTGGCGAAGGTTCCACCACACTGTATACTCTTGGAGACCGTTCCACCACGCTGTAGAATTTTGGCGACCGTTCCACCACGCTGTAGAATCTTGGCGACCGTTCGACCACACTGTAGACTCTTGGCGATCGTTCCACCATGCTATAGACTCTTGGCGAATGTTCCACCACACTGTAGACTCTTGGCGAAGGTTCCACCACACTGTATACTCTTGGAGACCGTTCGACCACACTGTAGACTCTTGGCAATCGTTCCACCATGCTACAGACTCTTGGCGAATGTTCCACCACACTGTAGACTCTTGGCGAAGGTTCCACCACACTGTATACTCTTGGAGACCGTTCCACCACGCTGTATAATTTTGGCGACCGTTCCACCACGCTGTAAAATCTTGGCGACCGTTCGACCACACTGTAGACTCTTGGCGACCGTTCCACCACATTGTAAACTCTTGGCGACCGTTCCACCACGTTGTAGCCTCTTGGCGATCGTTCCACCATGCTATAGACACTTGGCGATCGTTCCACCACACTGTAGACCCTTGGCGACTGTTCCACCACACTGTAGATTCTTGGCGACAGTTCCACCACACTGTAGACTCTTGGCGACTGTTCCACCACACTGTAGACTCTTGGCGACTGTTCCACCACACTGTAGACTCTTGGCGACTGTTCCACCACGTTGTTGCCTCTTAGCGACCGTTCCACCACGCTGTATACTCTTGGCGACCGTTCCACCACACTGTAGACTCTTGGCGACCATTCCACCACACTGTAGACTCTTGGCGAATGTAACACCACACTGTAGACTCTTGGCGAAGGTTCCACCACACTGTATACTCTTGGCGACCGTTCCACCATGCTGTAAAATCTTGGCGACCGTTCGACCTCACTGTAGACTCTTGGCGACCGTTCCACCACGTTGTAGACTCTTGGCGACTGTTCCACCACGTTGTAGCCTCTTGGCGACCGTTCCACCACATTGTAGACTCTTGGCGACTGTTCCACCACGTTGTAGACTCTTGGCGACCGTTCCACCACGTTGTAGACTCTTGGCGACCGTTCCACCACGTTGTAGACTCTTGGCGACTGTTCCACCACATTGTAGACTCTTGGCGACTGTTCCACCACACTGTAGACTCTTGGCGAATCTTGGCGACTGTTCCACGCTGTAGACTCGGTACCGGTAATGAAAATTCAATAAAAACATTAATAATTGTCATATAAAAGCCAAACAATCATTATAATGCATCAAACAAATACATATTGACAAATTTACAAGACTGCAATTTAAACATCACAAACAAATGGACAAATCTACAGACTGCAACACCATTACGACTAAACCAGGACACTACCACTAAACCTATCGCACTACTATTAAAACTACCACCTCACACATTGTAGACTCTTGGCGACCGTTCCATCAAGCTGTAGACTCTTGGCGACCGTTCCACCACGTTGTAGACTATCGACTCTTGGCGACCGTTCCACCACATTGTAGACGCTTGGCGACCGTTCCACCACACTGTAAACTCTTGGCGACTGTTCCACCACACTGTAGACTCTTGGCGAATCTTGGCGACTGTTCCACGCTGTAGACTTGGTACCGGTAATGAAAATTCAATAAAAACATTAATAATTTTCATGTAAAAGCCAAACAATCATTATAATGCATCAAACAAATACATATTGACAAATCTACAAGACTGCAATATAAACATCACAGATAAACGGACAAATCTACACAAACAAACGGACAAATCTACACAAACAAATGGACAAATCTACAGACTGCAATACCATTACGACTAAACCATGACACTACCACTAAACCTATCGCACTACCACTAAAACTACCACCTCACACGTTGTAGACTCTTGGCAACCGTTCCACCACGTTGTAGACTCTTGGCGACCGTTCCACCACGTTGTAGACACTTGGCGACCGTTCCACCACGTTGTAGACTCTTGGCGACCGTTCCACCACGTTGTAGACTCTTGGCGACTGTTCCACCACACTGTAGAATCTTGGCGACTGTTCCAAGCTGTAGACTCGGTACCGGTAATGAAAATTCAATAAAAACATTGATAATTTTCATGTAAATGCCAAACAATCATTATAATGCATCAAACAAATACATATTGACACATCTACAAGACTGCAATATAAACATCACAAACAAACGGACAAATCTACACAAACAAACGGACAAATCTACAGACTGCAATACCATTACGACTAAACCATGACACTACCACTAAACCTATCACACTACTACTAAAACTACCACCTCACACGTTGTAGACTCTTGGCGACCGTTCCACCACGTTGTAGACTCTTGGCGACTGTTCCACCACACTGTAGACTCTTGGCGACTGTTCCACCACACTGTAGACTCTTGGCGAATCTTGGCGACTGTTCCACGCTGTAGACTCGGTACCGGTAATGAAAATTCAATAAAAACATTAATAATTGTCATGTAAAAGCCAAACAATCATTATAATGCATCAAACAAATACATATTGACAAATCTACAAGACTGCAATTTAAACATCACAAACAAATGGACAAATCTACAGACTGCAACACCATTACGACTAAACCAGAACACTACCACTAAACCTATCGCACTACTATTAAAACTACCACCTCACGCGTTGTAGACTCTTGGCGACCGTTCCACCACATGGTAGACTCTTGGCGACCGTTCCACCACGTTGTAGACTCTTGGCTACCGTTCTACCACGTTGTAGACTCTTGGCTACCGTTCCACCACTGTAACTCTTGGCACCTTCACCACGTTGTAGACTCTTGGCTACCGTTCCACCACGTTGTAGACTCTTGGCGACCGTTCCACCACGTTGTAGACTCAGTACCGGTAATGAAAATTCAATAAAAATTAAAAACATTAATAATTTTCATGTAAAAACCAAACAATCATTATAATGCATCAAACAAATACATATTGACAAATTTACAAGACTGCAATATAAACATCACAAACAAACGGACAAATCTACACAAACAAACGGACAAATCTACAGACTGCAATACCATTACGACTAAACCATGACACTACCACTAAACCTATCGCACTACTATTAAAACTACCACCTCACACGTTGTAGACTCTTGGCGACCGTTCCACCACGATGTAGACTCTTGGCGACCGTTCCACCACGTTGTAGACACTTGGCGACCCTTCCACCACGTTGTAGACTCTTGGCGACTGTTCCACCACACTGTAGAATCTTGGCGACTGTTCCACGCTGTAGACTCGGTACCGGTAATGAAAATACAATAAAAACATTAATAATTTTCATGTAAAAGCCAAACAATCATTATAATGCATCAAACAAATACATATTGACAAATCTACAAGACTGCAATATAAACATCACAGACAAATGGACAAATCTACACAAACAAACGGACAAATCTACACACTGCAATACCATTACGACTAAACCACGACACTACCACTAAACCTATCGCACTACTACTAAAACTACCACCTCACACGTTGTAGACTCTTGGCGACCGTTCCACCACGCTGTAGACTCTTGGCGACCGTTCCACCACATTGTAGACTCTTGGCGACCGTTCCACCACGTTGTAGACTCTTGGCGAATCTTGGCGACTGTTCCACGCTGTAGACTCGGTACCGGTAATGAAAATTCAATAAAAACATTAATAATTTTCATGTAAAAGCCAAACAATCATTATAATGCATCAAACAAATACATATTGACAAATCTACAAGACTGCAATATAAACATCACAAACAAACGGACAAATCTACACAAACAAACGGACAAATCTACAGACTGCAATACCATTACGACTAAACCATGACACTACCACTAAACCTATCGCACTACTATTAAAACTACCACCTCACACGTTGTAGACTCTTGGCGACCGTTCCACCACGATGTAGACTCTTGGCGACCGTTCCACCACGTTGTAGACACTTGGCGACCGTTCCACCACGTTGTAGACTCTTGGCGAAGACTCTTGGCGACTGTTCCACCACACTGTAGAATCTTGGCGACTGTTCCACGCTGTAGACTCGGTACCGGTAATGAAAATTCAATAAAAACATTAATAATTTTCATGTAAAAGCCAAACAATCATTATAATGCATCAAACAAATACATATTGACAAATCTACAAGACTGCAATATAAACATCACAGACAAATGGACAAATCTACACAAACAAACGGACAAATCTACAGACTGCAATACCATTACGACTAAACCACGACACTACCACTAAACCTATCGCACTACTACTAAAACTACCACCTCACACGTTGTAGACTCTTGGCGACCGTTCCACCACGCTGTAGACTCTTGGCGACCGTTCCACCACATTGTAGACTCTTGGCGACTGTTCCACCACACTGTAGACTCTTGGCGAATCTTGGCGACTGTTCCACGCTGTAGACTCGGTACCGGTAATGAAAATTCAATAAAAACATTAATAATTGTCATGTAAAAGCCAAACAATCATTATAATGCATCAAACAAATACATATTGACAAATCTACAAGACTGCAATATAAACATCACAGACAAATCTACACAAACAAATGGACAAATCTACAGACTGCAATACCATTACGACTAAACCATGACACTACCACTAAACTTATCGCACTACTATTAAAAACTACCACCTCACACATTGTAGACTCTTGGCGACCGTTCCACCACGTTGTAGACGCTTGGCGACCGTTCCACCTCACTGTAGACTCTTGGCGACTGTTCCACCACACTGTAGACTATTGGCGAATCTTGGCGACTGTTCCACCACACTGTAGAATCTTGGCGACTGTTCCAAGCTGTAGACTCGGTACCGGTAATGAAAATTCAATAAAAACATTAATAATTTTCATGTAAAAGCCAAACAATCATTATAATGCATCAAACAAATACATATTGACAAATCTACAAGACTCTAATATAAACATCACAGACAAACAGACAAATCTACGCAAACAAATGGACAAATCTATAGACTGCAATACCATTACCACTAAACCACGACACTACCACTAAACCTATCGCATTACCACTAAAACTAGCACCTCACAGGTTGTAGACTCTTGGCGACCGTTCCACCACGTTTGTAGACGCTTGGCGACCGTTCCACCACACTGTAGACTCTTGGCGACTGTTCCACCACACTGTAGACTCTTTGGCGAATCTTGGCGACTGTTCCACGCTGTAGACTCGGTACCGGTAATGAAAATTCAATAAAAACATTAATAATTTCCATGTAAAAACCAAACAATCATTATAATGCATCAAACAAACCACCATATGACAAATCTACAGACTGCAAATAAACATCACAGAGGCTAAGAAACGGAGGACACAATCTATAGAACGCGAGAGGCAATACCATGACACTACCACTAAACCTATCGCACTACCACTAAAACTACCACCTCACACGTTGTAGACTCTTGGCGACCGTTCCACCACGATGTAGACTCTTGGCGACCGTTCCACCACGATGTAGACTCTTAGCGACTGTTCCACCACGTTGTAGACTCTTGGCGACCGTTCCACCACGTTGTAGACTCTTGGCGACTACTGTTCCACCATACTGTAGAATCTTGGCGACTGTTCCACGCTGTAGACTCGGTACCGGTAATGAAAATTCAATAAAAACATTAATAATTTCCATGTAAAAACCAAACAATCATTATAATGCATCAAACAAATACATATTGACAAATCTACAAGTCTGCAATATAAACATCACAGACAAATCTACACAAACAAATGGACAAATCTACAGACTGCAATACCATTACGACTAAACCATGACACTACCACTAAACCTATCGCACTACTATTAAAACTACCACCTCACACGTTGTAGACTCTTGGCGACCAGTCCACCACGTTGTAGACTTTTGGCGACCGTTCCACCACGTTGTAGACTCTTGGCGACCGTTCCACCACGTTGTAGACTCTTGGCGACCATTCCACCACGTTGTAGACTCTTGGCGACCGTTCCACCACAGTGTAGACTCTTGGCGACTGTTCCACCACATTGTAGACTCTTGGCGACTGTTCCACGCTGTAGACTCGGTACCGGTAATGAAAATTCAATAAAAACATTAATAATTATCATGTAAAAACCAAACAATCATTATAATGCATCAAACAAATACATATTGACAAATCTACAAGACTGCAATATAAACATCACAAACAAACGGACACATCTACACAAACAAACGGACAAATCTACAGACTGCAATACCATTACGACTAAACCATGACACTACCACTAAACCTATCGCACTACTATTAAAACTACCACCTCACATGTTGTAGACTCTTGGCGACCGTTCCATCACGCTGTAGACTCTTGGCGACCGTTCCACCACGTTGTAGACTCTTGTCGACTGTTCCACCACACTGTAGAATCTTGGCGACTGTTCCAAGCTGTAGACTCGGTACCGGTAATGAAAATTCAATAAAAACATTAATAATTTTCATGTAAAAGCCAAACAATCATTATAATGCATCAAACAAATACATATTGACAAATCTACAAGACTGCAATATAAACATCACAGACAAACGGACAAATCTATAGACTGCAATACCATTACGACTAAACCATGACACTACCACTAAACCTATCGCACTACCACTAAATCTACCACCTCACACGTTGTAGACTCTTGGCGACCGTTCCACCACGTTGTAGACGCTTGTCGACCGTTCCACCACACTGTAGACTCTTGGCGACCGTTCCACCACGTTGTAGACTCCGTACCGGTAATGAAAATTCAATAAAAATTAAAAACATTAATAATTTACATGTAAAAACCAAACAATCATTATAATGCATCAAACAAATACATATTGACAAATCTACAAGACTGCAATATAAACATCACAGACAAACGTACAAATCTACGCAAACAAACGGACAAATCTACAGACTGCAATACCAATATGACTAAACCATGACACTACCACTAAACCTATCGCATTACCACTAAAACTACCACCTCACACGTTGTAGACTCTTGGCGACCGTTCCACCACGCTGTAGACTCTTGGCGACCGTTCCACCACGTTGTTAGACTATTGGCGACCGTTCCACCACGTTGGTAGACTATTGGCGACCGTTCCACCACGTTGTAGACTCTTGGCGACTATTCCACGCTGTAGACTCGGTACCGGTAATGAAAATTCAATAAAAACATTAATAATTTTCATGTAAAAGCCAAACAATCATTATAATGCATCAAACAAATACATATTGACAAATCTACACACTGCAATATAAATATCACAAACAAACGGACAAATCTACACACTGTAATGCATACAGGACAAACAAATAACACAATGAATAACATATATAATTGTAAATTGTTTTACTCACATCTGCCCCGCGTCCTTAATACATACCGACTGCAATACCATTACCACTACAACTACGACTAAACCATCACACTACCACTAAGCCTATCGCACGACCACTAAAACTACCACCTCGCACGGCGCAACACTCGTCTTCACCATTCGGCTCATTCCACTCACACAGCTGGTGTACGCATCCACCTGCTCGACATGTCCACCACGACTCCCAAGGAATCCCTATTCATGCAATGAGACAGAATAGCTAGTTTTAGAACACATTTTTGAAATTGGAAGCATATATATAGAAGCGGATTAGAAAATAGAAGCGGATTAGACAATAAGTATCAATGGGTACAAGTTATATCTTTGTTCCAAACCCGCACTGGAATACATTAACGTGTTGAAAGCATTTGGGAAATGTAGAAAACTCATAGAGCACTTCAAGCACTCCACTACCTTGAGGAAACGACTAATGAGTAACTGCCTGAAAACCTTGACAGACATCAGCCCAGTCACACACAAAGTAAAGGCAGACACATCACACGCAAAGTAAAGGCAGACCCATCACACGCAAAGTAAAGGCAGACCCATCACACGCAAAGTAAAGGCAGACCCGTCACACGCAAAGTAAAGGCAGACCCGTCACACACAAAGTAAAGGCAGACCCGTCACACGCAAAGTAAAGGCAGACCCGTCACACGCAAAGTAAAGGCAGACCCGTCGCACTTAAATTAAAGGCAGACCCGTCACACGCAAATTAAAGGCAGACCCGTCACACGCAAATTAAAGGCAGACCCATCACACGCAAAGTAAAGGCAGACCCGTCACACGCACGAAAGTAGAGTAAAGGCAGGAACGCCGTCCACTCAAAGTAAAAAGGCCGAGCCAAACACACAAACAAGAAAGGCAGACCCGTCACCTCAAAGTAAGGCAGGCACCCGTCACCGCATAGTAAAGGCAAACCCGTCACACAGCAAGAAAGGCAGACCCTTCACAACGCCAAGTAAGGAAGAAACGCCCCACGCAAAGTAAAGGCAGACCCGTCACACGCAAATTAAAGGCAGACCCATCACACGCAAAGTAAAGGCAGACCCGTCACACGCAAAGTAAAGGCAGACCCGTCACACTCAAATTAAAGGCAGACCAATCACACAAAAAGTAAAGGCAGACCCGTCACACGCAAATTAAAGGCAGACCCATCACACGCAAAGTAAAGGCAGACCCGTCACACGCAAAGTAAAGGCAGACCCGTCACACTCAAATTAAAGGCAGACCAATCACACAAAAAGTAAAGGCAGACCCGTCACACGCAAATTAAAGGCAGACCCATCACACGCAAAGTAAAGGCAGACCCGTCACACGCAAAGTAAAGGCAGACCCGTCACACTCAAATTAAAGGCAGACCAATCACACAAAAAGTAAAGGCAGACCCGTCACACTCAAAGTAAGGGCAGACCCGTCACACGCATAGTAAAGGCAGACCCGTCACACGCAAAGTAAAGGCAGACCCGTCACAAGCAAAGTAAAGGCAGACCCGTCACACTCAAAGTAAAGGCAGACCCGTCACACGCAAAGTAAAGGCAGACCCGTCACACGCAAAGTAAAGGCAGACCCGTCACACTCAAAGTAAGGGCAGACCCGTCACACGCAAAGTAAAGGCAGACCCGTCGCACTTAAATTAAAGGCAGACCCGTCACACGCAAATTAAAGGCAGACCCGTCACACGCAAATTAAAGGCAGACCCATCACACGCAAAGTAAAGGCAGACCCGTCACACGCAAAGTAAAGGCAGACCCGTCACACTCAAATTAAAGGCAGACCAATCACACAAAAAGTAAAGGCAGACCCGTCACACTCAAAGTAAGGGCAGACCCGTCACACGCATAGTAAAGGCAGACCCGTCACACGCAAAGTAAAGGCAGACCCGTCACAAGCAAAGTAAAGGCAGACCCGTCACACTCAAAGTAAAGGCAGACCCGTCACACGCAAAGTAAAGGCAGACCCGTCACACTCAAAGTAAGACCCGTCACACGCAAAGTAAAGGCAGACCCGTCACACACAAAGTAAAGGCAGACCTGTCACACGCAAAGTAAAGGCAGACATGTCACACGCAAAGTAAAGGCAGACCCGTCACACGCAAAGCAAAGGCAGACCCGTCACATGCAAAGTAAAGGCAGACCCGTCACACGCAAAGTAAAGGCAGACATATCACACGCAAAGTAAGGATTGTCAAGAAGTACTTGTGGGTGGCCGAGGTGGATTGGCAATAATTACTAATGGCCACGGAGGATTGGCAATAAGTACCAATGGCCGAGACGGATTGGCAATAAGTACCACTTGTGGGTGGCCGAGGTGGATTGGCAATAATTACTAATGGCCACGGAGGATTGGCAATAAGTACCAATGGCCGAGACGGATTGGCAATAAGTACCAAAGGCCGATGTGGATTGGCAATAAGTACCAATAGCCAATGCGGATTGGCAATACGTACCAATAGCCAATGCGGATTGGCATTAAGTACCAATAGCCAGTGCGGATTGGCAATAAGTACCAATGGCATGGCCAAGGGGTTTGGCAATAAGTACGAGTGGGTGGCCGAGGCAAATTAGCAATAAGTATCAGTGGGTGGTCGAGACGAATTGGCAATAAGTATCAGTGGGTGGCCGAGGCGAATTGGCAATAAGTAGCAATGGCCAATGCGGATTGGCAATACGTACCGATGGCCGAGGCGGGTTGGCAATAAGTAGCAATGGCCAATGCGGATTGGCAATACGTACCGATGGCCGAGGCGGGTTGGCAATAAGTACCGATGGCCGAGACGGGTTGGCAATAAGTATCAGTGGGTGGCCGAGGCGAATTGGCAATAAGTAGCAATGGCCAATGCAGATTGGCAATACGTACACATGGCCGAGGCGGGTTGGCAATAAGTAGCAATGGCCAATGCGGATTGGCAATACGTACCGATGGCCGAGGCGGGTTGGCAATAAGTACCGATGGCCGAGGCGGGTTGGCAATAAGTACCGATGGACGAGGCGGGTTGGCAATAAGTACGGATGGACGAGGGGGGGTTTGGCAATAAGTACCGATGGATGAGGGGGGTTTGGCAATAAGTACCGATGGCCGAGGCGTATTGGCAATAAGTATCAATGGCCGAGGCGGATTGGCAATAAGTACCAATGGTCGAGGTGGATTGGCAATAAGTACCGATGGCCGAGGTGGATTGGCAAACAGTACCGATGGCCGAAGCCGGTTGGCAATAATTACCGATGGCCGAGGCCGGTTGGCAATAAGTACCGATGGCCGAGGCCGGTTGGCAATAAGTACCGATGGCCGAGGCCGGTTGGCAATAAGTACCGATGGCCGAGGGGTTGTACCGATGGCCAAGGCCGGTTGGCAATAAGTAACGCCGACGGGGGTTGGCAATAAGTACCGATGGCCGAAACCGGTTGGCAATAAGTACCGATGGCCGAGGCGGATTGGCAATAAGTACCGATGGCCGAGGCGGATTGGCAATAAGTATCAATGGCCGAGGCGGATTGGCAATAAGTACCAATGGTCGAGGTGGATTGGCAATAAGTACCGATGGCCGAGGTGGATTGGCAAACAGTACCGATGGCCGAAGCCGGTTGGCAATAATTACCGATGGCCGAGGCCGGTTGGCAATAAGTACCGATGGCCGAGGCCGGTTGGCAATAAGAACCGATGGCCGAGGCCGGTTGGCAATAAGTACCGATGGCCAACGCCGGTTGGCAATAAGTAACGCCGAGGGTGGTTGGCAATAAGTACCGATGGTCGAAACCGGTTGGCAATAAGTACCGATGGCCGAGGCTGGTTGGCAATAAGTAATGCCGAGGGGGGTTGGCAATAAGTACCGATGGCCGAGGGGGTTGGCAATAAGTACCGATGGCCGAGGGGGTTGGCAATAAGTACCGATGGCTGAGGCGGGTTGGCAATAAGTACAGATGGATGAGGGGGGTTTGGCAATAAGTACCGATGGCCGAGGAGGGTTGGCAATAAGTACCAATGGCCGAGGAGGGTTGGCAATAAGTACCAATGGCTGAAGAGGGTTGGCAATAAGTACCAATGGCCGAGGAGGGTTGACAATAAGTACCAATGGCCGAGGAGGGTTGACAATAAGTACCAATGGCCGAGGAGGGTTGACAATAAGTACCAATGGCCGAGGAGGGTTGACAATAAGTACCAATGGCCGAGGAGGGTTGGCAATAAGTACCGATGGCCGAGGAGGGTTGGCAATAAGTACCAATGGCCGAGGAGGGTTGGCAATAAGTACCAATGGCTGAAGAGGGTTGGCAATAAGTACCAATGGCCGAGGAGGGTTGACAATAAGTACCAATGGCCGAGGAGGGTTGACAATAAGTACCAATGGCCGAGGAGGGTTGACAATAAGTACCAATGGCCGAGGAGGGTTGACAATAAGTACCAATGGCCGAGGAGGGTTGGCAATAAGTACCAATGGCTGAGGGGGGTTGGCAATAAGTACTAATGGCCGAGGAGGGTTGGCAATAAGTACCAATGGCAATAAGTACCAATGGCCGAGGAGGGTTGACAATAAGTACCAATGGCTGAGGGGGGTTGGCAATAAGTACCAATGGCCGAGGAGGGTTGACAATAAGTACCAATGGCCGAGGAGGGTTGACAATAAGCACCAATGGCCAAGGAGGGTTGACAATAAGTACCAATGGCTGAGGAGGGTTGGCAATAAGTACCAATGGCCGAGGAGGGTTGACAATAAGTACCAATGGCCGAGGAGGGTTGACAATAAGTACCAATGGCCGAGGAGGGTTGACAATAAGTACCAATGGCCGAGGAGGGTTGACAATAAGTACCAATGGCTGAGGGGGGTTGGCAATAAGTACCAATGGCCGAGGAGGGTTGACAATAAGTACCACTGGCCGAGAGGGGTTGGCAATAAGTACCAATGGCCGAGAGGGGTTGGCAATAAGTACCACTGGCAATACGTACCAATGGCCGAGGCGGGTTGACAATAAGTACCAATGGCCGAGGAGGGTTGGCAATAAGTACCAATGGCTGAGGGGGGTTGGCAATAAGTACCACTGGCCGAGAGGGGTTGGCAATAAGTACCACTTGCCGAGAGGGGTTGGCAATAAGTACCAATGGCAATAAGTACCGATGGCCGAAGGGGGTTGACAATAAGTACCGATGGCAATAAGTACCGATGGCCGAGGAGGGTTGACAATAAGTACCAATGGCCGAGGGGGGTTGACAATAAGTACCGATGGCCTAGTTGGGTTGGCAATAAGTACCAATGACAATAAGTACCAATGGCCGAGGGGGGTTGGCAATAGGTACCGATGGCAATAGGTACCAATGGCCGAGGAGGGTTGACAATAAGTACCGATGGCAATAAGTACCAATGGCCGAGGAGGGTTGGCAATAAGTACCGATGGCAATAAGTACCAATGGCCGAGGAGGGTTGTCAATAAGTACCGATGGCCGAGGAGGGTTGACAATAAGTACCGATGGCCGAGGAGGGTTGACAATAAGTACCAATGACAATAAGTACCAATGGCCGAGGAGGGTTGACAATAAGTACCAATGGCCGAGGAGGGTTGACAATAAGTACCAATGGCGAGGGTTGGCAATAAGTACCAATGGCCGAGGAGGGTTGACAATAAGTACCAATGGCCGAGGAGGGTTGACAATAAGTACCAATGGCCGAGAGGGGTTGGCAATAAGTACCAATGGCCGAGAGGGGTTGGCAATAAGTACCACTGGCAATACGTACCAATGGCCGAGGCGGGTTGACAATAAGTACCAATGGCCGAGGAGGGTTGGCAATAAGTACCAATGGCTGAGGGGGGTTGGCAATAAGTACCACTGGCCGAGAGGGGTTGGCAATAAGTACCACTGGCCGAGAGGGGTTGGCAATAAGTACCAATGGCAATAAGTACCGATGGCCGAAGGGGGTTGACAATAAGTACCGATGGCAATAAGTACCGATGGCCGAGGAGGGTTGACAATAAGTACCAATGGCCGAGGGGGGTTGACAATAAGTACCGATGGCCTAGTTGGGTTGGCAATAAGTACCAATGACAATAAGTACCAATGGCCGAGGGGGGTTGGCAATAAGTACCGATGGCAATAAGTACCAATGGCCGAGGGGGGTTGGCAATAAGTACCAATGGCGATGGCAATAAGTACCGATGGCCGAGGAGGGTTGACAATAAGTACCGATGGCAATAAGTACCAATGGCCGAGGAGGGTTGACAATAAGTACCATGGCCGAGGAGGGTTGACAATAAGTACCGATGGCCGAGGAGGGTTGACAATAAGTACCAATGACAATAAGTACCAATGGCCGAGGAGGGTTGACAATAAGTACCGATGGCAATAAGTACCAATGGCCGAGGAGGGTTGACAATAAGTACCAATGGCCGAGGGGGGTTGGCAATAAGTACCAATGGCCGAGGGGGGTTGGCAATAAGTACCGATGGCAATAAGTACCAATGGCCGAGGGGGGTTGACAATAAGTACCGATGGCCGAGGAGGGTTGGCAATAAGTACCAATGGCCGAGGGGGGTTGACAATAAGTACCGATGGCAATAAGTACCAATGGCCGAGGGGGGTTGGCAATAAGTACCAATGGCAATAAGTACCGATGGCCGAGGGGGGTTGGCAATAAGTACCGATGG
>CM026394.1:49846412-49867411 GCA_014843695.1 Archivesica marissinica
ACCACACTGTAGACTCTTGGCGATCGTTCCACCATGCTATAGACTCTTGGCGAATGTTCCACCACACTGTAGACTCTTGGCGAAGGTTCCACCACACTGTATACTCTTGGACCGTTCCACCACGCTGTAGAATTTTGGCGACCGTTCCACCACGCTGTAGAATCTTGGCGACCGTTCCACCACACTGTAGACTCTTGGCGAAGGTTCCACCACACTGTATACTCTTGGAGACCGTTCCACCACGCTGTAGAATTTTGGCGACCGTTCCACCACGCTGTAGAATCTTGGCGACCGTTCGACCACACTGTAGACTCTTGGCGAAGGTTCCACCACACTGTATACTCTTGGAGATCGTTCCACCACGCTGTATAATTTTGGCGACCGTTCCACCACGCTGTAGAATCTTGGCGACCGTTCCACCACACTGTAGACTCTTGGCGAAGGTTCCACCACACTGTATACTCTTGTAGAACGTTCCACCATGCTGTAGAATTTTGGCGACCGTTCCACCACGCTCTAGAATCTTGGCGACCGTTCCATCACACTGTAGACTCTTGGCGATCGTTCCACCATGCTATAGACTATTGGCGAATGTTCCACCACACTGTAGACTCTTGGCGAAGGTTCCACCACAGTGTATACTCTTGAAGACCGTTCCACCACGCTGTAGAATTTTGGCGACCGTTCCACCACGCTGTAGAATATTGGCGACCGTTCAACCACACTGTAGACTCTTGGCGATCGTTCCACCATGCTATAGACTCTTGGCGAATGTTCCACCACACTGTAGACTCTTGGAGACCGTTCGACCACACTGTAGACTCTTGGCGATCGTTCCACCATGCTATAGACTCTTGGCGAATGTTCCACCACACTGTAGACTCTTGGCGAAGGTTCCACCACAGTGTATACTCTTGAAGACCGTTCCACCACGCTGTAGAATTTTGGCGACCGTTCCACCACGCTGTAGAATATTGGCGACCGTTCGACCACACTGTAGACTCTTGGCGATCGTTCCACCATGCTATAGACTCTTGGCGAATGTTCCACCACACTGTAGACTCTTGGCGAAGGTTCCACCTCACTGTATACTCTTGGAGACCGTTCGACCACACTGTAGACTCTTGGCGATCGTTCCACCATGCTATAGACTCTTGGCGAATGTTCCACCACACTGTAGACTCTTGGCGAAGGTTCCACCACACTGTATACTCTTGGAGACCGTTCCACCACGCTGTAGAATTTTGGCGACCGTTCCACCACGCTGTAGAATCTTGGTGACCGTTCCACCACACTGTATACTCTTGGAGACCGTTCCACCACGCTGTAGAATTTTGGCGACCGTTCCACCATGCTGTAGACTCTTGGCGATAGTTCCAACATGCTATAGACTCTTGGCGAAAGTTCCACCACACTGTAGACTCTTGGCGAAGGTTCCACCACACTGTATACTCTTGGAGACCGTTCGACCACACTGTAGACTCTTGGCGATCGTTCCACCATGCTATAGACTCTTGGCGAATGTTCCACCACACTGTAGACTCTTGGCGAAGGTTCCACCACACTGTATACTCTTGGAGACCGTTCCACCACGCTGTAGAATCTTGGCGACCGTTCCACCACGCTGTAGAATTTTGGCGACCATTCCACCACAATGTAGAATCTTGGCGACCGTTCCACCACACTGTAGACTCTTGGCGAAGGTTCCACCACACTGTATACTCTTGGGGACCGTCCCACCACGCTGTAGAATTTTGACGACCGTTCCACCACGCTGTAGAATCTTGTCGACCGTTCGACCACACTGTAGACTCTTGGCGATCGTTCCACCATGCTATAGACTCTTGGCGAATGTTCCACCACACTGTAGACTCTTGGCGAAGGTTCCACCACACTGTATACTCTTGGAGACCGTTCGACCACACTGTAGACTCTTGGCGATCATTCCACCATGCTATAGACTCTTGGCGAAGGTTCCACCACACTGTAGACTCTTGGAGACCGTTCCACCACGCTGTAGAATTTTGGCGACCGTTCCACCATGCTGTAGAATCTTGGTGACCGTTCCACCACACTGTAGACTCTTGGCGAAGGTTCCACCACACTGTATACTCTTGGAGACCGTTCCACCAGGCTGTAGAATTTTGGCGACCGTTCCCCCATGCTATAGACTCTTGGCGAATGTTCCACCACACTGTAGACTCTTGGCGAAGGTTCCACCACACTGTATACTCTTGGAGACCGTTCCACCACGCTGTAGAATTTTGGCGACCGTTCCACCACGCTGTAGAATCTTGGCGACCGTTCCACCACACTGTAGACTCTTGGCAAAGGTTCCACCACACTGTATACTCTTGGAGACCGTTCCACCACGCTGTAGAATTTTGGCGACCGTTACACCACGCTGTAGAATCTTGGCGACCGTTCCACCACACTGTAGATTCTTGGTGATCGTTCCACCAAGCTATAGACTCTTGGCGAATGTTCTACCACACTGTAGACTCTTGGCGAAGGTTCCACCACACTGTATACTCTTGGAGACCGTTCGACCACACTGTAGACTCTTGGCGATCGTTCCACCATGCTATAGACTCTTGGCGAATGTTCCACCACACTGTATACTCTTGGAGACCGTTCCACCACGCTGTAGAATTTTGGCGACCGTTCCACCACGCTGTAGAATCTTGGCGACCGTTCGACCACTGTAGACTCTTGGCGATCGTTCCACCATGCTATTGACTCTTGGCGAATGTTCCACCACACTGTAGACTCTTGGCGAAGGTTCCACCACACTGTATACTCTTGGAGACCGTTCCACCACGCTGTAGAATTTTGGCGACCGTTCCACCACGCTGTAGAATCTTGGCGACCGTTCCACCACACTGTAGACTCTTGGCGAAGGTTCCACCACACTGTATACTCTTGGAGACCGTTCCACCATGCTGTAGAATTTTGGCGACCGTTCCACCACGCTGTAGAATCTTGGCGACCGTTCCACCACACTGTAGACTCTTGGCGAAGGTTCCACCACACTGTATACTCTTGGAGACCGTTCCACCACGCTGTAGAATTTGGCGACCGTTCCACCACGCTGTAGAATCTTGGCGACCGTTCGACCACACTGTAGACTCTTGGCGAAGGTTCCACCACACTGTATACTCTTGGAGATCGTTCCACCACGCTGTATAATTTTGGCGACCGTTCCACCACGCTGTAGAATCTTGGCGACCGTTCCACCACACTGTAGACTCTTGGCGAAGGTTCCACCACACTGTATACTCTTGTAGAACGTTCCACCACGCTCTAGAATCTTGGCGACCGTTCCATCACACTGTAGACTCTTGGCGATCGTTCCACCATGCTATAGACTATTGGCGAATGTTCCACCACACTGTAGACTCTTGGCGAAGGTTCCACCACAGTGTATACTCTTGAAGACCGTTCCACCACGCTGTAGAATTTTGGCGACCGTTCCACCACGCTGTAGAATATTGGCGACCGTTCAACCACACTGTAGACTCTTGGCGATCGTTCCACCATGCTATAGACTCTTGGCGAATGTTCCACCACACTGTAGACTCTTGGAGACCGTTCGACCACACTGTAGACTCTTGGCGATCGTTCCACCATGCTATAGACTCTTGGCGAATGTTCCACCACACTGTAGACTCTTGGCGAAGGTTCCACCACAGTGTATACTCTTGAAGACCGTTCCACCACGCTGTAGAATTTTGGCGACCGTTCCACCACGCTGTAGAATATTGGCGACCGTTCGACCACACTGTAGACTCTTGGCGATCGTTCCACCATGCTATAGACTCTTGGCGAATGTTCCACCACACTGTAGACTCTTGGCGAAGGTTCCACCTCACTGTATACTCTTGGAGACCGTTCGACCACACTGTAGACTCTTGGCGATCGTTCCACCATGCTATAGACTCTTGGCGAATGTTCCACCACACTGTAGACTCTTGGCGAAGGTTCCACCACACTGTATACTCTTGGAGACCGTTCCACCACGCTGTAGAATTTTGGCGACCGTTCCACCACGCTGTAGAATCTTGGTGACCGTTCCACCACACTGTATACTCTTGGAGACCGTTCCACCACGCTGTAGAATTTTGGCGACCGTTCCACCATGCTGTAGACTCTTGGCGATAGTTCCAACATGCTATAGACTCTTGGCGAAAGTTCCACCACACTGTAGACTCTTGGCGAAGGTTCCACCACACTGTATACTCTTGGAGACCGTTCGACCACACTGTAGACTCTTGGCGATCGTTCCACCATGCTATAGACTCTTGGCGAATGTTCCACCACACTGTAGACTCTTGGCGAAGGTTCCACCACACTGTATACTCTTGGAGACCGTTCCACCACGCTGTAGAATCTTGGCGACCGTTCCACCACGCTGTAGAATTTTGGCGACCATTCCACCACAATGTAGAATCTTGGCGACCGTTCCACCACACTGTAGACTCTTGGCGAAGGTTCCACCACACTGTATACTCTTGGGGACCGTCCCACCACGCTGTAGAATTTTGACGACCGTTCCACCACGCTGTAGAATCTTGTCGACCGTTCGACCACACTGTAGACTCTTGGCGATCGTTCCACCATGCTATAGACTCTTGGCGAATGTTCCACCACACTGTAGACTCTTGGCGAAGGTTCCACCACACTGTATACTCTTGGAGACCGTTCGACCACACTGTAGACTCTTGGCGATCGTTCCACCATGCTATAGACTCTTGGCGAAGGTTCCACCACACTGTAGACTCTTGGAGACCGTTCCACCACGCTGTAGAATTTTGGCGACCGTTCCACCATGCTGTAGAATCTTGGTGACCGTTCCACCACACTGTAGACTCTTGGCGAAGGTTCCACCACACTGTATACTCTTGGAGACCGTTCCACCAGGCTGTAGAATTTTGGCGACCGTTCCCCCATGCTATAGACTCTTGGCGAATGTTCCACCACACTGTAGACTCTTGGCGAAGGTTCCACCACACTGTATACTCTTGGAGACCGTTCCACCACGCTGTAGAATTTTGGCGACCGTTCCACCACGCTGTAGAATCTTGGCGACCGTTCCACCACACTGTAGACTCTTGGCAAAGGTTCCACCACACTGTATACTCTTGGAGACCGTTCACCACACTGTAGACTCTTGGCGATCGTTCCACCATGCTATAGACTCTTGGCGAATGTTCCACCACACTGTATACTCTTGGAGACCGTTCCACCACGCTGTAGAATTTTGGCGACCGTTCCACCACGCTGTAGAATCTTGGCGACCGTTCGACCACTGTAGACTCTTGGCGATCGTTCCACCATGCTATTGACTCTTGGCGAATGTTCCACCACACTGTAGACTCTTGGCGAAGGTTCCACCACACTGTATACTCTTGGAGACCGTTCCACCACGCTGTAGAATTTTGGCGACCGTTCCACCACGCTGTAGAATCTTGGCGACCGTTCCACCACACTGTAGACTCTTGGCGAAGGTTCCACCACACTGTATACTCTTGGAGACCGTTCCACCATGCTGTAGAATTTTGGCGACCGTTCCACCACGCTGTAGAATCTTGGCGACCGTTCGACCACACTGTAGACTCTTGGCGATCGTTCCACCATGCTATAGACTCTTGGCAAATGTTCCACCACACTGTAGACTCTTGGTGAAGGTTCCAACACACTGTATACTCTTGGAGACCGTTCGACCACACTGTAGACTCTTGGCAATCGTTCCACCATGCTACAGACTCTTGGCGAATGTTCCACCACACTGTAGACTCTTGGCGAAGGTTCCACCACACTGTATACTCTTGGAGACCGTTCCACCACGCTGTATAATTTTGGCGACCGTTCCACCACGCTGTAAAATCTTGGCGACCGTTCGACCACACTGTAGACTCTTGGCGACCGTTCCACCACATTGTAAACTCTTGGCGACCGTTCCACCACGTTGTAGCCTCTTGGCGATCGTTCCACCATGCTATAGACACTTGGCGATCGTTCCACCACACTGTAGACCCTTGGCGACTGTTCCACCACACTGTAGATTCTTGGCGACAGTTCCACCACACTGTAGACTCTTGGCGACTGTTCCACCACACTGTAGACTCTTGGCGACTGTTCCACCACACTGTAGACTCTTGGCGACTGTTCCACCACGTTGTTGCCTCTTAGCGACCGTTCCACCACGCTGTATACTCTTGGCGACCGTTCCACCACACTGTAGACTCTTGGCGACCATTCCACCACACTGTAGACTCTTGGCGAATGTAACACCACACTGTAGACTCTTGGCGAAGGTTCCACCACACTGTATACTCTTTTCGACCGTTCCACCATGCTGTAAAATCTTGGCGACCGTTCGACCTCACTGTAGACTCTTGGCGACCGTTCCACCACGTTGTAGACTCTTGGCGACTGTTCCACCACGTTGTAGCCTCTTGGCGACCGTTCCACCACATTGTAGACTCTTGGCGACTGTTCCACCACGTTGTAGACTCTTGGCGACCGTTCCACCACGTTGTAGACTCTTGGCGACCGTTCCACCACGTTGTAGACTCTTGGCGACTGTTCCACCACATTGTAGACTCTTGGCGACTGTTCCACCACACTGTAGACTCTTGGCGAATCTTGGCGACTGTTCCACGCTGTAGACTCGGTACCGGTAATGAAAATTCAATAAAAACATTAATAATTGTCATATAAAAGCCAAACAATCATTATAATGCATCAAACAAATACATATTGACAAATTTACAAGACTGCAATTTAAACATCACAAACAAATGGACAAATCTACAGACTGCAACACCATTACGACTAAACCAGGACACTACCACTAAACCTATCGCACTACTATTAAAACTACCACCTCACACATTGTAGACTCTTGGCGACCGTTCCATCAAGCTGTAGACTCTTGGCGACCGTTCCACCACGTTGTAGACTATCGACTCTTGGCGACCGTTCCACCACGTTGTAGACGCTTGGCGACCGTTCCACCACACTGTAAACTCTTGGCGACTGTTCCACCACACTGTAGACTCTTGGCGAATCTTGGCGACTGTTCCACGCTGTAGACTCGGTACCGGTAATGAAAATTCAATAAAAACATTAATAATTTTCATGTAAAAGCCAAACAATCATTATAATGCATCAAACAAATACATATTGACAAATCTACAAGACTGCAATATAAACATCACAGATAAACGGACAAATCTACACAAACAAACGGACAAATCTACACAAACAAATGGACAAATCTACAGACTGCAATACCATTACGACTAAACCATGACACTACCACTAAACCTATCGCACTACCACTAAAACTACCACCTCACACGTTGTAGACTCTTGGCAACCGTTCCACCACGTTGTAGACTCTTGGCGACCGTTCCACCACGTTGTAGACACTTGGCGACCGTTCCACCACGTTGTAGACTCTTGGCGACCGTTCCACCACGTTGTAGACTCTTGGCGACTGTTCCACCACACTGTAGAATCTTGGCGACTGTTCCAAGCTGTAGACTCGGTACCGGTAATGAAAATTCAATAAAAACATTGATAATTTTCATGTAAATGCCAAACAATCATTATAATGCATCAAACAAATACATATTGACACATCTACAAGACTGCAATATAAACATCACAAACAAACGGACAAATCTACACAAGCAAACGGACAAATCTACAGACTGCAATACCATTACGACTAAACCATGACACTACCACTAAACCTATCACACTACTACTAAAACTACCACCTCACACGTTGTAGACTCTTGGCGACCGTTCCACCACGTTGTAGACTCTTGGCGACTGTTCCACCACACTGTAGACTCTTGGTGAATCTTGGCGACTGTTCCACGTTGTAGACTCTTGGCGACCGTTCCACCACGTTGTAGACTCTTGACGACCGTTCCACCACGTTGCAGACTCAGTACCGGTAATGAAAATTCAATAAAAATTAAAAACATTAATAATTTTCATGTAAAAACCAAACAATCATTATAATGCATCAAACAAATACATATTGACAAATTTACAAGACTGCAATATAAACATCACAAACAAACGGACAAATCTACACAAACAAACGGACAAATCTACAGACTGTAATACCATTACGACTAAACCATGACACTACCACTAAACCTATCGCACTACTATTAAAACTACCACCTCACCCGTTGTAGACTCTTGGCGACCGTTCCACCACGATGTAGACTCTTGGCGACTGTTCCACCACATTGTAGACACTTGGCGACCGTTCCACCACGTTGTAGACTCTTGGCGACCATTCCACCACGTTGTAGTCTCAGTACCGGTAATGAAAATTCAATAAAAATTAAAAACATTAATACTTTTCATGTAAAAACCAAACAATCATTATAATGCATCAAACAAATACATATTGACAAATCTACAAGACTGCAATTTAAACATCACAAACAAATGGACAAATCTACAGACTGCAACACCATTACGACTAAACCAGAACACTACCACTAAACCTATCGCACTACTATTAAAACTACCACCTCACGCGTTGTAGACTCTTGGCGACCGTTCCACCACATGGTAGACTCTTGGCGACCGTTCCACCACGTTGTAGACTCTTGGCGACCGTTCCACCACGATGTAGACTCTTGGCGACCGTTCCACCACGCTGTAGACTCTTGGCGACCGTTCCACCACATTGTAGACTCTTGGCGACCGTTCCACCACGTTGTAGACTCTTGGCGACCGTTCCACCACGTTGTAGTCTCAGTACCGGTAATGAAAATTCAATAAAAATTAAAAACATTAATACTTTTCATGTAAAAACCAAACAATCATTATAATGCATCAAACAAATACATATTGACAAATCTACAAGACTGCAATATAAACATCACAAACAAACGGACAAATCTACACAAACAAATGGACAAATCTACAGACTGCAATACCATTACGACTAAACCATGACACTACCACTAAACCTATCGCACTACTATTAAAACTACCACCTCACACGTTGTAGACTCTTGGCGACCGTTCCATCACGCTGTAGACTATTGGCGACCGTTCCACCACATTGTAGACTCTTGGCGAGCCTTCCACCACGTTGTAGACTCTTGGCGACTGTTCCACCACACTGTAGAATCTTGGCGACTGTTCCACGCTGTAGACTCGGTACCGGTAATGAAAATTCAAAAAAAACATTAATAATTTTCATGTAAAAGCCAAACAATCATTATAATGCATCAAACAAATACATATTGACAAATCTACAAGACTGCAATATAAACATCACAAACAAACGGACAAATCTACACAAACAAACGGACAAATCTACAGACTGCAATACCATTACGACTAAACCATGACACTACCACTAAACCTATCGCACTACTACTAAAGCTACCACCTCACACGTTGTAGACTCTTGGCGACCATTCCACCACGTTGTAGACTCTTGGCGACCGTTCCACCACATTGTAGACTCTTGGCGACTGTTCCACCACACTGTAGACTCTTGGCGAATCTTGGCGACTGTTCCACGCTGTAGACTCGGTACCGGTAATGAAAATTCAATAAAAACATTAATAATTGTCATGTAAAAGCCAAACAATCATTATAATGCATCAAACAAATACATATTGACAAATCTACAAGACTGCAATTTAAACATCACAAACAAATGGACAAATCTACAGACTGCAACACCATTACGACTAAACCAGAACACTACCACTAAACCTATCGCACTACTATTAAAACTACCACCTCACGCGTTGTAGACTCTTGGCGACCGTTCCACCACATGGTAGACTCTTGGCGACCGTTCCACCACGTTGTAGACTCTTGGCTACCGTTCTACCACGTTGTAGACTCTTGGCTACCGTTCCACCACGTTGTAGACTCTTGGCTACCGTTCTACCACGTTGTAGACTCTTGGCTACCGTTCCACCACGTTGTAGACTCTTGGCGACCGTTCCACCACGTTGTAGACTCAGTACCGGTAATGAAAATTCAATAAAAATTAAAAACATTAATAATTTTCATGTAAAAACCAAACAATCATTATAATGCATCAAACAAATACATATTGACAAATTTACAAGACTGCAATATAAACATCACAAACAAACGGACAAATCTACACAAACAAACGGACAAATCTACAGACTGCAATACCATTACGACTAAACCATGACACTACCACTAAACCTATCGCACTACTATTAAAACTACCACCTCACACGTTGTAGACTCTTGGCGACCGTTCCACCACGATGTAGACTCTTGGCGACCGTTCCACCACGTTGTAGACACTTGGCGACCCTTCCACCACGTTGTAGACTCTTGGCGACTGTTCCACCACACTGTAGAATCTTGGCGACTGTTCCACGCTGTAGACTCGGTACCGGTAATGAAAATACAATAAAAACATTAATAATTTTCATGTAAAAGCCAAACAATCATTATAATGCATCAAACAAATACATATTGACAAATCTACAAGACTGCAATATAAACATCACAAACAAACGGACAAATCTACACAAACAAACGGACAAATCTACAGACTGCAATACCATTACGACTAAACCATGACACTACCACTAAACCTATCGCACTACTATTAAAACTACCACCTCACACGTTGTAGACTCTTGGCGACCGTTCCACCACGCTGTAGACTCTTGGCGACCGTTCCACCACATTGTAGACTCTTGGCGACTGTTCCACCACATTGTAGACTCTTGGCGAATCTTGGCGACTGTTCCACGCTGTAGACTCGGTACCGGTAATGAAAATTCAATAAAAACATTAATAATTTTCATGTAAAAGCCAAACAATCATTATAATGCATCAAACAAATACATATTGACAAATCTACAAGACTGCAATATAAACATCACAGACAAACGGACAAATCTACACAAACAAATGGACAAATCTACAGACTGCAATACCATTACGACTAAACCATGACACTACCACTAAACTTATCGCACTACTATTAAAAACTACCACCTCACACATTGTAGACTCTTGGCGACCGTTCCACCACGTTGTAGACGCTTGGCGACCGTTCCACCTCACTGTAGACTCTTGGCGACTGTTCCACCACACTGTAGACTATTGGCGAATCTTGGCGACTGTTCCACCACACTGTAGAATCTTGGCGACTGTTCCAAGCTGTAGACTCGGTACCGGTAATGAAAATTCAATAAAAACATTAATAATTTTCATGTAAAAGCCAAACAATCATTATAATGCATCAAACAAATACATATTGACAAATCTACAAGACTCTAATATAAACATCACAGACAAACAGACAAATCTACACAAACAAACGGACAAATCTACACACTGCAATACCATTACGACTAAACCACGACACTACCACTAAACCTATCGCACTACTACTAAAACTACCACCTCACACGTTGTAGACTCTTGGCGACCGTTCCACCACGCTGTAGACTCTTGGCGACCGTTCCACCACATTGTAGACTCTTGGCGACTGTTCCACCACACTGTAGACTCTTGGCGAATCTTGGCGACTGTTCCACGCTGTAGACTCGGTACCGGTAATGAAAATTCAATAAAAACATTAATAATTGTCATGTAAAAGCCAAACAATCATTATAATGCATCAAACAAATACATATTGACAAATCTACAAGACTGCAATTTAAACATCACAAACAAATGGACAAATCTACAGACTGCAACACCATTACGACTAAACCAGAACACTACCACTAAACCTATCGCACTACTATTAAAACTACCACCTCACACGTTGTAGACTCTTGGCGACCGTTCCACCACGTTGTAGACTCTTGGCGACCGTTCCACCACGTTGTAGACTCTTGGCGACCGTTCCACCACGTTGTAGTCTCAGTACCGGTAATGAAAATTCAATAAAAATTAAAAACATTAATACTTTTCATGTAAAAACCAAACAATCATTATAATGCATCAAACAAATACATATTGACAAATCTACAAGACTGCAATATAAACATCACAAACAAACGGACAAATCTACACAAACAAACGGACAAATCTACAGACTGCAATACCATTACGACTAAACCATGACACTACCACTAAACCTATCGCACTACTATTAAAACTACCACCTCACACGTTGTAGACTCTTGGCGACCGTTCCATCACGCTGTAGACTATTGGCGACCGTTCCACCACATTGTAGACACTTGGCGACCCTTCCACCACGTTGTAGACTCTTGGCGACTGTTCCACCACACTGTAGAATCTTGGCGACTATTCCACGCTGTAGACTCGGTACCGGTAATGAAAATTCAATAAAAACATTAATAATGTTCATGTAAAAGCCAAACAATCATTATAATGCATCACACAAATACATATTGACAAATCTACAAGACTGCAATATAAACATCACAGACAAACGGACAAATCTACACAAACAAATGGACAAATCTACAGACTGCAATACCATTACGACTAAACCATGACACTACCACTAAACCTATCGCACTACCACTAAAACTACCACCTCACACGTTGTAGACTCTTGGCAACCGTTCCACCACATTGTAGACTCTTGGCGACCGTTCCACCACGTTGTAGACACTTGGCGACCGTTCCACCACGTTGTAGACTCTTGGCGACCGTTCCACCACGTTGTAGACTCTTGGTGACTGTTCCACCACACTGTAGAATCTTGGCGACTGTTCCAAGCTGTAGACTCGGTACCGGTAATGAAAATTCAATAAAAACATTGATAATTTTCATGTAAATGCCAAACAATCATTATAATGCATCAAACAAATACATATTGACACATCTACAAGACTGCAATATAAACATCACAGACAAACGGACAAATCTATAGACTGCAATACCATGACACTACCACTAAACCTATCGCACTACCACTAAAACTACCACCTCACACGTTGTAGACTCTTGGCGACCGTTCCACCACGATGTAGACGCTTGGCGACCGTTCCACCACACTGTAGACTCTTGGCGACTGTTCCACCACACTGTAGACTCTTTGGCGAATCTTGGCGACTGTTCCACGCTGTAGACTCGGTACCGGTAATGAAAATTCAATAAAAACATTAATAATTTTCATGTAAAAGCCAAACAATCATTTTAATGCATCAAACAAATACATATTGACAAATCTACAAGACTGCAATATAAACATCACAGACAAACGGACAAATCTATAGACTGCAATACCATGACACTACCACTAAACCTATCGCACTACCACTAAAACTACCACCTCACACGTTGTAGACTCTTGGCGACCGTTCCACCACGATGTAGACTCTTGGCGACCGTTCCACCACGATGTAGACTCTTAGCGACTGTTCCACCACGTTGTAGACACTTGGCGACCGTTCCACCACGTTGTAGACTCTTGGCGACTACTGTTCCACCACACTGTAGAATCTTGGCGACTGTTCCACGCTGTAGACTCGGTACCGGTAATGAAAATTCAATAAAAACATTAATAATTTCCATGTAAAAACCAAACAATCATTATAATGCATCAAACAAATACATATTGACAAATCTACAAGTCTGCAATATAAACATCACAGACAAATCTACACAAACAAATGGACAAATCTACAGACTGCAATACCATTACGACTAAACCATGACACTACCACTAAACCTATCGCACTACTATTAAAACTACCACCTCACACGTTGTAGACTCTTGGTGACCATTCCACCACGTTGTAGACTTTTGGCGACCGTTCCACCACGTTGTAGACTCTTGGCGACCGTTCCACCACGTTGTAGACTCTTGGCGACCATTCCACCACGTTGTAGACTCTTGGCGACCGTTCCACCACATTGTAGACTCTTGGCGACTGTTCCACCACATTGTAGACTCTTGGCGACTGTTCCACGCTGTAGACTCGGTACCGGTAATGAAAATTCAATAAAAACATTAATAATTATCATGTAAAAACCAAACAATCATTATAATGCATCAAACAAATACATATTGACAAATCTACAAGACTGCAATATAAACATCACAAACAAACGGACACATCTACACAAACAAACGGACAAATCTACAGACTGCAATACCATTACGACTAAACCATGACACTACCACTAAACCTATCGCACTACTATTAAAACTACCACCTCACATGTTGTAGACTCTTGGCGACCGTTCCATCACGCTGTAGACTCTTGGCGACCGTTCCATCACGTTGTAGACTCTTGGCGACTGTTCCACCACACTGTAGAATCTTGGCGACTGTTCCAAGCTGTAGACTCGGTACCGGTAATGAAAATTCAATAAAAACATTAATAATTTTCATGTAAAAGCCAAACAATCATTATAATGCATCAAACAAATACATATTGACAAATCTACAAGACTGCAATATAAACATCACAGACAAACGGACAAATCTATAGACTGCAATACCATTACCACTAAACCATGACACTACCACTAAACCTATCGCACTACCACTAAATCTACCACCTCACACGTTGTAGACTCTTGGCGACCGTTCCACCACGTTGTAGACGCTTGTCGACCGTTCCACCACACTGTAGACTCTTGGCGACCGTTCCACCACGTTGTAGACTCCGTACCGGTAATGAAAATTCAATAAAAATTAAAAACATTAATAATTTACATGTAAAAACCAAACAATCATTATAATGCATCAAACAAATACATATTGACAAATCTACAAGACTGCAATATAAACATCACAGACAAACGGACAAATCTACGCAAACAAACGGACAAATCTACAGACTGCAATACCATTATGACTAAACCATGACACTACCACTAAACCTATCGCATTACCACTAAAACTACCACCTCACACGTTGTAGACTCTTGGCGACCGTTCCACCACGCTGTAGACTCTTGGCGATCGTTCCACCACGTTGTTAGACTATTGGCGACCGTTCCACCACGTTGGTAGACTATTGGCGACCGTTCCACCACGTTGTAGACTCTTGGCGACTATTCCACGCTGTAGACTCGGTACCGGTAATGAAAATTCAATAAAAACATTAATAATTTTCATGTAAAAGCCAAACAATCATTATAATGCATCAAACAAATACATATTGACAAATCTACACACTGCAATATAAATATCACAAACAAACGGACAAATCTACACACTGTAATGCATACAGGACAAACAAATAACACAATGAATAACATATATAATTGTAAATTGTTTTACTCACATCTGCCCCGCGTCCTTAATACATACCGACTGCAATACCATTACCACTAAAACTACGACTAAACCATCACACTACCACTAAGCCTATCGCACGACCACTAAAACTACCACCTCGCACGGCGCAACACTCGTCTTCACCATTCGGCTCCTTCCACTCACACAGCTGGTGTACGCATCCACCTGCTCGACATGTCCACCACGACTCCCAAGGAATCCCTATTCATGCAATGAGACAGAATAGCTAGTTTTAGAACACATTTTTGAAATTGGAAGCATATATATAGAAGCGGATTAGAAAATAGAAGCGGATTAGACAATAAGTATCAATGGGTACAAGTTATATCTTTGTTCCAAACCCGCACTGGAATACATTAACGTGTTGAAAGCATTTGGGAAATGTAGAAAACTCATAGAGCACTTCAAGCACTCCACTACCTTGAGGAAACGACTAATGAGTAACTGCCTGAAAACCTTGACAGACATCAGCCCAGTCACACACAAAGTAAAGGCAGACACATCACACGCAAAGTAAAGGCAGACCCATCACACGCAAAGTAAAGGCAGACCCATCACACGCAAAGTAAAGGCAGACCCGTCACACTCAAAGTAAAGGCAGACCCGTCACACGCAAAGTAAAGGCAGACCCGTCACACGCAAAGTAAAGGCAGACCCGTCACACGCAAAGTAAAGGCAGACCCGTCACACGCAAAGTAAAGGCAGACCCGTCACACGCAAAGTAAAGGCAGACCCGTCACACGCAAAGTAAAGGCAGACCCGTCGCACTAAAATTAAAGGCAGACCCGTCACACGCAAATTAAAGGCAGACCCGTCACACGCAAATTAAAGGCAGACCCGTCACACGCAAAGTAAAGGCAGACCCGTCACACGCAAAGTAAAGGCAGACCCGTCACACTCAAATTAAAGGCAGACCAATCACACAAAAAGTAAAGGCAGACCTGTCACACTCAAAGTAAGGGCAGACCCGTCACACGCATAGTAAAGGCAAACCCGTCACACGCAAAGTAAAGGCAGACCCGTCACAAGCAAAGTAAAGGCAGACCCGTCACACGCAAAGTAAAGGCAGACCCGTCACACGCAAAGTAAAGGCAGACCCGTCACACGCAAAGTAAAGGCAGACCCGTCACACGCAAAGTAAAGGCAGACCCGTCGCACTTAAATTAAAGGCAGACCCGTCACACGCAAATTAAAGGCAGACCCGTCACACGCAAATTAAAGGCAGACCCATCACACGCAAAGTAAAGGCAGACCCGTCACACGCAAAGTAAAGGCAGACCCGTCACACTCAAATTAAAGGCAGACCAATCACACAAAAAGTAAAGGCAGACCCGTCACACTCAAAGTAAGGGCAGACCCGTCACACGCATAGTAAAGGCAGACCCGTCACACGCAAAGTAAAGGCAGACCCGTCACAAGCAAAGTAAAGGCAGACCCGTCACACTCAAAGTAAAGGCAGACCCGTCACACGCAAAGTAAAGGCAGACCCGTCACACGCAAAGTAAAGGCAGACCCGTCACACTCAAAGTAAGGGCAGACCCGTCACACGCAAAGTAAAGGCAGACCCGTCACAAGCAAAGTAAAGGCAGACACATCACACGCAAAGTAAAGGCAGACCCGTCACACGCAAAGTAAAGGCAGACCCGTCACACACAAAGTAAAGGCAGACCTGTCACACGCAAAGTAAAGGCAGACATGTCACACGCAAAGTAAAGGCAGACCCGTCACACGCAAAGTAAAGGCAGACCCGTCACACGCAAAGTAAAGGCAGACCCGTCACACGCAAAGTAAAGGCAGACCCGTCACACGCAAAGTAAAGGCAGACCCATCACACGCAAAGTAAGGATTGTCAAGAAGTACTTGTGGGTGGCCGAGGTGGATTGGCAATAATTACTAATAGCCACGGAGGATTGGCAATAAGTACCAATGGCCGAGACGGATTGGCAATAAGTACCAAAGGCCGATGTGGATTGGCAATAAGTACCAATAGCCAATGCGGATTGGCAATAAGTACCAATGGCATGGCCAAGGGGTTTGGCAATAAGTACGAGTGGGTGGCCGAGGCAAATTAGCAATAAGTATCAGTGGGTGGTCGAGACGAATTGGCAATAAGTATCAGTGGGTGGCCGAGGCGAATTGGCAATAAGTAGCAATGGCCAATGCGGATTGGCAATACGTACCGATGGCCGAGGCGGGTTGGCAATAAGTAGCAATGGCCAATGCGGATTGGCAATACGTACCGATGGCCGAGGCGGGTTGGCAATAAGTACCGATGGCCGAGACGGGTTGGCAATAAGTATCAGTGGGTGGCCGAGGCGAATTGGCAATAAGTAGCAATGGCCAATGCAGATTGGCAATACGTACACATGGCCGAGGCGGGTTGGCAATAAGTAGCAATGGCCAATGCGGATTGGCAATACGTACCGATGGCCGAGGCGGGTTGGCAATAAGTACCGATGGCCGAGGCGGGTTGGCAATAAGTACCGATGGACGAGGCGGGTTGGCAATAAGTACGGATGGACGAGGGGGGGTTTGGCAATAAGTACCGATGGATGAGGGGGGTTTGGCAATAAGTACCGATGGCCGAGGCGGATTGGCAATAAGTACCAATGGTCGAGGTGGATTGGCAATAAGTACCGATGGCCGAGGTGGATTGGCAAACAGTACCGATGGCCGAAGCCGGTTGGCAATAATTACCGATGGCCGAGGCCGGTTGGCAATAAGTACCGATGGCCGAGGCCGGTTGGCAATAAGTACCGATGGCCGAGCCGTTGGCAATAAGTACCGATGGCCGAGGGGTTGGCAATAAGTACCATGGCGAGGTGGTTGGCAATAAGTACCGATGGCCGAGGTGGATTGGCAAACAGTACCGATGGCCGAAGCCGGTTGGCAATAATTACCGATGGCCGAGGCCGGTTGGCAATAAGTACCGATGGCCGAGGCCGGTTGGCAATAAGTACCGATGGCCGAGGCCGGTTGGCAATAAGTACCGATGGCCAAGGCCGGTTGG
Organism: Archivesica marissinica; assembly: GCA_014843695.1. Taxonomy (NCBI): domain Eukaryota; kingdom Metazoa; phylum Mollusca; class Bivalvia; order Venerida; family Vesicomyidae; genus Archivesica; species Archivesica marissinica. The sequence goes on from CM026394.1 coordinate 49,864,719, forward strand.
CAATAAGTAACGCCGACGGGGGTTGGCAATAAGTACCGATGGCCGAAACCGGTTGGCAATAAGTACCGATGGCCGAGGCGGATTGGCAATAAGTACCGATGGCCGAGGCGGATTGGCAATAAGTATCAATGGCCGAGGCGGATTGGCAATAAGTACCAATGGTCGAGGTGGATTGGCAATAAGTACCGATGGCCGAGGTGGATTGGCAAACAGTACCGATGGCCGAAGCCGGTTGGCAATAATTACCGATGGCCGAGGCCGGTTGGCAATAAGTACCGATGGCCGAGGCCGGTTGGCAATAAGAACCGATGGCCGAGGCCGGTTGGCAATAAGTACCGATGGCCAACGCCGGTTGGCAATAAGTAACGCCGAGGGTGGTTGGCAATAAGTACCGATGGTCGAAACCGGTTGGCAATAAGTACCGATGGCCGAGGCTGGTTGGCAATAAGTAATGCCGAGGGGGGTTGGCAATAAGTACCGATGGCCGAGGGGGTTGGCAATAAGTACCGATGGCCGAGGGGGTTGGCAATAAGTACCGATGGCTGAGGCGGGTTGGCAATAAGTACAGATGGATGAGGGGGGTTTGGCAATAAGTACCGATGGCCGAGGAGGGTTGGCAATAAGTACCAATGGCTGAAGAGGGTTGGCAATAAGTACCAATGGCCGAGGAGGGTTGACAATAAGTACCAATGGCCGAGGAGGGTTGACAATAAGTACCAATGGCCGAGGAGGGTTGACAATAAGTACCAATGGCCGAGGAGGGTTGACAATAAGTACCAATGGCCGAGGAGGGTTGGCAATAAGTACCGATGGCCGAGGAGGGTTGGCAATAAGTACCAATGGCCGAGGAGGGTTGGCAATAAGTACCAATGGCTGAAGAGGGTTGGCAATAAGTACCAATGGCCGAGGAGGGTTGACAATAAGTACCAATGGCCGAGGAGGGTTGACAATAAGTACCAATGGCCGAGGAGGGTTGACAATAAGTACCAATGGCCGAGGAGGGTTGGCAATAAGTACCAATGGCTGAGGGGGGTTGGCAATAAGTACTAATGGCCGAGGAGGGTTGGCAATAAGTACCAATGGCAATAAGTACCAATGGCCGAGGAGGGTTGACAATAAGTACCAATGGCTGAGGGGGGTTGGCAATAAGTACCAATGGCCGAGGAGGGTTGACAATAAGTACCAATGGCCGAGGAGGGTTGACAATAAGCACCAATGGCCAAGGAGGGTTGACAATAAGTACCAATGGCTGAGGAGGGTTGGCAATAAGTACCAATGGCCGAGGAGGGTTGACAATAAGTACCAATGGCCGAGGAGGGTTGACAATAAGTACCAATGGCCGAGGAGGGTTGACAATAAGTACCAATGGCTGAGGGGGGTTGGCAATAAGTACCAATGGCCGAGGAGGGTTGACAATAAGTACCACTGGCCGAGAGGGGTTGGCAATAAGTACCAATGGCCGAGAGGGGTTGGCAATAAGTACCACTGGCAATACGTACCAATGGCCGAGGCGGGTTGACAATAAGTACCAATGGCCGAGGAGGGTTGGCAATAAGTACCAATGGCTGAGGGGGGTTGGCAATAAGTACCACTGGCCGAGAGGGGTTGGCAATAAGTACCACTTGCCGAGAGGGGTTGGCAATAAGTACCAATGGCAATAAGTACCGATGGCCGAAGGGGGTTGACAATAAGTACCGATGGCAATAAGTACCGATGGCCGAGGAGGGTTGACAATAAGTACCAATGGCCGAGGGGGGTTGACAATAAGTACCGATGGCCTAGTTGGGTTGGCAATAAGTACCAATGACAATAAGTACCAATGGCCGAGGGGGGTTGGCAATAGGTACCGATGGCAATAGGTACCAATGGCCGAGGAGGGTTGACAATAAGTACCGATGGCAATAAGTACCAATGGCCGAGGAGGGTTGGCAATAAGTACCGATGGCAATAAGTACCAATGGCCGAGGAGGGTTGTCAATAAGTACCGATGGCCGAGGAGGGTTGACAATAAGTACCGATGGCCGAGGAGGGTTGACAATAAGTACCAATGACAATAAGTACCAATGGCCGAGAAGGGTTGACAATAAGTACCAATGGCAATAAGTACCAATGGCCGAGGAGGGTTGACAATAAGTACCACTGGCCGAGAGGGGTTGGCAATAAGTACCAATGGCCGAGAGGGGTTGGCAATAAGTACCACTGGCAATACGTACCAATGGCCGAGGCGGGTTGACAATAAGTACCAATGGCCGAGGAGGGTTGGCAATAAGTACCAATGGCTGAGGGGGGTTGGCAATAAGTACCACTGGCCGAGAGGGGTTGGCAATAAGTACCACTTGCCGAGAGGGGTTGGCAATAAGTACCAATGGCAATAAGTACCGATGGCCGAAGGGGGTTGACAATAAGTACCGATGGCAATAAGTACCGATGGCCGAGGAGGGTTGACAATAAGTACCAATGGCCGAGGGGGGTTGACAATAAGTACCAATGGCCGAAGAGGGTTGGCAATAAGTACCAATGGCTGAGGGGGGTTGGCAATAAGTACCACTGGCCGAGAGGGTTTGGCAATAAGTACCACTTGCCGAGAGGGGTTGGCAATAAGTACCAATGGCAATAAGTACCGATGGCCGAAGGGGGTTGACAATAAGTACCGATGGCAATAAGTACCGATGGCCGAGGAGGGTTGACAATAA
>CM026394.1:49868411-50030947 GCA_014843695.1 Archivesica marissinica
GTCGCCAAGATTCTACAGCGTGGTGGAACGTTCGCCAAAATTCTACAGCGTGGTGGAACGTTCTCCAAGAGTATACAGTGTGGTGGAACCTTCGCCAAGAGTCTACAGTGTGGTGGAACGGTCGCCAAGATTCTACAGCGTGGTGGAACGGTCTCCAAGATTATACAGCGTGGTGGAACGTTCTCCAAGAGTATACAGTGTGGTGGAACCTTCGCCAAGAGTCTACAGTGTGGTGGAACGGTCGCCAAGATTCTACAGCGTGGTGGAACGGTCGCCAAGATTCTACAGCGTGGTGGAACGGTCTCCAAGAGTATACAGTGTGGTGGAACCTTCGCCAAGAGTCTACAGTGTGGTGGAACGGTCGCCAAGATTCTACAGCGTGGTGGAACGGTCGCCAAAATTCTACAGCGTGGTGGAACGTCTCCAATATACAGTGTGGTGGAACCTCGCCAAGAGTCTACAGTGTGGTGGAACGGTCGCCAAGATTCTACAGCGTGGTGGAACGGTCGCCAAAATTCTACAGCGTGGTGGAACGGTCTCCAAGAGTATACAGTGTGGTGGAACCTTCGCCAAGAGTCTACAGTGTGGTGGAACATTCGCCAAGAGTCTATAGCATGGTGGAACGATCGCCAAGAGTCTACAGTGTGGTCGAACGGTCTCCAAGAGTATACAGTGTTTACAGGTGGTGAACGTCTCAAGAGTATAAGTGTGGTGGAACTTCGCCAGTTATAGCATGGTGGAACGATCGCCAAGAGTCTACAGTGTGGTGGAACGGTCGCCAAGAGTCTACAGTGTGGTGGAACCTTCGCCAAGAGTCTACAGTGTGGTGGAACATTCGCCAAGAGTCTTTAGCATGGTGGAACGATCGCCAAGAGTCTACAGTGTGGTGGAACGGTCGCAAAAATTCTACAGCGTGGTGGAACGGTCTCCAAAATTCTACAGCGTGGTGGAACGTTCTCCAAGAGTATACAGTGTGGTGGAACCTTCGCCAAGAGTCTACAGTGTGGTGGAACATTCGCCAAGAGTCTACAGCGTGGTGGAACGGTCGCCAAGAGTCTACAGCGTGGTGGAACGGTCGCCAAGAGTATACAGTGTGGTGGAACCTTCGCCAAGAGTCTACAGTGTGGTGGAACGGTCGCCAAGAGTCTACAGCATGGTGGAACGGTCGCCAAGATTCTACAGCGTGGTGGAACGTCTCCAAGAGTATACAGTGTGGTGGAACCTTCGCCAAGAGTCTACAGTGTGGTGGAACGGTCGCCAAGATTCTACAGCATGGTGGAACGGTCGCCAAAATTCTACAGTGTGGTGGAACGGTCTCCAAGAGTCTACAGTGTGGTGGAACCTTCGCCAAGAGTCTATAGCATGGTGGAACGATCGCCAAGAGTCTACAGTGTGGTCGAACGGTCTCCAAGAGTATACAGTGTGGTGGAACCTTCGCCAAGAGTCTACAGTGTGGTGGAACATTCGCCAAGAGTCTATAGCATGGTGGAACGATCGCCAAGAGTCTACAGTGTGGTCGAACGGTCGCCAAGATTCTACAGCGTGGTGGAACGGTCGTCAAAATTCTACAGTGTGGTGGGACGGTCCCCAAGAGTATACAGTGTGGTGGAACCTTCGCCAAGAGTCTACAGTGTGGTGGAACGGTCGCCAAGAGTCTACATTGTGGTGGAATGGTCGCCAAAATTCTACAGCGTGGTGGAACGGTCGCCAAGATTCTACAGCGTGGTGGAACGGTCTCCAAGAGTATACAGTGTGGTGGAACCTTCGCCAAGAGTCTACAGTGTGGTGAACATTCGCCAAGATCTATAGCATGGTGGAACGATCGCCAAGTCTACAGTGTGGTCGAACGGTCTCCAAGAGTATACAGTGTGGTGGAACCTTCGCCAAGAGTCTACAGTGTGGTGGAACTTCGCCAAGAGTCTATAGCATGTTGGAACTATCGCCAAGAGTCTACAGCATGGTGGAACGGTCGCCAAAATTCTACAGCGTGGTGGAACGGTCTCCAAGAGTATACAGTGTGGTGGAACGGTCGCCAAGATTCTACAGCGTGGTGGAACGGTCGCCAAAATTCTACAGCGTGGTGGAACGGTCTCCAAGAGTATACAGTGTGGTGGAACCTTCGCCAAGAGTCTACAGTGTGGTGGAACATTCGCCAAGAGTCTATAGCATGGTGGAACGTCGCCAAGAGTCTACAGTGTGGTGGAACGGTCTCCAAGAGTATACAGTGTGGTGGAACCTTCGCCAAGAGTCTACAGTGTGGTGGAACTTCGCCAAGAGTCTACAGCATGGTGGAACGATCGCCAAGAGTCTACAGTGTGGTCGAACGGTCGCCAAGATTCTACAGCGTGGTGGAACGGTCGCCAAAATTCTACAGCGTGGTGGAACGGTCTCCAAGAGTATACAGTGTGGTGGAACATTCGCCAAGAGTCTACAGTGTGGTGGAACGATCGCCAAGAGTCTACAGTGTGGTGGAACGGTCGCCAAGAGTCTACAGTGTGGTGGAACGGTCTCCAAGAGTCTACAGTGTGGTGGAACCTTCGCCAAGAGTCTATAGTGTGGTGGAACGATCGCCAAGAGTCTACAGTGTGGTGGAACGGTCGCCAAGATTCTACAGCGTGGTGGAACGGTCGCCAAAATTCTACAGCGTGGTGGAACGGTCTCCAAGAGTATACAGTGTGGTGGAACCTTCGCCAAGAGTCTACAGTGTGGTGGAACATTCGCCAAGAGTCTATAGCATGGTGGAACGATCGCCAAGAGTCTACAGTGGTGGAACGGTCGCCAAGATTCTACAGCGTGGTGGAACGGTCGCCAAAATTCTACAGTGTGGTGGAACATTCGCCAAGAGTCTATAGTGTGGTGGAACGATCGCCAAGAGTCTACAGTGTGGTGGAACGGTCGCCAAGATTCTACAGCGTGGTGGAACGGTCGCCAAAATTCTACAGCGTGGTGGAACGGTCTCCAAGAGTATACAGTGTGGTGGAACCTTCGCCAAGAGTCTACAGTGTGGTGGAACGGTCGCCAAGATTCTACAGCGTGGTGGAACGGTCGCCAAAATTCTACAGCGTGGTGGAACGGTCTCCAAGAGTATACAGTGTGGTGGAACCTTCGCCAAGAGTCTACAGTGTGGTGGAACATTCGCCAAGAGTCTATAGCATGGTGGAACGATCGCCAAGAGTCTACAGTGTGGTGGAACGGTCTCCAAGAGTATACAGTGTGGTGGAACCTTCGCCAAGAGTCTACAGTGTGGTGGAACATTCGCCAAGAGTCTATAGCATGGTGGAACGATCGCCAAGAGTCTACAGTGTGGTCGAACGGTCTCCAAGAGTATACAGTGTGGTGGAACCTTCGCCAAGAGTCTACAGTGTGGTGGAACATTCGCCAAGAGTCTATAGCATGGTGGAACGATCGCCAAGAGTCTACAGTGTGGTCGAACGGTCGCCAAGATTCTACAGCGTGGTGGAACGGTCGCCAAAATTCTACAGCGTGGTGGAACGGTCTCCAAGAGTTACAGTGTGGTGGAACCTTCGCCAAGAGTCTACAGTGTGGTGGAACGGTCGCCAAGATTCTACAGCGTGGTGGAACGGTCGCCAAAATTCTACAGCGTGGTGGAACGGTCTCCAAGAGTATACAGTGTGGTGGAACCTTCGCCAAGAGTCTACAGTGTGGTGGAACGGTCGCCAAGAGTCTACAGCATGGTGGAACGGTCGCCAAGAGTCTACAGCGTGGTGGAACGGTCTCCAAGAGTATACAGTGTGGTGGAACGTTCGCCAAGAGTCTACAGTGTGGTGGAACGGTCGCCAAGAGTCTACAGTGTGGTGGAACGTTCGCCAAGAGTCTACAGTGTGGTGGAACGGTCGCCAAGAGTCTACAGTGTGGTGGAACGTTCGCCAAGAGTCTACAGCGTGGTGGAACGGTCGCCAAGAGTCTACAGTGTGGAACGTTCGCCAAGAGTCTACAGTGTGGTGGAACGGTCGCCAAGAGTCTACAGCGTGGTGGAACGGTCGCCAAAATTCTACAGCGTGGTGGAACGGTCTCCAAGAGTCTACAGTGTGGTGAACCTTCGCCAAGAGTCTACAGTGTGGTGGAACATTCGCCAAGAGTCTACAGCATGGTGGAACGATCGCCAAGAGTCTACATGTGGTGGAACGGTCGCCAAGATTCTACAGCGTGGTGGAACGGTCTCCAAGAGTATACAGTGTGGTGGAACCTTCGCCAAGATTCTACAGCGTGGTGGAACGGTCGCCAAAATTCTACAGCGTGGTGGAACGGTCTCCAAGAGTATACAGTGTGGTGGAACCTTCGCCAAGAGTCTACAGTGTGGTGGAACATTCGCCAAGAGTCTACAGCATGGTGGAACGATCGCCAAGAGTCTACAGTGTGGTGGAACGGTCTCCAAGAGTATACAGTGTGGTGGAACCTTCGCCAAGAGTCTATAGCATGGTGGAACGATCGCCAAGAGTCTACAGTGTGGTCGAACGGTCGCCAAGATTCTACAGCGTGGTGGAACGGTCTCCAAGAGTATACAGTGTGGTGGAACCTTCGCCAAGAGTCTACAGTGTGGTGGAACGGTCGCCAAGATTCTACAGCGTGGTGGAACGGTCGCCAAAATTCTACAGCGTGGTGGAACGGTCTCCAAGAGTATACAGTGTGGTGGAACCTTCGCCAAGAGTCTACAGTGTGGTGGAACGGTCGCCAAGATTCTACAGCGTGGTGGAACGGTCGCCAAAATTCTACAGCGTGGTGGAACGGTCTCCAAGAGTATACAGTGTGGTGGAACCTTCGCCAAGAGTCTACAGTGTGGTGGAACGGTCGCCAAGATTCTACAGCATGGTGGAACGGTCGCCAAAATTCTACAGCGTGGTGGAACGGTCTCCAAGAGTATACAGTGTGGTGGAACCTTCGCCAAGAGTCTACAGTGTGGTGGAACGGTCGCCAAGATTCTACAGCGTGGTGGAACGGTCGCCAAAATTCTACAGCGTGGTGGAACGGTCTCCAAGAGTATACAGTGTGGTGGAACCTTCGCCAAGAGTCTACAGTGTGGTGGAACATTCGCCAAGAGTCTATAGCATGGTGGAACGATCGCCAAGAGTCTACAGTGTGGTCGAACGGTCTCCAAGAGTATACAGTGTGGTGGAACCTTCGCCAAGAGTCTACAGTGTGGTGGAACATTCGCCAAGAGTCTATAGCATGGTGGAACGATCGCCAAGAGTCTACAGTGTGGTGGAACGGTCGCCAAGATTCTACAGCGTGGTGGAACGGTCTCCAAGAGTCTACAGTGTGGTGGAACCTTCGCCAAGATCTACAGCGTGGTGGAACGGTCGCCAAGATTCTACAGCGTGGTGGAACGGTCTCCAAGAGTATACTGTGGAACCTTCGCCAAGAGTCTACAGTGTGGTGGAACATTCGCCAAGAGTCTATAGCATGGTGGAACGATCGCCAAGAGTCTACAGTGTGGTCGAACGGTCTCCAAGAGTATACAGTGTGGTGGAACCTTCGCCAAGAGTCTACAGTGTGGTGGAACATTCGCCAAGAGTCTATAGCATGGTGGAACGATCGCCAAGAGTCTACAGTGTGGTCGAACGGTCGCCAAGATTCTACAGCGTGGTGGAACGGTCGCCAAGATTCTACAGCGTGGTGGAACGGTCGCCAAGAGTCTACAGTGTGGTGGAACGTTCGCCAAGAGTCTACAGTGTGGTGGAACGGTCGCCAAGATTCTACAGCGTGGTGGAACGGTCGCCAAAATTCTACAGCGTGGTGGAACGGTCTCCAAGAGTATACAGTGTGGTGGAACCTTCGCCAAGAGTCTACAGTGTGGTGGAACATTCGCCAAGAGTCTATAGCATGGTGGAACGATCGCCAAGAGTCTACAGTGGTCGAACGGTCGCCAAGATTCTACAGCGTGGTGGAACGGTCGCCAAAATTCTACAGCGTGGTGGAACGGTCTCCAAGAGTATACAGTGTGGTGGAACCTTCGCCAAGAGTCTACAGTGTGGTGGAACGTTCGCCAAGAGTCTATAGCATGGTGGAACGATCGCCAAAATTCTACAGCGTGGTCGAACGGTCTCCAAGAGTATACAGTGTGGTGGAACATTCGCCAAGAGTCTACAGTGTGGTAGAACGGTCTCCAAGAGTATACAGTGTGGTGGAACCTTCGCCAAGAGTCTACAGTGTGGTCGAACATTCGCCAAGAGTCTATAGCATGGTGGAACGATCACCAAGAGTCTACAGTGTGGTCGAACGGTCGCCAAAATTCTACAGCGTGGTGGAACGGTCTCCAAGAGTATACAGTGTGGTGGAACCTTCGCCAAGAGTCTACAGTGTGGTGGAACGGTCGCCAAGATTCTACAGCATGGTGGAACGGTCGCCAAAATTCTACAGTGTGGTGGAACGGTCTCCAAGAGTATACAGTGTGGTGGAACCTTCGCCAAGAGTCTACAGTGTGGTGGAACGGTCGCCAAGATTCTAGAGCGTGGTGGAACGGTCGCCAAAATTCTACAGCGTGGTGGAACGGTCTCCAAGAGTATACAGTGTGATGGAACATTCGCCAAGAGTCTATAGCATGGTGGAACGATCGCCAAGAGTCTACAGTGTGGTCGAACGGTCTCCAAGAGTATACAGTGTGGTGGAACCTTCGCAAAGAGTCTACAGTGTGGTGGAACGGTCGCCAAGATTCTACAGCGTGGTGGAACGGTCACCAAGTGTCTATAGCATGGTGGAACCTTCGCCAAGAGTCTACAGTGTGGTGGAACATTCGCCAAGAGTCTACAGTGTGGTGGAACGGTTGCCAAAATTCTACAGCGTGGTGGATCGGTCTCCAAGAGTATACAGTGTGTGGAACCTTCGCCAAGAGTCTACAGTGTGGTGGAACGGTAGCCAAGATTCTACAGCGTGGTGGAACTGTAGCCAAAATTTTACAGCATGGTGGAATGGTCTCCAAGAGTATACAGTGTGGTGGAACCTTCGCCAAGAGTCTACTGTGTGGTGGAACCTTCGCCAAGAGACTACAGTGTGGTGGAACAGTCTCCAAGAGTATACAGTGTGGTGGAACCTTCGCCAAGAGTCTACAGTGTGGTGGAACATTCGCCAAGAGTCTATAGCATGGTGGAACGATCGCCAAGATTCTACAGCGTGGTGGAACGGTCGCCAAAATTATACAGCGTGGTGGAACGGTCTCCAAGAGTATACAGTGTGGTGGAACCTTTGCCAAGAGTCTACAGTGTGGTTGAACATTCGCCAAGAGTCTATAGCATGGTGGAACGATCGCCAAGAGTCTACAGTGTGGTCGAACGGTCGCCAAGATTCTACAGCGTGGTGGAACCGTCTCCAAGAGTATACAGTGTGGTGGAACCTTCGCCAAGAGTCTACAGTGTGGTGGAACATTCGCCAAGAGTCTACAGTGTGGTGGAACGGTCACCAAGATTCTACAGCGTGTTGGAACGGTCGCCAAAATTCTACAGCGTGGTGGATCGGTCTCCAAGAGTATACAGTGTGTGGAACCTTCGCCAAGAGTCTACAGTGTGGTGGAACGGTAGCCAAGATTCTACAGCGTGGTGGAACTGTAGCCAAAATTTTACAGCATGGTGGAATGGTCTCCAAGAGTATACAGTGTGGTGGAACCTTCGCCAAGAGTCTACTGTGTGGTGGAACCTTCGCCAAGAGACTACAGTGTGGTGGAACAGTCTCCAAGAGTATACAGTGTGGTGGAACCTTCGCCAAGAGTCTACAGTGTGGTGGAACATTCGCCAAGAGTCTATTACATGGTGGAACGATCGCCAAGATTCTACAGCGTGGTGGAACGGTCGCCAAAATTATACAGCGTGGTGGAACGGTCTCCAAGAGTATACAGTGTGGTGGAACCTTTGCCAAGAGTCTACAGTGTGGTTGAACATTCGCCAAGAGTCTATAGCATGGTGGAACGATCGCCAAGAGTCTACAGTGTGGTCGAACGGTCGCCAAGATTCTACAGCGTGGTGGAACCGTCTCCAAGAGTATACAGTGTGGTGGAACCTTCGCCAAGAGTCTACAGTGTGGTGGAACATTCGCCAAGAGTCTACAGTGTGGTGGAACGGTCACCAAGATTCTACAGCGTGTTGGAACGGTCGCCAAAATTCTACAGCGTGTGGAACGGTCTCCAAGAGTATACAGTGTGGTGGAACCTTCGCCAAGAGTCTACAGTGTGGTGGAACATTCGCCAAGAGTCTATAGCATGGTGGAACGATCGCCAAGAGTCTACAGTGTGGTCGAACGGTCTCCAAGAGTATACAGTGTGGTGGAACCTTCGCCACGAGTATACAGTGTGGTGGAACATTCGCCAAGAGTCTATAGCATGGTGGAACGATCGCCAAGAGTCTACAGTGTGGTCGAACGGTCGCCAAGATTCTACAGCGTGGTGGAACGGTCGCCAAAATTCTACAGCGTGGTGGAACGGTCTCCAAGAGTATACAGTGTGGTGGAACCTTCGCCAAGAGTCTACAGTGTGGTGGAACGGTCGCCAAGATTCTACAGTGTGGTGGAACGGTCGCCAAAATTCTACAGCGTGGTGAAACGGTCTCCAAGTGTATACAGTGTTGTGGAACCTTCGCCAAGAGTCTACAGTGTGGTGGAACATTCGCCAAGAGGCTACAACGTGGTGTAACCTTCGCCAAGAGTCTACAGTGTGGTGGAACATTCGCCAAGAGTCTACAACGTTGTGGAACGGTCGCCAAGAGTCTACAGCATGGTGGAACGGTCGCCAAGAGTCTACAGCGTGGTGGAACGGTCGCCAAGAGTCTACAGTGTGGTGGAACCTTCGCCAAGAGTCTACAGTGTGGTGTAATGGTCGCCAAGAGTATACAGCGTGGTGGAACGGTCGCTAAGAGGCAACAACGTGGTGGAACAGTCGCAGGGTAGGGTCGCCTCGGTTATTTTCAGATTCTGGCTACGGCTGGCTAAGCTTTAATTTCGTAAATAGTAAATGTATATTAATGTTGTTTGAAAATACTATAGATATAGCATATAATTATATCGAAAGTGACAGTCTTATTTCATTTAACAAAATTAAGAAAGAAAAAAGTTATGTCAATCCTTCCGAACTTCTGGACCAACCCTTGTTACATGCAGATTTGGACTAGTAAATTATAGGCTATATGGGGGTAGGGTAGGTTTGTCAATAATTCTCGAAACACATTATACAAGCCTAAGCATGTTTTTATATAGTTTAATATCGAAGTATTAAGTGTACCAGATGCGTTTGTATGGTTTTGTGTTTAGGTTTTAGTCTTCAAGGGAAATCTAAAACTAATAAATTGAGCGACAAAATTTAATGATCAAAAACTACATAATAAAACACCCCTCGAAATGTTTTCAGTTGAACTTGTCCTAAGATTACACGATTTTCACGAAGAACTTGTGTGAGCGGATAAAGTTTACACATCGCTCACATCGAGGGTGGATAAGCTCAACCATCTAAACTCGACACTTATGAAATGGAAGCGCTGATGAAGTCATGTTGCATTTTGCGGTGGCGGTGTTCTACTCTGCATCTGGGAGGTAAGTTTCTATGTTCTATTTAGTAAGTTTCTATGTTCTATTTAGTAAGACAGCAAACTTCTCAGCAACTGACCATTTCAACACAGTAGTAGAGCGTCGTATTTGGAATCGAACGGTCCTGGGTTCGATACTCGGTCAGGCCACGTATGTAGTGTCATTGAGCAAGGCACCTCCACACACATTGCTTAGTACTGGTTAATCGCTTATGTCGGCTAAGCCTGACCAGGAACAATGTCTAGGTCCCCAAGAGGGGTTTGACATTATGGAACATACATACATATTTTAGTGTTCCTCATATTATTGTGAATGTTGTTCAGACCAACCCTTTCAAGCCCAACATCGCCCCACCCCTACAGTCTCAACATAGCTCCACCCCTCCAGTCCCAACATAGCCCCACCCCTCTATTTGAAATCGACATGTGTGATTCTCCCACCGTTTCTGTACAATGGCTTGTACATGTAAGAACTAGCGATACATCAAAACCGGTCGTAATTGCATGTTGAAATGTTGTCAAATCTAACGTTTTCGGAGTCTAGCTGTCTGTGATATTAATGCTTTCAATGTTCATTTGGTGAAATATAAATCTACTGTCCATATTTGCCTATAAGAAGAGTTCTGTACCACAAGATTATGGCCTCAAAGTGGCTTCCCGTCTTATAAGCGAGTGCTAAAAAAATGTGATCCATGATTACGTTTTATAAAAAGAAAGCACTCTTAACACTGAACATTTCTTCAACTTGCAATGGACATATACGTGCAATTTATACTTGTGTCTTGGTGTCCATTTTATCAACCTGTTTTATATGTGAGTGCATGCCAACATCCACAGATTGTTGGTTGTTGGCCAATTACTTTGAAATGCCTCTAAAATGTACTAGATGTTGAAAATAGCAATAAAAAGCACCGTCGCAACACTAATTTTTAATAAAGTAAATATTAGCCCAACTATGATGTTTAGAAATCTTGAATTTTAAACGGTATTGTTAATTATTGAATATATTATAGATTATAGAATCGGATCGACCATAAGGAATGAATGGGGGTTTGCTATGGACAATTTCTAGGGATTCTAGGAAAAGCATGCTATGGACAATTTCTAGGGATTCTAGGAAAAGCATGCTATGGACAATTTCAGGGGATTCTAGGAAAAGCATGTTATGGACAATTTCTTGGGATTCTAGGAAAAGCATGTTATGGACAACTTTCTTGGGATTCTAGGAAAAGCATGCTATGGACAACTTTCTTGGGATTCTAGGAAAAGCATGCTATGGACAACTTTCTTGGGATTCTAGGAAAAGCATGCTATGGACAACTTTCTTGGGATTCTAGGAAAAGCATGCTATGGACAACTTTTTTGGGATTCTAGGAAAAGCATGCTATGGACAACTTTCTTGTGATTCTAGAAAATGATTGCATCAATGATTGCATTTTTGTAACTTTTGTTCCCTCCAAAATTGTGTCACCTAATTTCGCGACCAAAATAAGCCAAGGTCAAACATGACTAATGTGATAGTGCCCCTTCTGCAAAACATATGTACATACAACTCTTGGATGCTCTGACAATCTGTTCAATCCTTATGGATCTCAATAAATAATGTATTCTAAAGATTCATTAATTAACCCTACATTTTTAAACTATACAACGTTAAAGCAACACTACATCGGTGAAAACGCAAGTTTCTGCAGAATGTAATTTGCTGTTATAAGGTATAGTTTTTTCCCAAATATTTGGCTCAAAAACTTAGTATTTCAACAAATAAACAGACGTTGTATACGCGGTTTGTTGACATAACAAAATAATGTAAATATGATCGACATTCATGCGTAATACAACACCACGTTTATCCTGAATAACACGGTACATATTTACGTGATATCTCACATGTGTGCCTATGCATATTTATTTGTAGACTAATCTTAGTTAAATTATCCCTAATAGAAAGTATCGCGGGTTTAGTATTGACTCCAATGACAAACAAATGTCAATTCAGGAGCGCGGATAACCATTGTATGAAATCTTAATTTCACTTTTGAAAGTATGTATACCACAAACACACTGTTTATTGATTCAATGTTAGTGTTCAAATGTATTCAGAAGAATGTGTAAATGAATTTGCAGACCCTCCCCCTTAACCACCCATCCCGTCAAGGTTTGGGGAATCCCCCCCAGAACATTTTGAAAATTAGTAGACAAACGGTGCATTCTAATTATTATATTACCATGTCAAACTGACATTGATTATTCAATTGAATTGCTCAATCCCCCCGCCCTCAACCATCGATGTATATTGCATCAATACCCGCTCCGCCATTGGTACTTATTGCCGAAACCCTCAACCATTTGGTACTTATTGTCATTCGTACTTATTGTCATTGGTACTTATTGTCATTCGTACTTATTGTCATTGGTACTTATTGTCATTGGTACTTATTGTCATTCGTACTTATTGTCATTCGTACTTATTATCAACCCCCCTCAACCATTTGGTACTTATTGTCATTGGTACTTATTGTCATTGGTACTTATTGTCATTGGTACTTATTGCCAACACAACTAGGCCATTGGTACTTATTGCCATCGGTACTTATTGTCAACCCCCCTCGGCCATTGGTACTTATTGCCATCGGTACTTATTGTCAACCGTCCTCGGCCATTGGTACTTATTGCCATCGGTACTTAATGTCAACCCCCCTCGGCCATTGGTACTTATTGCCATCGGTACTTATTGTCAAGCCCCCTCGGCCATTGGTACTTATTGCCATCGGTACTTATTGTCAACCCTCCTCGGCCATCGGTACTTATTGTCAACCCTCCTCGGCCATTTGTACTTATTGTCAACCCCCCTCGGCCATCGGTACTTATTGCCATCGGTACTTATTGCCATCGGTACTTATTGTCAACCCCCCTCGGCCATCGGTACCTATTGTCAACCCTCCTCGGCCATCGGTACTTATTGTCAACCCTCCTCGGCCATCGGTACTTATTGCCATCGGTACTTATTGTCAACCCTCCTCGGCCATTGGTACTTATTGCCATTGGTACTTATTGTCAACCCTCCTCGGCCATTGGTACTTATTGTCATTGGCACTTATTGTCAACCCTCCTCGGCCATCGGTACTTATTGTCAACCCTCCTCGGCCATCGGTACTTATTGACAACCCTCCTCGGCCATTGGTACTTATTGCCATCGGTACTTATTGCCAACCCTCCTCGGCCATTGGTACTTATTGCCATCGGTACTTATTGTCAACCCTCCTCGGCCATTGGTACCTATTGCCATCGGTACCTAATGCCAACCCCCCTCGGCCATTGGTACTTATTGTCATTGGTACTTATTGCCAACCCAACTAGGCCATCGGTACTTATTGTCAACCCCCCTCGGCCATTGGTACTTATTGTCAACCCTCCTCGGCCATCGGTACTTATTGCCATCGGTACTTATTGTCAACCCCCTTCGGCCATCGGTACTTATTGCCATTGGTACTTATTGCCAACCCCTCTCGGCCAGTGGTACTTATTGCCAACCCCTCTCGGCCAGTGGTACTTATTGCCAACCCCCCTCATCCATTGGTACTTATTGCCAACCCTCCTCGGCCATTGGTACTTATTGTCAACCCGCCTCGGCCATTGGTACGTATTGCCAGTGGTACTTATTGCCAACCCCTTTCGGCCATTGGTACTTATTGCCAACCCCTCTCGGCCATTGGTACTTATTGCCAACCCCCCTCGGCCATCGGTACTTATTGCCAACCCCCCTCGGCCATTGGTACTTATTGTCATTTGTACTTATTGCCAACCCCCCTCGGCCATTGGTACTTATTGTCATTGGTACTTATTGTCAACCCCCCTCGGCAATCGGTACTTATTGCCATCGGCACTTATTGCAAACACAACTAGGCCATCGGTACTTATTGTCAACCCCCCTCGGCCATTGGTACTTATTGCCATCGGTACTTATTGTCAACCGTCCTCGGCCATTGGTACTTATTGCCATCGGTACTTAATGTCAACCCCCCTCGGCCATTGGTACTTATTGCCATCGGTACTTATTGTCAAGCCCCCTCGGCCATTGGTACTTATTGCCATCGGTACTTATTGTCAACCCTCCTCGGCCATCGGTACTTATTGTCAACCCTCCTCGGCCATTGGTACTTATTGTCAACCCCCCTCGGCCATTGGTACTTATTGCCATCGGTACTTATTGTCAACCCCCTCGGCCATCGGTACTTATTGCCAACCCCCCTCGGCCATTGGTACTTATTGCCATCGGTACTTATTGTCAACCCTCCTCGGCCATTGGTACTTATTGCCATCGGTACTTATTGTCAACCCTCCTCGGCCATTGGTACTTATTGCCATCGGTACTTATTGTCAACCCCCCTCGGCCATTGGTACTTATTGCCATCGGTACTTATTGTCAACCCCCCTCGGCCATTGGTACTTATTGTCAACCCTCCTCGGCCATCGGTACTTATTGTCAACCCTCCTCGGCCATTGGTACTTATTGCCATTGGTACTTATTGCCAACCCCTCTCGGCCATTGGTACTTATTGCCAACCCCTCTCGGCCAGTGGTACTTATTGTCAACCCTCCTCGGCCATTGGTACTTATTGCCAACCCCCCTCGGCCATTGGTACTTATTGTCAACCCTCCTCGGCCATTGGTACTTATTGTCAACCCCCCTCGGCCATTGGTACTTATTGTCAACCCTCCTCGGCCATTGGTACTTATTGTCAACCCCCCTCGGCCATTGGTACTTATTGTCAACCCTCCTCGGCCAT
Organism: Archivesica marissinica; assembly: GCA_014843695.1. Lineage (NCBI taxonomy): Eukaryota > Metazoa > Mollusca > Bivalvia > Venerida > Vesicomyidae > Archivesica > Archivesica marissinica. The sequence continues at coordinate 49,882,723 of CM026394.1, forward strand.
TGGTACTTATTGTCAACTGGCCATTGGTACTTATTGCCAACCCCCCTCGGCCATTGGTACTTATTGTCAACCCTCCTCGGCCATTGGTACTTATTGCCATTGGTACTTATTGCCAACCCCCCTCGGCCATTGGTACTTATTGCCATCGGTACTTATTGCCAACCCTCTCGGCCATCGGTACTTATTGCCAACCCCCCTCGGCCATTGGTACTTATTGCCATCGGTACTTATTGCAAACCCCCCTCGGCCATTGGTACTTATTGCCATCGGTACTTATTGTCAACCCCCTCGGCCATTGGTACTTATTGCCATCGGTACTTATTGTCAACCCCCCTCGGCCATTGGTACTTATTGCCATAGGTACTTATTGCCAACACCCCTCGGCCATTGGTACTTATTGTCAACCCTCTTCGGCCATTGGTACTTATTGTCATTGGTACTTATTGCCAACCCAACTAGGCCATCGGTACTTATTGTCAACCCTCCTCGGCCATTGGTACTTATTGCCATTGGTACTTATTGCCAAACCCTCTCGGCCATTGGTACTTATTGCCATCGGTACTTATTGCCAACCCCCCTCGGCCATCGGTACTTATTGCCATCGGTACTTATTGTCAACCCCCCTCGGCCATCGGTACGTATTGCCATTGGTACTTATTGCCAATCCCCTCAACCATTGGTACTTATTGCCAACTCTCCTCAGCCGTTGGAACTTATTGCCAATCCGCCTCGGCCATCGGTACTTATTGCCAACCCCCCTCGGCGTTACTTATTACCAACCGGCCTCGGCCATCGGTACTAATTGCCAACCGGTTTCGGCCATCGGTACTTATTGCCAACCGGCCTCGGCCATCGGTAATTATTGCCAACCGGCTTCGGCCATCTGTACTGTTTGCCAATCCACCTCGGCCATCGATACTTATTGCCAATCAGCCTCGGCCATCGGTACTTATTGCCAATCCGCCTCGGCCATCGGTACGTATTGCCAATCCACCTCGGCCATCGGTATTTATTGCCAATCCGCCTCGGCCATCGGTACTTATTGCCAATCCACCTCGGCCATCGGTACTTATTGCCAACCCCCCTCGGCCATCGGTACTTATTGCCATTGCTACTTATTGCCAATTCGCCTCGGCCACCCACTCGTACTTATTGCCAAACCCATGTGATGGGTCTGCCTTTACTTTGCGTGTGATGGGTCTGTCTTTACTTTGCGTGTGATGGGTCTGTCTGCCTTTACTTTGCGTGTGATGGGTCTGCCTTTACTTTGCGTGTGATGGGTCTGCCTTTACTTTGCGTGTGACGGGTCTGCCTTTACTTTGCGTGTGATGGGTCTGTCTTTACTTTGCGTGTGATGGGTCTGCCTTTACTTTGCGTGTGACGGGTCTGCCTTTACTTTGCGTGTGATGGGTCTGCCTTTACTTTGTGTGTGACTGGGCTGATGTCTGTCAAGGTTTTCAGGCAGTTACTCATTAGTTGTTTCCTCAAGGTATTAGAGTGCTTGAAGTGCTCTATGAGTTATCTACATTTCCCAAATGCTTTCAACACGTTAATGTATTCCAGTGCGGGTTTAGAACAAAGTTATAACTTGTACCCATTGGTACTTATTTTCTAATCCGCTTCTATATATATGCTTCCAATTGCAAAAATGTGTTCTAAAACTAGCTATTCTGTCTCATTGAATGAATAGGGATTCCTTGGGAGTCGTTGTGGACGTGTCGAGCAGGTGGATGCGTACACCAGCTGTGAGTTGAAGGAGCCGAATGGAGAATGGCGAAGTTTTGCGGCGTGTGAGGTGGTAGTTTTAGTCTGTATGCATTACAGTGTGTTGATTTGTCCGTTTGTGTGTGATATTTATATTGCAGTGTGTAGATTTGTCCGATTGTTTGTGTAGATTTGTCCGTTTGTTTGTGATGTTTATATTGCAGTCTTTGTCAATATGTATTTGTTTGATGCATTATAATGATTGTTTGGCTTTTACATGAACATTATTAATGTTTTTATTGAATTTTCATTACCGGTACCGAGTCTACAGCATGGAACAGTCGCCAAGAGTCTACAGCATGGTGGAACGGTCGCCAAGAATCTACAACATGGTGGAACGGTCGCCAAGAGTCTACAGCATGGTGGAACGGTCGCCAAGAGTCTACAGCGTGGTGGAACGGTCGCCAAGAGTCTACAGCGTGGTGGAACGGTCGCCAAGAGTCTACAACGTGTGAGGTTGTAGTTTTAGTAGTAGTGCGATAGGTTTAGTGGTAGTGTCATGGTTTAGTGGTAATGGTATTGCAGTCTGTAGATTTGTCTATTTGTATTAAGGAAGCGGATCAAATGTGAGTAAAACAATTTACAATTATATATGTTATTCATTGTGTTATTTGTTTGTCCTGTATGTATTACAGTGTGTAGATTTGTTCGTTTGTTTGTGATGTTTATATTGCAGTCTTGTAGATTTGTCAATATGTATTTGTTTGATGCATTGTAATGATTGTTTGGTTTTTACATGAAAATTATTAATGTTTTTAATTTTTATTTAATTTTCATTACCGGTACTGAGCCTACATCGTGGAACAGTCGCCAAGATTCGCCAAGAGTCTACAGTGTGGTGGAACAGTTGCCAAGAGTCTACAACATGGTGGAACGGTCGCCAAGAGTCTACAACGTGGTGGAACGGTCGCCAAGAGTCTACAGCATGGTGGAACGGTCGCCAAGAGTCTACAGCGTGGTGGAACGGTCGCCAAGAGTCTACAGCGTGGTTGAACGGTCGCCAAGAGCCTACAACGTGTGAGGTGGTAGATTTAGTGGTAGTGCGGTAGATTTAGTGGTAGTGTCATGGTTTAGTGGTAATAGTATTGCAGTCTGTAGATTTGTCTATTTGTATTAAGGAAGCGGAGCAGATGTGAGTAAAACAATTTACAATTATATATGTTATTCATTGTGTTATTTGTTTGTCCTGTATGTATTACAGTGTGTAGATTTGTCCGTTTGTTTGTGATGTTTATTTAGCAGTCTTGTAGATTTGTCAATATGTATTTGTTTGATGCATTGTAATGATTGTTTGGTTTTTACATGAACATTATTAATGTTTTTATTGAATTTTCATTACCGGTACTGAGTCTACAGCATGGAACAGTCGCCAAGAGTCTACAACGTGGTGGAACAGTCGCCAAGAGTCTACAACGTGGTGGAACGGTCGCCAAGAGTCTACGACGTGGTGGAAAGGTCGCCAAGAGTCTACAGCGTGGTGGAACGGTCGCCAAAAGTCTACAACGTGTGAGGTGGTAGTTTTAGTGGTAGTGCGATAGGTTTAGTGGTAGTGTCATGGCTTAGTGGTAATGGTATTGCAGTCTGTAGATGTGTCCGTTTGTTTCTGATGTTTATATTGCAGTCTTGTAGATTTGTCAATATGTATTTGTTTGATGCATTGTAATGATTGTTTGGCTTTTACATGAAAATATTAATGTTTTTATTGAATTTTCATTACCGGTACCGAGTCTACAGCGTGGAACAGTCGCCAAGATTCGCCAAGAGTCTACAGTGTGGTGGAACGGTCGCCAAGTGTCTATAGCATGGTGGAACGATCGCCAAGAGTCTACCGCGTGGTGGAATGGTTGCCAAGTGTCTACAGCATGGTGGAACAGTCGCCAAGAGTCTACAACGTGGTGGAACAGTCGCCAAGATTCTACAGCCAATCCGACTGGTACTTATTTTTGCCAATCCGCCTATATATATGCTTCCAATTTCAGGAAATTAACATGAAACTTCTCTGTATTATAACAATTGTAGTTGAAAGTGTTCTAACACTAGCTATTGTCTCGTTGAAGGAATAGGTGATTCCTTGGTAGTCGTGGTGGACCTAGTCGAGCAAGTAGATCCGAAACACCAGCTGTGTGAGTGTGAAGATGGAGAATGGAGAATGCCGAAGACGAATGTACTTATTGTCATCCCCCCGCTGCTATGCCATTGCTACTTATTGCCAATCCGCCTCGGTCACCCACTGGTACTTATTGCCAATATACCTCGGCCACCCACTAGTACTTATTGCCAATATACCTCGGCCACCCACTGGTACGTATTGCCAATCCGCCTCGGTCACCCACTGGTTCTTATTGCCAATATACCTCGGCCACCCACTAGTACTTATTGCCAATATATCTCGGCCACCCACTGGTACTTATTGCCAATCATCCTCGGCCACCCACTAGTACTTATTGCCAATATACCTCGGCCACCCACTTGTACTTATTGCCAATATACCTCGGCCACCCACTGGTACTTATTGCCAATCATCCTCGGCCACCCACTAGTACTTATTGCCAATATACCTCGGCCACCCACTTGTACTTATTGCCAATATACCTCGGCCACCTACTAGTACTTATTGCCAATATACCTCGGCCACCCACTCGTACTTATTGCCACGTACTTATTGCCAATATACCTCGGCCACCCACTAGTACTTATTGCAAATATACCTCGGCCACCCACTCGTACTTATTGCCAATATACCTCGGCCACCCACTTGTACTTATTGCCATTTCGCCTTGGCCACCCACTTGTACTTATTGCCAATCCGCCTCGGCCACCCACTTGTACTTATTGCCAATCCGCCTCGGCCACCCATTTTAACTTATTGCCAATATACCTCGGCCACCCAATTGTACTTATTGCCAATTCGCCTCGACCACCCACTTGTACTTATTGCCAATATACATCGGCCACCCACTTGTACTTATTGCCAATCCGCCTTGGTCACCCACTCGTACTTATTTCAAATCCGCCTTGGCCACCCACTTGTACTTATTGCCAATCCGCCTCGGCCACCCACTCGTACTTATTGCAAATCCGCCTCGGCCAGCCACTCATACATATTGCTAATCCTCCTCTATATATATGCTTCCAATTTCAAGAAAGTGTTCGAAAATTAGCTATTCTGTCTCATTGCAGGAATAGGGATTCCTTGGGAGTCGTGGTGGACCTAGTCGAGCAGGTAGATGCGTACACCAGCTGTGTGAGTGGACGGAGCCGTATGGAGAATGGTGAAGACGAGTGTTGCGCCGTGTGAGGTGGTAGTTTTAGTGGTAGTGCGATAGGCTTAATGGTAGTGTGATGGTTTAGTCGTAGTTTTAGTGATAATGGTATTGCAGTCTGTAGATGTGTCGGTATGTATTAAGGAAGCGGAGCAGATGTGAGTAAAACAATTTACAATTATATATGTTATTCATTGTGTTATTTGTTTGTCCTGTATGCATTACAGTGTGTAGATTTGTCCGTTTTTTTGTGATGTTTATATTGCAGTCTGTAGAATTTTCAATACAGTCTACAGCGTGGTGGAACAGTCGCCAAGAGTCTACATCGTGGTGGAACAGTCGCCAAGAGTCTACAGCGTGGTGGAACAGTCGCCAAGAGTCTACAGTGTGGTGGAACAGTCGCCAAGAGTCTACAGCGTGGTGGAACATTCTTCTGCATACTTTGATGTTACCCACATCACACTGCTCACACAACATTTAAAAGAATAATATTGTTTTTTGTATTTAGATTTCCTTTTCAGTTCATTTGATCTGGTTGGCATCAAATTCTGTCCTTGTAGTGGGAGCCAGGATCCATTTAACACATTCATAGTTATAGCTAAGAATTGATTGTGTTTACAATGCTTTCATATGTATACCGTACCTAGATTACACAATTAATACTCTCTTTGTTGCAGGCTATGTGTTGCTGACTTGTCCAGATAGATTCCCTATTGTTAACAATATTTAATACATGCATGTTGTAATGTTGCTGCTGTAAGGTATACATGTCTGATCTAGACCGTGGATCTATACTCTGAGGATGAATTTGTGCATGCTACGGTCCTATGTTTCCTCCAATGTTGGGTTTTACGCAGGCGGCTGTCATCCACCGACGAATATAGAATCAAATCTGTAGAGAACATTATAATTTGAGCCTAAGATTCCTTGACGCGTATTAGAATGGTCTTAACAGGTTTGATCCGGACATGTCGGTATTCAGAACGAGTCTGTTTAATGTACTGTAACTGTTGTATACTTTTTCATCGTAACATAATTTTATTAGTTAGTAATTTATGGCATTGGGATAGCATTGGTTGAATTTGGTTCCATTTTCATAAGTTTTGTGTATCATTACTGTTATATTTAGAAAATGTTGGAATGTCTGCTGGTATAACCATTAGTTTTTACAACATATTAATCGCTCGCTAGACCTCATTCCTGATGGAATCCATCGCAATGAGGGAAAGAAAAGAGGAAATGTTGAATTTAAGTACCTGGCCGTATGTGTTTTACATTTATTTATCGTCGCTTCCGGTTGCCCATATGAGCGACAGCTCCTGAAGAGATTTTAGATTTTTGGAGTGCAATGATACAGAGACCCATTCCAGAGTCTCCTCTCGTCCTTTTACGTACACTGTAAAGCACCTACACGATACCTCTGTTTAAAGTCCTATCTGAACGACTGTTAATTTTATTAGGGCCAGATGGCCACGACCGTTTTACAGCATATTATTAATAGCTCTTGAGACCTTTTATCCTTTTTAATAAATATTATTAGCAAATTATAATATATATATTTTATGTATAAATCTATATGTTGAAATGTAGTAAAATATAATTTTAAAAGTTTACATATTGTATCAAAATACATTTTTCATTGTAACTTTTAGTGGTGCATTTTGTTACGACACAGTAGAGAACTAAAATTAATGGAGGTAAAAAATATGCAAATAAACATAATACTTGTGGTTGATGTTGGGCATCATAGTACCCTAATTTGTATAATTTCAATAAAAAAATGAAAATTAGCCTTTACACTACTAACTGTATTATCATTAATAGCTACATGTTTGTATATAGAGGTGGTAAGGGTTGGCTGATGGGGAGGATGGAGGCCAACATTTATTTAATAATATGTATACACAATGACAACATACGAGTACTAGAATTAATTAATTAATGCTTAATGCCACACTATGGGTCGACTTGGAATGTGCACACAGATAGTTCAATTTTTCACGTTTGATTTCGTCTACTATTTGTAAATTGTAACATAATTGCTTATATTGTTTGCACTGTATATGGATTATTGATTTATTTGCATTTAAAATTTCATTTATAAGCGACCCTCGGTATCTAGTATTTTTCATTGTAACTTTTAGTGGTGCATTTTGTTACGACACAGTAGAGAACTAAAAATAATGGAGGTTAAAAATATGCAAATAAACATAATACTTGTGGTTGATGTTGGGTGACATTTGGCATCATAGTACCCTAATTTGTATAATTTCAATAATAAAATGAAAATTAGCCTTTACACTACTAACTGTATTATCATTAATAGCTACATTTTTGTATATAGAGGTGGTAAGGGTTGGCTGATGGGGAGGATGGAGGCCAACATTTATTTAATAATATGTATACACAATTACAACATACTCAATCTAGAATTAATTTTTTAATGCTTAAAGCCACACTATGGGTGGACTTGGAATGTGCACACAGATATTTCAATGTTTCACATTTGATTTCGTCTACTATTTGTAAATTGTAACATAATTGCTTATATTGTTTGCACTGTATATGTATTATTGATTTATTTGCATTTAAAATTTCATTTCTAAGCGACCCTCGGTATCTAGTATATTTCATTGTAACTTTTAGTGGTGCATTTTGTTACGACACAGTAGAGAACTAAAAATAATGGAGGTAAAACATATGCAAATAAACATAATACTTGTGGTTGATGTTGGGCATCATAGTACCCTAATTTGTATAATTTCAATAAAAATATTAGCCTTTACACTACTAACTGTATTATCATTTATAGCTACATTTTTGTATATAGAGGTGGTAAGGGTTGGCTGATGGGGAGATGGAGGCCAACATTTATTTAATAATATGTATAAACAATGACAACATACGAGTACTAGAATTAATTAATTAATGCTTAAAGCCACACTATGGGTGGACTTGGAATGTGCACACAGATAGTTCAATGTTTCACGTTTTATTTCGTCTACTATTTGTAAATTGTAGCATAATTGCTTATATTGTTTGCACTGTATATGGAATATTGAATAATTTGCATTTAAAATTCCATTCCTAAGCGACCCTCGGTATCTAGTATTTTTCATTGTAACTTTTAGTGGTGCATTTTGTTACGACGAAGTAGAGAACTAAAAAATATTGAGGGTAAAAAATATGCAAATAAACATAATACTAGATGTTGGGTGACATTTGGCATCATAGTACCCTAATTTGTATAATTTCAATAAAAAAATGAAAATTAGCCTTTACACTACTAACTGTATTATCATTAATAGCTACACTTTTGTATGTATAGGTGGTAAGGGTTGGCTGATGGGGAGGATGGAGGCCAACATTTATTTAATAATATGTATACACAATGACAACATACGAGTACTAGAATTAATTAATTAATGCTTAATGCCACACTATGGGTGGACTTGGAATGTGCACACAGATATTTCAATTTTTCACGTTTGATTTCGTCTACTATTTGTAAATTGTAACATAATTGCTTATATTGTTTGCACTGTATATGGATTATTGATTTATTTGCATTTAAAATTTCATTTCTAAGCGACCCTCGGTATCTAGTATTTTTCATTGTAACTTTTAGTGGTGAATTTTGTTACGACACAGTAGAGAACTAAAAATAATGGAGGTAAAACATATTGTTTGCTAGCGCTAATATTAGTGGTTATCAGGAGTTTGTAACATTTCAAAGCTTCGTTGTATCAGGTGTGATATTAATTGCAGGAATACATACTTGTTTGGAATGATATAAGAAATAGGTTCTCATCACCTCCTACTTTCCTACTGTTGCAAATTAACTCACTCACTGTCACAATCCGTAATTTTATAAAATCCGATATGTGGATTTATATGTACATGTGTTTAAACAAATATGTATTTAGATTGTTCTGAAATTATTAAACTGCCATGTGTATACTTCACTGTCGTCCAGTTGTTATTGGGGGGTATGGTAAAGTTGTGTCCATCCAGAGCCAGGGGGGGTATGGTAAAGTTGAGTCCATCCAGAGCCAGGGGGGTATGGTAAAGTTGTGTCCATCCAGAGCCAGCCCTGAAGGTGTGGAATTCTACTCCCCAAGGTGTTGCGTCCGACCAATCGTGTTTAAGGAGCAGTCTAAAATTACTAGCCGCTGAAGTCCAAACTGACGAAATAATTAAAATAATTGTAGATGACAATTCTATTCTTATATATGTAACTGAAACTCCAAGATACCGACATGGACTGGTGCATTCAACACCAAGTAACTGACATGGACTGGTGCATTCAACACCAAGATACCGACATGGACTGGTGCATTCAACACCAAGATACCGACATGAACTGGTGCATTCAACACCAAGATACCGACATTTTTATTTTGTAGACCAATAAGAACATTACATTTGGACTAGTTTATTTGTCAATATGGTTAATTTTGTCGTTAGAGATATATATTGATGGCAAAGAGTGCAGCAGATCCTGAGCCGGCTCATATGGGTCTACACTTTGTAAGCCCATTTAGAGGTATGTAGTGTTGAACTGGTTAAAAGATTCAAAGTAATGTTTTTGTAAGTGAATATCTCGATTCTAGGACATGAAATGTTTATGAAACGATGGATGTATTTATGTAACACGGACAGATACAATCTACGAAAACACATTTAAGCTTCAAAATCATGAATTGCTCAATTGCATTTATTAATTATCGTACATAGACAGTTGACTATTTTTGCAAACACATCTAACTTAACACATTGGACTGGTAGTAATCCAGTGTTCTCAGGTTCGATCCCCCTAACAAATTTAAGTCTTACAGATGGGACTTTAAACCAAGGTCTAGTGTCTGTGCTTTACACCACACACGTAAAAGAACCAGAGGAGAGCGACGATAAATAAACGTTTAAAAAAACCACCGACTTATTTGGGAGTGAAGACAAGTGGGGAGGGCTGTAAATAATGTCATACATTGAAGCCCAAGACATTTTTGAAAATCATTACTTTGAATCTCATAATTTAACCCTTTAAACAGTACATACCTAAATAGGCATACAAAGTGTAGATCCAGATGAGCCGACTAGTTTATACGAAACAAGTTCTTACTTTCTTACAACTTCTATTAACCCCTTAAAGTTGAAATGACTTGTTTCGCAATCGAGCTAAAATAAATTTGTATAAATAAACCACTGGCAAAATCCAATCGGCCATCAAACGTAAGCCTCGGCCATCATCACCAAGCCATGTACACGCATAACTTGTACGGAAAACACCAGTAACATCGTCATGATCGACCTTGTCCATCATCGTATCATCCGCCTCTCGATCGATAGCTATACACCTATACAGTACACATGTGTATGCTATACAGTACACATTGTGTGTATGCTATACAACTATACGGTACACACTGTGTGTATGCTATACAACTATACTGTACACACTGTGTGTATGCTATACAACTATACCATACATGGTGTATGTATTCTATACAACTATACAGTACATGCTGTATGTATACTATACAACTATACGGTACATGCTGTATGTATACTATACAACTATATGGTACATGCTGTATGTATACCATACAACTATACGGTACATGGTGCATGTATACTATACAACTATACGGTACATGGTGTATGTATACTATACAACTATACTGTACATGCTGTATGTATACAATACAACTATACGGTACATGCTGTATGTAAACTATACAACTATACGGTACACACTGTGTGTATGCTATACAACTATACAGTAAATGCTGTATGTATACCATACAACTATATGGTACATGCTGTATGTATACAATACAACTATACTGTACATGCTGTATGTATACTATACAACTATACGGTACATGGTGTATGCATACTATACAACTATACGGTACATGCTGTATGTATACCATACAACTATATGGTACATGCGGTATGTATACAATACAACTATACGGTACATGATGTGTGTATACAATACAACTATACTGTACATGCTGTATGTATACTATACAACTATATGGTACATGCTGTATGTATACTATACAACTATATGGTACATGCTGTATGTATACTATACAACTATATGGTACATGCTGTATGTATACTATACAACTATATGGTACATGCTGTATGTATACAATACAACTATACGGTACATGCTGTATGTATAGTATACAACTATACGGTACATGCTGTGTGTATACTATACAACTATACGGTACATGCTGTATGTATACCATAAAACTATACAGTACATGCAGTATGTATACTATGCAACTATACGGTACATGCTGTATGTATACTATACAACTGTACGGTACATGCTTTGTGTATACTATACAACTATACGGTACATGCTGTATGTATATAATACAACAATACGGTACATGCTGTATGTATACAATACAACTATATGGTACTTGCTTTATGTATACTATACAACTACTATACAACTATACGGTACATGGCGTATGTATATTATACAACTATACAGTACATGCTGTATGTATACTATACAACTATACGGTACATGTTGTATGTATACTATACAACTATACTGTACATGGTGTATGTATACTATACAACTATACGGTACATGCTGTATGTATACTATACAACTATACTGTACATGGTGTATGTATACTATACAACTATACGGTACATGCTGTATGTATAAAATACAACTATACGGTACACACTGTATGTATACTATACAACTATACGGTACATGCTATGTGTATGCTATACAACTATACGGTACATGCTGTATGTATACAATACAACTATATGGTACATGAAGTATGTATACTATACAACTATACCATACATGCTGTGTGTATACTATACAACTATACGTACATGGTGTGTGTATGTATACTATACAACTATACGGTACACGCTGTATGTATAATATACAACTGTACGGTACATGCTGTATGTATACTATACAACTATACGGTACATGATGTATGTATACTATACAACTATACGGTACATGCTGTATGTATACTATACAACTATACGGTACATGCTGTATGTATACCATACAACAATACGGTACATGCTGTATGTATACTATACAACTATACGGTACATGGTGTATGTATACAATACAACTATACGGTACATGCTGTATGTATACTATACAACTATACGGTACATGCTGTATGTATACTATACACCCATACCGTACATGCTGTATGTATACTATACAACTACTATGCAACTATACGGTACATGGCGTATGTATATTATACAACTATACAGTACATGCTGTATGTATACTATACAACTATACGGTACATGTTGTATGTATACTATACAACTATACTGTACATGGTGTATGTATACTATACAACTATACGGTACATGCTGTATGTATACTATACAACTATACTGTACATGGTGTATGTATACTATACAACTATACGGTACATGCTGTATGTATACTATACAACTATACGGTACATGCTGTATGTATACTATACAACTATACGGTACATGCTGTGTGTATACTATACAACTATACGGTACATGCTGTATGTATACAATACAACTATACGTACATGCTGTATGTATACTATACAACTATACGGTACATGCTGTATGTATACTATACAACTATACGTACATGGTGTGTGTATACTATACAACTATACGGTACATGCTGTATGTATATATAAGGTACATGCTGTATGTATACTATACAACTGTACGGTACATGCTGTATGTATACTATACAACTATACGGTACATGCTGTATGTATACTATACAACTATACGGTACATGCTGTATGTATACCATACAACTATACGGTACATGCTGTATGTATACTATACAACTATACGGTACATGCTGTATGTATACTATACAACTATACGGTACATGCTGTATGTATACTATACAACTATACGGTACATGCTGTATGTATACTATACAACTATACGGTACATGCTGTATGTATACTATACAACTATACGGTACATGCTGTATGTATACCATACAACTATACGGTACATGCTGTATGTATACTATACAACTATACGGTACATGGTGTATGTATACTATACAACTATACGGTACATGCTGTATGTATACTATACAACTATACGGTACATGCTGTATGTATACTATACAACTATACGGTACATGCTATGTGTATTCTATACAACTATACGGTACATGCTGTATGTATACAATACAACTATATGGTACATGCAGTATGTATACTATACAACTATACCATACATGCTGTATGTATACTATACAACTATACGTACATGGTGTATGTATACTATACAACTATACGGTACACGCTGTATGTATAATATACAACTGTACGGTACATGCTGTATGTATACTATACAACTATACGGTACATGATGTATGTATACTATACAACTATACGGTACATGCTGTATGTATACTATACAACTATACGGTACATGCTGTATGTATACCATACAACTATACGGTACATGCTGTATGTATACTATACAACTATACGGTACATGGTGTATGTATACAATACAACTATACGGTACATGGTGTATGTATACTATGCAACTATACGGTACATGCAGTATGTATATAATACAACTATACGGTACATGCTGTATGTATACTATACAACTATACGGTACATGGTGTATGTATACTATACAACTATATGGTACATGGTGTGTGTATACTATACAACTATACGGTACATGCTGTGTGTATACAATACAACTATATGGTACATGCTGTATGTATACTATACAACTATACGGTACATGCTGTGTGTATACAATACAACTATATGGTACATGCTGTATGTATACTATACAACTATACGGTACATGCTGTGTGTATACAATACAACTATATGGTATATGGTGTATGTATACTATACAACTATACGGTACATGCTGTGTGTATACAATACAACTATATGGTACATGCTTTATGTATACTCTACAACTATACGGTGCATGCTGTATGTATACTATACAACTATACGGTACATGCTGTATGTATACTATACAACCATACCGTACATGCTGTATGTATACTATACAACTATACGGTACATGCTGTATGTATACTATACAACTATATGGTACATGCAGTATGTATACTAATCAACTATATGGTACATGCAATATGTATACCATACAACTATATGGTACATGCTGTATGTATACTATACAACTATACGGTACATGCTGTAGGTATACCATACAACTATAGGGTACATGCTGTATGTATACGATACAACTATACAGTACATGCTGTATGTATTCCATAGAACTATATCGTACATGCTGTATGTATACAATACAACTATACGGTACATGGTGTATGTATACAATACAACTATACGATACATGGTGTATGTATACTATACAACTATACGGTGCATGCTGTATGTATACTATACAACTATACGGTGCATGCTGTATGTATACTATACAACTATACTGTACATGCAGTATGTATACAATACAACTCTACGGTACATGCTGTATGTATACTATACAACTATACCGTACATGATGTATGTATACTATACAACTATACGGTACATGCTGTATGTATACAATACAACTATACTGTACATGCTGTGTGTATACTATACAACTATATGGTACATGCTGTATGTATACTATACAACTATACGGTGCATGCTGTATGTATACTATACAACTATACTGTACATGCAGTATGTATACAATACAACTCTACGGTACATGCTGTATATATACTATACAACTATACCGTACATGATGTATGTATACTCTACAACTATACGGTACATGCTGTATGTATACAATACAACTATACTGTACATGTTGTGTGTATACTATACAACTATATAGTACATGCTGTATGTATACTATACAACTATACGGTACATGCTGTATGTATAAAATACAACTATACGGTACACACTGTATGTATACTATACAACTATACGGTACATGCTATGTGTATGCTATACAACTATACTGTACATGCTGTATGTATACAATACAACTATATGGTACAGGCAGTATGTATACTATACAACTATACCGTACATGCTGTATGTATACTATACAACTATACGGTACATGGTGTATGTATACTATACAACTATACGGTACACGCTGTATGTATAATATACAACTGTACGGTACATGCTATATGTATACTATACAACTATACGGTACATGATGTATGTATACTATACAACTATACGGTACATGGTGTATGTATACAATACAACTATACGGTACATGCTGTATGTATACTATACAACTATACGGTACATGCTGTATGTATACTATACAACCATACCGTACATGCTGTATGTATACTATACAACTATACGGTACATGCTGTATGTATACTATACAACTATATGGTACATGCAGTATGTATACTAATCAACTATATGGTACATGCAATATGTATACCATACAACTATATGGTACATGCTGTATGTATACTATACAACTATACGGTACATGCTGTAGGTATACCATACAACTATAGGGTACATGCTGTATGTATACGATACAACTATACAGTACATGCTGTATGTATTCCATAGAACTATATCGTACATGCTGTATGTATACTATACAATTATATGGTGCATGCTGTATGTATACTATACAACTATACGGTGCATGCTGTATGTATACTATACAACTATACTGTACATGCAGTATGTATACAATACAACTCTACGGTACATGCTGTATGTATACTATACAACTATACGGTACATGATGTATGTATACTATACAACTATACGGTACATGCTGTATGTATACAATACAACTATACTGTACATGCTGTATGTATACTATACAACTATATGGTGCATGCTGTATGTATACTATACAACTATACGGTACATGCTGTATGTATACTATACAACTATACTGTACATGCAGTATGTATACAATACAACTATACGGTACATGCTGTATGTATACTATACAACTATACGGTACATGATGTATGTATACTATACAACTATACGGTACATGCTGTATGTATACAATACAACTATACTGTACATGCTGTGTGTATACTATACAACTATATGGTACATGCTGTATGTATACTATACAACTATACGGTGCATGCTGTATGTATACTATACAACTATACTGTACATGCAGTATGTATACAATACAACTCTACGGTACATGCTGTATGTATACTATACAACTATACCGTACATGATGTATGTATACTCTACAACTATACGGTACATGCTGTATGTATACAATACAACTATACTGTACATGTTGTGTGTATACTATACAACTATATAGTACATGCTGTATGTATACTATACAACTATACGGTACATGATGTATGTATACTATACAACTATACGGTACATGCTGTATGTATACAATACAACTATACGATACATGGTGTATGTATACTATATAACTATACGGTGCATGTTGTATGTATACTATACAACTATACTGTTCATGGTGTATGTATACTATACAACTATACGGTACATGCTGTATGTATACTATACAACTATACAGTACATGGTGTATGTATACTATACAACTATACGGTACATGCTGTATGTATACAATACAACTATACGGTACACACTGTGTGTATACTATACAAATATACGGTACATGCTATGTGTATGCTATACAACTATACGGTTTATGCTGTATGTATACAATACAACTATATGGTACATGCAGTATGTATACTATACAACTATACGGTACATGCTGTATGTATACTATACAACTATACGGTACATGGTGTATGCATACTATACAACTATACGGTACACGCTGTATGTATACTATACAACTGTACAGTACATGCTGTATGTATACTATACAACTCTACGGTACATGCTGTATGTATACTATACAACTATATAGTACATGCTGTATGTATACGATACAACTATACAGTACATGCTATATGTATTCCATACAACTATATCGTACATGCTGTGTGTATACAATACAACGATACGGTACATGGTGGATGTATACTATACAACTATACGGTACATGCTGTATGTATACAATACAACTATACGGTACATGGTCTATGTATACTCTACAACTATACGGTGCATGCTGTGCGGTACATGATGTATGTATACTATACAACTATACGGTACATGCTGTATGTATACTATACAACTATACGGTACATGCTGTATGTATACCATACAACTATACGGTACATGGTGTATGTATACTATACAATTATATGGTACATGCTGTATGTATACAATACAACTATACGGTACATGCTGTATGTATACTATACAACTATACAGTACATGCTGTATGTATACTATACGACTATACGGTACATGCTGTATGTATACTATACAACTATATGGTACATGCAGTATGTATACTAATCAACTATATGGTACATGCAATATGTATACTATACAACTATATGGTACATGCAGTATGTATACTATACAACTATATGGTACATGCTGTATGTATACTATACAACTCTACGGTACATGCTGTATGTATACTATACAACTATATAGTACATGCTGTATGTATACTATACAACTATACGGTACATGCTGTATGTATACTATACAACTATATGGTACATGCTGTATGTATACTATACAACTCTACGGTACATGCTGTATGTATACTATACAACTATATAGTACATGCTGTATGTATACTATACAACTCTACGGTACATGCTGTATGTATACTATACAACTATATAGTACATGCTGTATGTATACTATACAACTATACGGTACATGCTGTATGTATACTATACAACTCTACGGTACATGCTGTATGTATACTATACAACTATATAGTACATGCTGTATGTATACGATACAACTATACAGTACATGCTATATGTATTCCATACAACTATATCGTACATGCTGTGTGTATACAATACAACGATACGGTACATGGTGGATGTATACTATACAACTATACGGTACATGCTGTATGTATACAATACAACTATACGGTACATGGTCTATGTATACTCTACAACTATACGGTGCATGCTGTGCGGTACATGCTGTATGTATACAATACAACTATACGGTACATGATGTATGTATACTATACAACTACACGGTACATGCAGTATGTATACTATACAGCTATACGGTACATGATGTATGTATACTATACAACTACACGGTACATGCTGTCTGTATACTATACAACTATACGGTACATGCTGTATGTATACTATACAGCTATATGGTACGTGCAGTATGTATACTATACAACTTTACGGTACATGCTGTATGTATACTATACAGCTATACGGTACATGCTGTATGTATACAATACAACTATATGGTACATGCAGTATGTATACTATACAACTTTACGGTACATGCTGTATGTATACTATACAGCTATACGGTACATGCAGTATGTATACTATACAACTTTACGGTACATGCTGTATGTATACTATACAGCTACACGGTACATGCTGTCTGTATACTATACAACTATACGGTACATGCTGTATGTATACTATACAGCTATACGGTACATGCTGTATGTATACAATACAACTATATGGTACATGCAGTATGTATACTATACAACTTTACGGTACATGCTGTATGTATACTATACAGCTATACGGTACATGCAGTATGTATACTATACAACTATACGGTACATGCTGTATGTATACTATACAACTATACGGTACATGCTGTATGTATACTATACAACTATACGGTACATGCTGTATGTATACTATACAGCTATACGGTACATGCTGTATGTATACAATACAACTATATGGTACATGCAGTATGTATACTATACAACTATACGGTACATGCTGTATGTATACTATACAGCTATACGGTACATGCAGTATGTATACAATACAACTATACGGTACATGCTGTATGTATACAATACAACTATATGGTACATGCAGTATGTATACTATACAACTATACGGTACATGCGGTATGTATACTATACAACTATACGGTACATGCAGTATGTATACATACAACTATACGGTACATGCTGTATGTATACTGTACAACTATACGGTACATGCAGTATGTATACAATACAACTATACGGTACATGCTGTATGTATACTCTACAACTATACGGTGCATGCTGTGCGGTACATGCTGTATGTATACAATACAACTATACGGTACATGATGTATGTATACTATACAACTACACGGTACATGCAGTATGTATACTATACAGCTATACGGTACATGATGTATGTATACTATACAACTACACGGTACATGCTGTCTGTATACTATACAACTATACGGTACATGCTGTATGTATACTATACAACTATACGGTGCATGCTGTATGTATACTATACAACTATATGGTACATGCAGTATGTATACTAATCAACTATATGGTACATGCAATATGTATACCATACAACTATATGGTACATGCTGTATGTATACTATACAACTATACGGTACATGCTGTAGGTATACCATACAAATATAGGGTACATGCTGTATGTATACGATACAACTATACAGTACATGCTGTATGTATTCCATAGAACTATATCGTACATGCTGTATGTATACAATACAACTATACGGTACATGGTGTATGTATACAATACAACTATACGATACATGGTGTATGTATACTATACAACTATACGGTGCATGCTGTATGTATACTATACAACTATACGGTGCATGCTGTATGTATACTATACAACTATACTGTACATGCAGTATGTATACAATACAACTCTACGGTACATGCTGTATGTATACTATACAACTATACCGTACATGATGTATGTATACTATACAACTATACGGTACATGCTGTATGTATACAATACAACTATACTGTACATGCTGTGTGTATACTATACAACTATATGGTACATGCTGTATGTATACTATACAACTATACGGTGCATGCTGTATGTATACTATACAACTATACTGTACATGCAGTATGTATACAATACAACTCTACGGTACATGCTGTATATATACTATACAACTATACCGTACATGATGTATGTATACTCTACAACTATACGGTACATGCTGTATGTATACAATACAACTATACTGTACATGTTGTGTGTATACTATACAACTATATAGTACATGCTGTATGTATACTATACAACTATACGGTACATGCTGTATGTATAAAATACAACTATACGGTACACACTGTATGTATACTATACAACTATACGGTACATGCTATGTGTATGCTATACAACTATACTGTACATGCTGTATGTATACAATACAACTATATGGTACAGGCAGTATGTATACTATACAACTATACCGTACATGCTGTATGTATACTATACAACTATACGGTACATGGTGTATGTATACTATACAACTATACGGTACACGCTGTATGTATAATATACAACTGTACGGTACATGCTATATGTATACTATACAACTATACGGTACATGATGTATGTATACTATACAACTATACGGTACATGGTGTATGTATACAATACAACTATACGGTACATGCTGTATGTATACTATACAACTATACGGTACATGCTGTATGTATACTATACAACTATATGGTACATGCAGTATGTATACTAATCAACTATATGGTACATGCAATATGTATACCATACAACTATATGGTACATGCTGTATGTATACTATACAACTATACGGTACATGCTGTAGGTATACCATACAACTATAGGGTACATGCTGTATGTATACGATACAACTATACAGTACATGCTGTATGTATTCCATAGAACTATATCGTACATGCTGTATGTATACTATACAATTATATGGTGCATGCTGTATGTATACTATACAACTATACGGTGCATGCTGTATGTATACTATACAACTATACTGTACATGCAGTATGTATACAATACAACTCTACGGTACATGCTGTATGTATACTATACAACTATACCGTACATGATGTATGTATACTATACAACTATACGGTACATGCTGTATGTATACAATACAACTATACTGTACATGCTGTATGTATACTATACAATTATATGGTGCATGCTGTATGTATACTATACAACTATACGGTGCATGCTGTATGTATACTATACAACTATACTGTACATGCAGTATGTATACAATACAACTCTACGGTACATGCTGTATGTATACTATACAACTATACCGTACATGATGTATGTATACTATACAACTATACGGTACATGCTGTATGTATACAATACAACTATACTGTACATGCTGTGTGTATACTATACAACTATATGGTACATGCTGTATGTATACTATACATCTATACGGTGCATGCTGTATGTATACTATACAACTATACTGTACATGCAGTATGTATACAATACAACTCTACGGTACATGCTGTATGTATACTATACAACTATACCGTACATGATGTATGTATACTCTACAACTATACGGTACATGCTGTATGTATACAATACAACTATACTGTACATGTTGTGTGTATACTATACAACTATATAGTACATGCTGTATGTATACTATACAACTATACGGTACATGATGTATGTATACTATACAACTATACGGTACATGCTGTATGTATACAATACAACTATACGATACATGGTGTATGTATACTATATAACTATACGGTGCATGTTGTATGTATACTATACAACTATACTGTTCATGGTGTATGTATACTATACAACTATACGGTACATGCTGTATGTATACTATACAACTATACAGTACATGGTGTATGTATACTATACAACTATACGGTACATGCTGTATGTATACAATACAACTATACGGTACACACTGTGTGTATACTATACAAATATACGGTACATGCTATGTGTATGCTATACAACTATACGGTTTATGCTGTATGTATACAATACAACTATATGGTACATGCAGTATGTATACTATACAACTATACGGTACATGCTGTATGTATACTATACAACTATACGGTACATGGTGTATGCATACTATACAACTATACGGTACACGCTGTATGTATACTATACAACTGTACAGTACATGCTGTATGTATACTATACAACTATACGGTACATGATGTATGTATACTATACAACTATACGGTACATGCTGTATGTATACTATACAACTATACGGTACATGCTGTATGTATACCATACAACTATACGGTACATGGTGTATGTATACTATACAATTATATGGTACATGCTGTATGTATACAATACAACTATACGGTACATGCTGTATGTATACTATACAACTATACAGTACATGCTGTATGTATACTATACGACTATACGGTACATGCTGTATGTATACTATACAACTATATGGTACATGCAGTATGTATACTAACAACTATATGGTACATGCAATATGTATACTATACAACTATATGGTACATGCAGTATGTATACTATACAACTATATGGTACATGCTGTATGTATACTATACAACTCTACGGTACATGCTGTATGTATACTATACAACTATATAGTACATGCTGTATGTATACTATACAACTATACGGTACATGCTGTATGTATACTATACAACTATATGGTACATGCTGTATGTATACTATACAACTCTACGGTACATGCTGTATGTATACTATACAACTATATAGTACATGCTGTATGTATACTATACAACTCTACGGTACATGCTGTATGTATACTATACAACTATATAGTACATGCTGTATGTATACTATACAACTATACGGTACATGCTGTATGTATACTATACAACTCTACGGTACATGCTGTATGTATACTATACAACTATATAGTACATGCTGTATGTATACGATACAACTATACAGTACATGCTATATGTATTCCATACAACTATATCGTACATGCTGTGTGTATACAATACAACGATACGGTACATGGTGGATGTATACTATACAACTATACGGTACATGCTGTATGTATACAATACAACTATACGGTACATGGTCTATGTATACTCTACAACTATACGGTGCATGCTGTGCGGTACATGCTGTATGTATACAATACAACTATACGGTACATGATGTATGTATACTATACAACTACACGGTACATGCAGTATGTATACTATACAGCTATACGGTACATGATGTATGTATACTATACAACTATACGGTACATGCTGTATGTATACTATACAACTATACGGTACATGCTGTATGTATACTATACACTATACGGTACATGCTGTATGTATACATACAACTTACGGTACATGCTGTATGTATATATACAACTATACGGTACATGCTGTATGTATACATACAACTATATGGTACATGCGTATGTATACTATACAACTATACGGTACATGCTGTATGTATACTATACAGCTATACGGTACATGCAGTATGTATACTATACAACTATACGGTACATGCTGTATGTATACTATACAGCTATACGGTACATGCTGTATGTATACAATACAACTATATGGTACATGCAGTATGTATACTATACAACTTTACGGTACATGCTGTATGTATACTATACAACTATACGGTACATGCAGTATGTATACTATACAACTTTACGGTACATGCTGTATGTATACTATACAGCTATACGGTACATGCTGTATGTATACTATACAACTATACGGTACATGCTGTATGTATACTATCACTTAGGTACATGCGTATGTATACATACAACTTAATTATGGTACATGCAGTATGTATACTATACAACTATACGGTACATGCGTATGTATACTATACAGCTACGGTACATGCAGTATGTATACAATACAACTATACGGTACATGCTGTATGTATACAATACAACTATATGGTACATGCAGTATGTATACTATACAACTATACGGTACATGCGGTATGTATACTATACAACTATACGGTACATGCAGTATGTATACATACAACTATACGGTACATGCTGTATGTATACTATACAACTATACGGTACATGCAGTATGTATACAATACAACTATACGGTACATGCTGTATGTATACTCTACAACTATACGGTGCATGCTGTGCGGTACATGCTGTATGTATACAATACAACTATACGGTACATGATGTATGTATACTATACAACTACACGGTACATGCAGTATGTATACTATACAGCTATACGGTACATGATGTATGTATACTATACAACTACACGGTACATGCTGTCTGTATACTATACAACTATACGGTACATGCTGTATGTATACTATACAGCTATACGGTACATGCTGTATGTATACAATACAACTATACGGTACATGCTGTATGTATACTATACAACTTTACGGTACATGATGCATATATACTATACAACTATACGGTACATGCTGTATGTATACAATACAACTATACAGTACATGCTGTATGTATACTATACAACTATACGGTACATGATGTATATAATAATTTTTTTTATACAATACAACTATACGGTACATGCAGTCTGCATACGATACAACTATACGATACATGATGTATGCATACTATACAACTGTACGGTAAATCACATAAACTATATCAACTATGAATTACCCTAGTGAAGCAGCTTCTCAGTTTTAACATCCGACTTTCGAGATTGAAATTATATGCCCGTTAATAAATTATTACTCCAATCACTGAATATTGGATTCTAATGTAACTATAATGGACTAGTACGTCAAGCAGTGAAATAACAACCAGTAATGATCTAATAAACATGCACTATTAATAATCAAATTTCCTCTTAGACTATTGTTTCAAAGCTTCTTTGAGTATAACATATTGTCGGGTATCAAGTGTATATAATTATTGTTTGAGAATTTGATGAACCACAAGTTGTTATTAAATGCCAATGGTAGAAAATTTGAGTAATCGTTTCCAGGCCAAGCTGTGTATGTTTCTTGTCCAATCAAATATGAGGTAAATCGGCTATGTCGCTTTGCTTTGACATTATCCTAGTATCGCTTTGCTTTGACATTATCCTAGTATCGCTTTGCTTTGACATTATCCTAGTATCGCTTTACTTTGACATTATCCTAGTATCGCTTTGCTTTGACATTATCCTAGTATCGCTTTGCTTTGACATTATCCTAGTATCGCTTTCCTTTGACATTATCCTAGTATCGCTTTGCTTTGACATTATCCTAGTATCGCTTTACTTTGACATTATCCTAGTATCGCTTTACTTTGACATTATCCTAGTATCGCTTTGCTTTGACATTATCCTAGTATCGCTTTGCTTTGACATTATCCTAGTATCGCTTTCCTTTGACATTATCCTAGTATCGCTTTGCTTTGACATTATCCTAGTATCGCTTTGCTTTGACATTATCCTAGTATCGCTTTCCTTTGACATTATCCTAGTATCGCTTGCTTTGACATTATCCTAGTATCGCTTTCCTTTGACATTATCCTAGTATCGCTTTCCTTTGACATTATCCTAGTATCGCTTTGCTTTGACATTATCCTAGTATCGCTTTGCTTTGACATTATCCTAGTATCGCTTTGCTTTGACATTATCCTAGTATCGCTTTGCTTTGACATTATCCTAGTATCGCTTCCTTTGACATTATCCTAGTATCGCTTTGCTTTGACATTATCCTAGTATCGCTTTACTTTGACATTATCCTAGTATCGCTTTACTTTGACATTATCCTAGTATCGCTTTGCTTTGACATTATCCTAGTATCGCTTTCCTCTGACATTATCCTAGTATCGCTTTCCTCTGACATTATCCTAGTATCGCTTTGCTTTGACATTATCCTAGTATCGCTTTCCTCTGACATTATCCTAGTATCGCTTTCCTCTGACATTATCCTAGTATCTCATTGCTTTGACATTATCCTAGTATCGCTTTGCTTTGACATTATCCTAGTATCGCTTTCCTCTGACATTATCCTAGTATCGCTTTCCTCTGACATTATCCTAGTATCGCTTTCCTCTGACATTATCCTAGTATCGCTTTCCTCTGACATTATCCTAGTATCGCTCTCCTCTGACATTATCCTAGTATCACTTCGCTTTGACATTATCCTAGTATCGCTTTGCTTTGACATTATCCTAGTATCGCTTTCCTCTGACATTATCCTAGTATCGCTTTACTTTGACATTATCCTAGTATCGCTTTGCTTTGACATTATCCTAGTATCGCTTTCCTCTGACATTATCCTAGTATCGCTTTCCTCTGACATTATCCTAGTATCGCTTTGCTTTGACATTATCCTAGTATCGCTTTCCTCTGACATTATCCTAGTATCGCTTTCCTCTGACATTATCCTAGTATCTCATTGCTTTGACATTATCCTAGTATCGCTTTGCTTTGACATTATCCTAGTATCGCTTTCCTCTGACATTATCCTAGTATCGCTTTCCTCTGACATTATCCTAGTATCGCTTTCCTCTGACATTATCCTAGTATCGCTTTCCTCTGACATTATCCTAGTATCGCTCTCCTCTGACATTATCCTAGTATCACTTCGCTTTGACATTATCCTAGTATCGCTTTGCTTTGACATTATCCTAGTATCGCTTTCCTCTGACATTATCCTAGTATCGCTTTACTTTGACATTATCCTAGTATCGCTTTGCTTTGACATTATCCTAGTATCGCTTTCCTCTGACATTATCCTAGTATCGCTTTCCTCTGACATTATCCTAGTATCGCTTTGCTTTGACATTATCCTAGTATCGCTTTCCTCTGACATTATCCTAGTATCGCTTTCCTCTGACATTATCCTAGTATCTCATTGCTTTGACATTATCCTAGTATCGCTTTGCTTTGACATTATCCTAGTATCGCTTTCCTCTGACATTATCCTAGTATCGCTTTCCTCTGACATTATCCTAGTATCGCTTTCCTCTGACATTATCCTAGTATCGCTTTCCTCTGACATTATCCTAGTATCGCTCTCCTCTGACATTATCCTAGTATCACTTCGCTTTGACATTATCCTAGTATCGCTTTGCTTTGACATTATCCTAGTATCGCTTTACTTTGACATTATCCTAGTATCGCTTTCCTCTGACATTATCCTAGTATCGCTTTCCTCTGACATTATCCTAGTATCGCTTTCCTCTGACATTATCCTAGTATCGCTTTCCTCTGACATTATCCTAGTATCGCTTTCCTCTGACATTATCCTAGTATCGCTTTCCTCTGACATTATCCTAGTATCGCTTTGCTTTGACATTATCCTAGTATCGCTTTCCTCTGACATTATCCTAGTATCGCTTTGCTTTGACATTATCCTAGTATCGCTTTCCTCTGACATTCTCCTTGTATCGCTTTACTTTGACATTATCCTAGTATCGCTTTCCTCTGACATTATCCTAGTATCGCTTTCCTCTGACATTATCCTAGTATCGCTTTCCTCTGACATTATCCTAGTATCGCTTTCCTCTGACATTATCCTAGTATCGCTTTCCTCTGACATTATCCTAGTATCGCTTTACTTTGACATTATCCTAGTATCGCTTTACTTTGACATTATCCTAGTATCGCTTTACTTTGACATTATCCTAGTATCGCTTTCCTTTGACATTATCCTAGTATCGCTTTCCTCTGACATTATCCTAGTATCGCTTTCCTCTGACATTATCCTAGTATCGATTTACTTTGACATTATCCTAGTATCGCTTTCCTCTGACATTATCCTAGTATCGCTTTCCTCTGACATTATCCTAGTATCGCTTTGCTTTGACATTATCCTAGTATCGCTTTCCTCTGACATTATCCTAGTATCGCTTTGCTTTGACATTATCCTAGTATCGCTTTCCTCTGACATTATCCTAGTATCGCTTTCCTCTGAGATTATCCTAGTATCGCTTTCCTCTGACAGTATCCTAGTATCGATTTACTTTGACATTATCCTAGTATCGCTTTGCTTTGACATTATCCTAGTATCACTTTCCTCTGACATTATCCTAGTATCGCTTTCCTCTGACATTATCCTAGTATCGCTTTGCTTTGACATTATCCTAGTATCGCTTTCCTCTGACATTATCCTAGTATCGCTTTCCTCTGACATTATCCTAGTATCGCTTTGCTTTGACATTATCCTAGTATTGGTTTACTTTGACATTATCCTAGTATCGCTTTCCTCTGACATTATCCTAGTATCGCTTTCCTCTGACATTATCCTAGTATCGCTTTGCTTTGACATTATCCTAGTATCGCTTTGCTTTGACATTATCCTAGTATCGCTTTACTTTGACAAACATATGTGGACCCTTCTACACCGGAAGTCCATATTTCAAATGAAAGGATTACTCCAAATAAAATTGAATAGAATTCCCCACTGGGATAACCGCTTTCCGGTGGGAAACGTATGTTTCATGTTTCAATGTGTGTGTAAACTATATGGATATGAAAGCACGTGCACGATATGATGATACCAACATGTGTGCTGCTTCCACTCGGAGTTGGGCACGAATACCATTTAAGTTTCAAAATTCTTATTTTGCTCTCTAAGGTAAACTTGATATGCGTGTTATATATACCAGGCCCAGAGGTTATAAAAAAGTTCTCAAACTCAAGCTCAAATAATCTGATTGGTTGATTCTGAGTGTTACTGTCAGACGAACAAATCAGTCGCTTGAGACTGAGTTTTGAGATTGGATAAAAGTTTTATTACATCCATGCCTGGTTCGGCTTTCACTTAAACAGATAATTATGTAGTCCAGTGGTAACACGCTGGACTGGTAATCCAGGGATCGCAGGTTCGATCCCCCATCTGACCCTAATAAAATTAACAGTCTTTCAGATGGGACGTTAAACCGAGGTCTCGTGTCGGTGCTTTACACCGTGCACGTAAAAGAACCAGAGGAGATTCTGGAATGGGTCTCTGTCTGTATCATGCACTATCCTCCAAAATCTAAAGTAACTAATCTCTTCAGGAGGCGTCGCTCATATGGGCAACCGGTAGCGACGATAAATAAACGTAAAACACACCAGCTTTCACTTCAAGCTAATGGGTTGGACATTGGACATTGTCGACATCTGCTATCTGCATGTAACCTAAGCCATTTATATTTTATATTCATAATATCGGTCATCTAAACAACAACTGTAACATGGCCAGAATGCAAATCAGTGATTTCAGTTGTGTTATGAAACCGTCTCGTTTTGTGTAGGTCAGATCATCGCAACACTATACCTGATACAGTTAGAACTGGACAGGAGTTTTGATTGACAGCTTCATAGACAATTTATTTATAACTGAATGACTGGGATTAAACCATCACATTGATTTCGCTGATTCATGGATTTGAATAGAGTCGTGTTTTAAATCTCTGAAAGTCGGTGAAAGTGAGTTGTTTAATTTCGGTTAGACGATCTTTTCGCTTAATATGCGCCATGTATCAGCTTCGTTCACTCATACGTTTGATCTGTTTCAAGAAATTGTTTTCACTATTTAATCTGATGAATCAAGTGCTATAACCTCACTAAGTTGCAAACTATATTTGGCCTAAAACGATCACGTGGTTGCTGTGGCAAACCTGTTACTGTACACGCCCTTTGAACTATCTGCTCATAACGGCGATGCCAACGTTTGCGTGTGTCATTTAGAGTTATCTAGAGAGCTTACAATGTTACTACTGTGTTGGATTTTGTTGTATTCGGTGCCTGCTAATGCCAGATTCAACCAAGCTGATACTTTTCCAGGTAATAATAGTATGTCTAAATCAAACTCATATACGATGTCGTACTATCTTCAATTGTTGGAATACATAATGCATTTCTGATTCTGATTATACCTGCTCAAATATAGGCATATGTACATACACTGCTGCCTTAATAAATGTCCGGGTTATATTTCTGGGAAATTTACCACCAACATTATCACCACTGCCATTCCAATAATAACTGGCACTAGTTCGATTAGGATGGTGTGTGTTCTACGCGTAGCTGATTCTCGGAGAGTATCAATATACTCTAGAATCAAACATACTATTATTACAGTTTATATTTATGTTATATTTCGGGTTTTACGCCTGCATCAGCACCATTTTGGGCTATATCGCCGGCGGGAAGTTTACCTAACAACACCTTTCCTGGGCAGGCTCCAGCGGTTACCCAGTACTTGGGTGCACCAACCTCCGTAAGACACTGCCAACGTTTTCATATAAATGAGACACGGTCTGAGCGGGACTCGAACCCGTGACCATCAGTGATGATAGGTTACAGTGGTATACAAGTCAGCGACTATTATTACAGACAAAATAATTATTATGGTAGTGAGCAGATTTAGGCTTTCATCGCATAATTTAGAAACTAAAAGAGGAATGTATCTTAATTTACCAGACATGAGAGATTGTTCATAAATTGTGCAATTTTACATCATAGCATTAATTTTTGTTAGGGGGTAATATGTGAAAAATGCCCGACATTTTGGGGGTTGCAGGCTCACTTGAACATTCAAGCCCCTGTGACCATATTACATAGAATCCATAATTAGTTGGCATATTGTATCTTGTAGTGCACATAAAAGCGTTCATTTTGAGTGGTCACTGAATATTTTATGCTGAAAACTTATCGTCCATACCACGTTCATGACTCATACCTACCTAAATACCACATGCATAACTAATACTTTCCTAGATACCACGTACAAGTAGTCTTCCGCTGCCCCTTACATTTCAATGATTTGCCGTATCAGCAAATTTCTGAAAATGTGTTAAAATTGGCAGATTTTGTTAACATATTTTTATACATCCACCCTGGGCAGGTATACCACCATATATACAAGCTATCTGGGGTGGATGTACCTCTCTTTTACAAAATGATTTTGTCATTTTGGGATCACTGCCTCTCTACTAAATCTAAGAACAACGGGAAATGTGTCACGCGTTCTTTTAATATAACATTTTGCTTGTGTTCAGTGTGATACAGTCATCTCAATAACTATTGTATGGCCACACGTTTAATTACGTAACACCTGGAAGGATTCTGATTGACCGCGGCATGACACTGACAGCTTGCAATAAACATTACATGTTGTTTGTGTTCAAGCTTTAGTTGTTGCAGAAGAGAGAGAAGATGCAACCCGGGTTCGATGGTACGATGGTCGCCAGAATGGACATGTGGCTTTTCTCCGGGTACTCCGGTTTCCTCCCACATGAATGACCACATATACGCTTTCATCCGAGCCAATGAGAGTAATTAATATAAGTTGTTAAAACTTGCTTCACAATCGTTGTAAAATAAATAAATAAAGTATAAAAATAAAACAAAACTGTTTAAGCAATTAGTTATGCTAAATATGAACTAGAGGAATGTAGTGATTCAAAATAGTGTGTATATTATTTTCATGGGGTTCTTATATTATCAGGGACTATTTACTACGGCGTACGGACACAGCTTAATGTAATGCGGCTCAAAAATATACTGGCAAACAGAAACGTATCTATTCTATTGATTTATGGTTGTTGTTACTGTGGTAATGTGATAATAAGGATAATACACTCGTGGCTATAAATGCTAGGCTTAATAGCAACATACATTCCAAAACGAGTTTCATAAACATATGATGTTAGAAAATAAAAAGGGAAATTTCAAACATGTCAAAATACACACATTAAGCAAGAAAGCTCCGAAAACAATTAGATCAGAATCAATAATAGTCCATAATCTGTATTGAAAGGTAAACTAGCTTCTTTTTAATTATGATACTTATGTTTATCTTCACTGTACTTAGATACCACGTGCATGACTCATACTTACGTAGATACCACGGGCATGACTCATACTAACCTAGTTACTACGTTCATGACTCATACTTACCTAGATACCACGTTCATGACTCATACTTACGTAGATACCACGTTCATGACTCATACTTACGTAGATACCACGTGCATGACTCATACTTACCTAGATACCACATTCATGACTCATACGTACCTAGATACCACGTTCATGACTCATACTTACCTAGATACCACGTGCATAACTCATACTTACCTAGTTGCCACGTGCAGAATATTTCGCAGATATAAATGTTCTGATAATTTATATATAATAATTATGTTTGAATGTTCTTCAATATTGGAGGATAAATAAAGAATATATGGTTTTGGCTACAAGCGTTTCTGTTTTGTTTTGTGTAAACGGAAAGGGATATACACATTTAATGGAATAATTGGATTCGTATCAATTTGATAACATGTTCACGTATGTATGGCGCCGTATCACATGCACTGTGATTAACTCTTTCAGCGCCGAATAAATTCAGAGCATGTGCAAACAACATAGATCCAGATCAGCCGCGGCGTAGCGCTGCGTCTGATCAGGATCTATGTTGTTTGCTATTCGGACATGTGCTTCAGCTCCACTGTCTGAAGAGCAATCAGCATATAGCCTGATCAGACGGCGTGTTCTGTTCTGTCCGATCGGGTTCTCTACTTTTTTACAAAGTCGCTTTTATGCGACATTGGCGGTGAAAGAGTTAAGATGTTCACACAATTTGGTATGGCGCCCGATATCGCATACTGAGATTGAGTTTATGCGACAGAAAATGCAATAATAAAACAATTGCTAAGCTAACGACTTTGTTTATTTCCAGAATGTTTTGGTGTACTGTGCAGAAACAATGGAACGATAGACACACAGTCATGTACCTGCCAGTGTCCTGAAGGGAAGGTCGGGTTTGAATGTGAACTTGGTGAGTGCGATTCCAACAAATAACTGTTTTCTTTTAATTTCGAGACACCAACTGGATACCTCCAATCAATTTCAGTTATATAATTATGATATGTATGCATTCAATTGTAATTGTTGTGAATTTAGTACGAATTTCATAGACAATAATTATTAAGTTTAACCTTTATTTATTTTACTATTTACTATTGCGAAGCAAGTTTTACCAACTTATATTAATAACGCTCGTTTGCGCGGATGAAAGCGTAAATGTGGTCATTCGTGTGGGAGGAAATCGGAGTACCCGGAGAAAACCCACCTGTCCGATCTGGCGACCACCGTACCATATTAAACATCATTTATAATGTTTCTATATACAACTTGCCTATTTACAATGTATGCATATAAGAGATAGCGTGTCATCAGAGATTGATGTAGTAAAGGGGAACGAGTGTCCTGGAACTCGTACATACACTGTATATGTAGAAATAAACGAACTGACTACTAGAATATTTTGTTTGTTTTGGGGGTTTAAAGTCACACCAACATCTTAGGTCATGTTGCGACTCTCCAGCTATTATTGTAAGTTGGAGAGTGTTCTATCATTCATTGGAAAACATAAAAGAAACCGGAATTTGTTATTTTATTTATATATAGTTACGTACGTGTAGTAATATGTTTCTTTATTTGGTATTGCACGTTTTATCGCAACACTTATGTTGCAACATTTTACCCCATTTTCCCCAGATAGCTTGGACTTTTTATTCTTTATTTATTTTACAACGATTGAGAAGCAAGTTTTAATCACTCTCGTTGGCGCGGATGAAAGCGTAAATGTGGTCATACGTGTGGGAGGAAACCGTAGTCCCCGTCCGAGGATCGAGCGCTGGTTGCATTTGACTAATAAGGCATACTAAATAGGCTAATGTACGCAATCAAAGTCTTACATTTATAAATTCGAATAAGTTTCCCTTCCACAAATTATTGGTTGTGATTCGGAAACACATGTAGAAAATATCGCAACGTCTCGTTATTTACAGATTCATATTCGGAATGGCCAGACGACGACTTTGCATTACCTGAGACGATATTCGGATGCCCCGAACCTTTGTCGGCAACCTGGAGACGTTTTACACTTCGTCTCCAACTCCAACCAGAATACGAGCTGCACGGGAGACATTATTGGCCAGAATTGCCACATTTCCGGGGACCATTTCACATGAGAAATATTACAATGAATTTCTGTGTAAAGCGGCGGATGATAGCAACCGATGATAGTGGTAATGGACGTACGTGGCCGCTCGGGAAATACTGCTTCTTCAGAGAGCATCCATGCCCGAATGGTATTTGGCATTTTTTGTACACTAGGTGTAATTTGAAAATTCTTTTGCTTTTTGTTAGTGTGGAAATGTACCGATTGTTATATGTATAATGATTACGAAACTAGAAATATACACACCACGTTATCATAAAAATTTACATACTCCTTGAATATAATAAAACTTACATACTGTTATATATATATATCTAAAAGCGACACTACATCGGTGAAAACGCAAATGTCTGCAGAATGTAATTTTCCAAATATTTGCCTCAAAAACTGAGTATTTCAACAAATAAACAAACGTCGTATACGCGGTTTGTTGACATAATAAAATAATGTAAATAGGGTCGACATTCATGCGTAATTCAACGCGTTTATCCTGAATATCACGAGATATGGTACATATTTACCGTGCTATTTCACATGTGTGCCTAATCTTAGTTAAGTTTATTGTTTCAATGTTAGTGTTCGAATGTATTCAGAAGAATGTGTAGTAGCAATGCATTTATACGTGAACAAATGCATTTTATTTATTTTTTGCGATATAATGTCGCTTTTTAAAATGCTTGAAATAAAATAATTCTGGGTGATATATTATGGGACCGATATTGACTAAGACTAATGAAATATGTACATTATCCAGCGCACATACCAAACGTGTTCATCCTCAATGCTATCTGTTACAGGAATGGAAATGGACCTGCTTCGATTAGATGGATATGAAGTGGAGTGGGCAAGCACACAACTAGACATGTTCAAGTTTGTTGAAGTAGGCAGCGACACAGATGCTACATTCATTCAGCTGTCTTTATGTTGCATGAATACAAGAGAGCCAGTAAATCAAACAATATTTCCTACATCAAAACCATTTATTCTCCTTAAGGTTAGTACATTCATGATATAAACGTATGGTTATGCCTGTCATAAGCAGGTTAAATGTATATATAATACAAATAAATTCCGGAATTCTAGAAATTGGCTGCTTAATACAGGTTAGCTGTGTTATTGACAGCTAATAAATGCTAACTGTATGTTCCAATCTGTCGGTTTTTCACTAATTTACTTCTGGCAAAATTACAGCCTGGGGAAACTTGATTTCCGAACGTAGCGCCACCTACATTACACGGGTATGTTTTAGGGTGTTGGTTGAATAACGACAACTCTTATATGCAAGATACAATAGCTAAAAATAGAAACGGATTTTTTTCGGAAATCACCAAACAGGCACGGTTATACTCGATCATTTCCGAAAATACACGAATGCCGCCGTAGCCTCATATACATTGCATAATTGTGTCAAAATATAAGTTCACGTGTCTGTGTTATATCGATGAGATGGCGAATTTTAACTATTACGTTTATGTGGTAAATAATAAAAGGTATTAAGGACGACTTAAATCTTGAGTAAATATGTCAAAACAGACGCACACTCGTGACAGTACTTTTTAAAACTATATACAGTACAGTTTTACCCGTAAAAATGGCGGCCAATTATACAGTGTCATCAACATTGCAGTGCCTCGCTTTCGATTCAAGTATGTCATTATTGGTCTATTAACAGGATTAATGATAATCAATAAATACAGGGATATTATCAAAAACTCAATAAGGCCCAATTAACGTACCGTTATGACGTCACTAATTGTTTATTAGGTAAT
This sequence comes from Archivesica marissinica, assembly GCA_014843695.1. Taxonomy (NCBI): domain Eukaryota; kingdom Metazoa; phylum Mollusca; class Bivalvia; order Venerida; family Vesicomyidae; genus Archivesica; species Archivesica marissinica. The sequence continues at coordinate 49,918,407 of CM026394.1, forward strand.
GACTAATTTGTGATCATTATTACGCATGACGGTAGTATAGATACACCATCGTTGAAATATAATTATAGTGCTTAGTCATTTAGCACATTCATCTAAATAATTCCAGATTCATTATTAGTTTATACAAATTTATTTTAACTCGATTGCGAAACAAGTTCTTTCAACTTATATTAATCACTCTCAACGCCATGAAGGAGAGAGAAGAGGCATGTGGTGTTTTACGTTTATTTATCGTCGCTACCGGTTGCCCATATGAGCGACGCCTCTTGAAGAGATTAGTCATTTTAGATTTTTGGATGATAGTGCATGACAATATGCTTGCTAAGCATTTCAATTGGGGAGAGACCCATTCCAGAGTCTCCTCTGGTTCTATTACTTGCACGGTGTAAAGCACCGACACGATTCATCGCCATTAAGGCGAGAGAAGATTCATTATTCATAGCCATATCAACCAGACTCGTCTGTTCCTATCACCAATGTGAATTCAAGCTACGACAACAGAGTACTGGAGCTCCAAAACCATAATATTTCATGAATACATTTATATACAATGTAAGTTACTGTGTGATTCGATGTGTGTATTTTTAAGACATCACATAACGAAGAATGTGAACGCGTTGAAGATGCAGAACTACGACAAGAGTGGTTTGCCTTCGTCAAACAGTCACCGCAAGTGGATGTCCCGCGTGAGGAGAGACCTCTCGGTATTGTGCACGAGAACGGACTAGCGAATATATCATACTGTTTCTACAAGAACTACGGTAATAGCTTCATATTGACAATTCCATTAATAAGTACCAAACATAACTGCAGTAATAACAAGAACAATTGTATTCTTTGTTTACGACGGAAGCTCATAAAGTGGAAACTTCAATAAATAAATACATACAAATACGTAGCATTTATATAGCCCAAAAATTAAAAATTATTCTATTGAGCTTCACAATTACAGATTCAATTTTAAACATTTACACATGACAATAATATATGGAAATATAAATAAAAATGTATACATATATAGATATAACTAGGATTCTAGTAATTGGATAAGAACATATTTTATCATAACATCTACACCAGTACAGTATATAAGTGTGTGATTGGATTAGCGCGATACAACACGATACGACAATATGCAGCCTATGTACAATGACACGTTCAGTAACAATCTAAGCACTACATTTGACATTAGCTAATGTACAATTACTTGTATTATAATAACCAATCCAGAAAGATGAAAAGAGACATACAATTTCTTTTCTTTTGAATGCCGACTATTTTTGAAAATCAAATACGGTATTGTCATTCAACAGTTATTTCCCTTTCATATTGTCAGCTTGATAAGCATTTCAATTGGGGAGAGACCCGGTGGTTAAGGTCGTTGACTTGATATTATTTGACCCTCACTAAAGGTTCGAATCCAACTGGTGGTGTTGAATTATTTCATGAAAGGAAGCCATCCAGCTGGCCGGTGATTATACCCGGGTAGCGGGACATGCTTGTAACTTATGGGTTTCCTCTGCCAATATTACTTTGGAGATTTTACTTTAAAATTACCGAATATTTAAGTACACAGCTACTGTCATAAAATGTACACATTTCGAACGGATTTAAAGCAACATATAAATCTTGAATCCCATTCGTCGATTTCAGGACTCAATGAGTTAGCGACATTTTGTCTCTCACTTACAATTATTCCTGGCAGGCAGACCTAAAACAACCTTGAAACACACACATACACACCTTTCGAACAGATGGGTCAGTAGTCCAGTGGTTAACACGTTGGACAGCGAATCCAGAGATCTCAGTTACGATATTATTCTCTCTGGTGTCTAGTACATCTAAAATACCAATTGAATCACAATATAATACGTCCAGAAGCCAACAGTGTAAACATTGTTATTTGAAATGAAATTTCATCAAATTTAGAAAATACATTTTGTCTGTGTCAATTTATTTCACCAAGATTTACTCAGTTTGGAAACTTTATTCGAGACGTGAAGGATCCACGGCGTCGTCAATCCTCAACGGGTGATCAACACTGTGTTCTTCACTTGAAGATCTAAATTAGCCCGACACACATAGACTCGTGGAATTGAAGGCAATCAATAAACACTAACATATACTATACCTCTACTACAAACAGAACGACAAGAATGCATGGACTATGATGACCATGTGGCAAGCGATAGAGGCCAAATCAATAAACGTTAAAATTTGATATTTCTGTATTAAAACAGAGCGACAAGAATGCTTGCACTGTGGTGTAAATGTGGCAAGCGATAGAGGCCGAATCAATAAACGTTAAAATATGATATTTCTGTATTAAAACAGAGCGACAAGAATGCATGCACCATGAATACAATGGGGCTAGCTATAGAGGCCGAATCAATAAACGTTAAAATATGATATTTCTGTATTAAAACAGAGCGACAAGAATGCATGCACTATGAAGACAGTGGAGCTAGCTATAGGGGCCGACTTAACCACACAGTGCACGGACTCGCATGCCTACCATGGAACGAAATAGTCGGAATAGACAGTTCTATTATCTTAGAGCACAATTACTGTCGCAGGTAGTTATATATACTTGTTTATGGGACATATACTGTGAAGAATTGGTACACGTGTTGTATTTGAAATGGTATTGTAAACCGTGTATACGGGTGAGACAAATACTAGCTTGGAAGAGATATAGGGAATACACAAATCTGCACAATAATCTACTGTAGCTAGAATTCAGACATGCGTCAACTATCTCAAAAGTCCAGTCTCCCTAAAACGCCGAATTATTTTTCTGAATCCAGACGCACCCATTTATTATTTATGCATATTTATTTTTGCTCGATTATGAAAAGGGTTCTTACAACATTATATCAATTGCTCTATTGACGTCATTCCTGATATACTCCATCGCAACGAGGGAGGGGGATACGGCAAGGTGGACATACTAGTCTTGTCAAAGTATTTTAATCCGCGGTGTTACCGTGGTTCGAACTCATAATCTCTCGATTGCGGGACGGAAACCATATCCATATCACCAATTTAATCTTTTGTATCCAGACCGCCTACGAGCACTAATGTTGTTGGGGTTCGAGATCGACAAATAAAGATGGCACTCTTTATAAGTGTCTACTGCGCATATTATCACCATATCCTGTTCAGCCTTTCATACTACCAATATCATCACTCAGACATATATAATGACGACAATTGCATTGACGGATTTAAGAATACAAATATGCAATGGTTTAAATTTGACAATGCAAATGAAGTCTTTACATCTGATCGATATTTCGATGTTATGGGGATGGCAGTAAAACCTAGCAGGAATAGTTACCAGAAGGTATATATAAATATCGGTACAAAATATGAGGGTGACACCCCCACCTTTTGATACACAGGATTCAGGGCCTATTTAGTTCGTATTCGCGGTACGCAATAACAACATCTTTTGGTATTCAGTACGCAAGATTTCCAATATATTAGTATGTATCTAGTGTATAGTTGTAGTGTACGATTAGTTGCTGACAATATATATACACACACCTTTATTATCCAGGACGCACCAAATTGATCTTGCTTGTTATCATTTTAGCTACATAAAAAGGCTCGATATTTAACACATTTAACATTTGTCTTGCTCGCCTATTCGCCATGTGGTGTTATATGAAACATACATTACTGCGGCATGTGGTCGTAAGGGTAATCATAGCCTGGGAACAGGCATTGATATATTTTGCCTGGACAGTCAAATCAATATATGTTAACACTGAGACCAGTAATTGGGCCGTATTGAGCTTCTGATAATATCCTTTTCATGAATGTTTATATACCTTAACAATTTATCCGTCAAGCATGGGAGTGTCACATTTAAGACGGACACCTGTTATGGCATCCATGCTTCAGATGCAAGAATTTTGAAATAGGAAATATTTGTAACTGTCAGCACAAAGTCATATTAAATAGATAAGAATTATAATTATATGTTCATTAAGTACTAATTAAGTTTAATTCATTAAGTGTTAACATGTGACAATTATGTTGTGTAAAAGGAAAATAAAAAATAAAAACAAATATCATTTTGCCAGAAGTTAAAAAGTGAAAAATTGATAGGCTGGAACCCAGGCTAGGGTAAACATAAATATTGTCAGCATATAGACGTACACTACAACTATACACTAGATACATACTAATATGTTTGGCGTATTTATTTACACAGCATCACGAACACATTCGGTTATGTCTTGGCTGGTACAGTAGGTTCATAGTTGGCAGACTACTTTCTGTATAATGACTGTGTAATATCTACAGTTTATATGTATATATATATATTACAGAGCATCGCGCACCAGCACAGTTATGTCTTGCTATGCAGATGTCGAGGGACAGCAACAACTATTACACTGTGATGTGGGATACTGCTGTATGTATTATCGTATCTGAACGTGTGTCTGATAAAATGGAGACTCGGCTAACTTTTGAAGTATAAACCTGACACAATTCCTAAACGGCTCCCTGGTGATTTGTAATATTTGAAGCCAACTAAATAAATAATCACACACAATCTTCATTATTTAATATTCATTCATTAATCCTCTTCACCGCGGTTGGGGTATAGGTCCTTCTTGTTGCTGTGGTGTTGGTTTCTGTAGCGTGTGGTTGTTTTACGTGGTAGGGGTTCTGGCCCTACGCACAACCTTCCTCCTTTCTCAGTCGGGCTTAGGACCGTCCATGGCGGAGTTTTAATATAATGCATTGTATTCCAGATGATTATTCGAAGTTGTACCGCCTATAGATATTATGTACGAGTGTACACACAATTGACACGAGAAAGAATATAATGCTTACAATTGAAATATCCAATTCTACACTACTATCCAATAAATGTTGCCGGTAGGCTCATACGATCACCTCTCACGGTTGATATCAATTACACGATGTCACCGTTTGGATGTGCTTACGAAATCCTGTCCACTTAGCGAAGTGGTTAGCGCACTCCCTTCTCACCAATGCAACCCATGTTAGATCCTCGGACCGGGAAGTATGTGAGAGGATACGGTGGTCGCCAGATCGGACATGTGGGTTTTCTCCGAGTACTCCGGTTTCCTCCCACACGAATGGCCACATTTACGCTTTCATCCGCGCCAACGAAAGTGATTAATATAAGTTGTTAAAACTTGTTTCGCAATCGTTGTATAATAAATAATAAATTGGAGAGTCGCCATATGAACTAATGTATTGGTTAAACATTAAAAATAAACGAACAAACAAACATTGACGAAAATTAAGTCCCTCATGTCACCGAGTGCATACATTAATGGGGTGTCATATTCTTTCATGTAAGGATACTATCTAGCAGACTTGTGGAGAGTCAGTGGTTCTACCTGGGTGCCTATCCGTGCCTGAAATACCGCCATGAGTGGCAGCCAGAGTCTTCCTCCACCAATAACAGCTGAATGGTCATCATATGACTGACAGTGAGACTTTAAACATAAGCAAATCTAAAACCCACAGTGTCACTGAGTGAAGCTGCTATCGTGGCATACAATGACACCAATGCAAGTAATAATGTCTCGATATACAACATAAAATATGTTCGCATATTTAATGTTAGTTTATACAAATTTATTTTAGCTCGATTGCGAAACAAGTTCTTTCAACTTATATTAATCACTCTCGAGACCTCATTCCTGCTGGAATCCATCGCCATGAAGGAGAGAGAAGAGGCAATGTGGAATTTAAATGCCTTGTCTAAGGGCACAATCGTAACGGCTCCAGCGGGGCTCGAACTCCGGACCATTCGCACCTGAAGCGAACGCGCATCCACTGCGCTATCACGACTTCCACTTTAGATATTTACTGTTAAATAAGGCAGTCTATAATAGCATATAATATCATATGCACTAGACTCGCGATAAACCATTACTCTGTGTATCGGTGATTCAACTAGAAACAATTAAACTATACTATTGTGTTATAATTATTTTATTTCAGATGCTGACGATCCTACCAATCGTATGGCCTTCATGCACACGGCATATGAGAACGTTGCGTTCTTTCGGCCTGTATCGACAAACGTTAAAGAAACTGTGATGGACAGATTAGTGAACGGCCGCAGCTGGGGCGGGTCTTGTTAGTCATTTATCATATAGTTGGTACATTAAAGCATGTACATACGGATCTGTAGTTCAGTGTTTAACTATCTATCTATCTTCCGCTAATGTCGAACCCCTCGCGGGGACGTAGACATGTTGCGCGTCAAAAACCGCAAAGAAGTTAAAAGTATGAGTTGTTAAAAGTATAATTTAAGAAGGTAATGAAAATAAGTTGTTGGACTGGTAATCCTAATACAATTAACAGTCTTTTAGATGGGACTTTAAACCGAGGTCTCTTGTCGGTTATTAGTTATTCAGTGTGTACTTACTTGATTGATATATGTAGCATATGTAAACTTTAACTTATATACTATACGAAGCCGCGGTTGCTCAACAGTTACATGCTGCAGATTCGTATTTATAACACGTATAACTACACGCACCATGTTTCACGTAGGAAATGCAAATCGCTGTTGTTGCCTATATGCATTTCTAATATGTCTAATCAATTGCATTCAATTTCACTATTTACATTACAATTTCATTATTTACATTTACATTACAATTTATTTACATTACAATTTCACTATTTACATTTCTATTTACATTTAAATTACAATTTCACTATTTACATTTACATTACAATTTCACTATTTACATTTACATTACAATTTCACTATTTACATTTACATTACAATTTCACTATTTACATTTACATTACAATTTCACTATTTACATTTACATTACAATTTCACTATTTACATTTACATTACAATTTCACTATTTACATTTACATTACAATTTCACTATTTACATTTACATTACAATTTCACTATTTACATTTACATTACAATTTCACTATTTACATTTACATTACAATTTCACTATTTACATTTACATTACAATTTCACTATTTACATTTACATTACAATTTCACTATTTACATTTACATTACAATTTCATTATTTACATTTACATTACAATTTCACTATTTACATTTACATTACAATTTCATTATTTACATTTACATTCATTTTATCAATCTTTCAGCGGAAGTAAATCGCAATACTTTCTTCACAATGGAGGCCTTTCAACCTTGGATCCGCATTGATCTCGGCGCTCGATATCTGGTGCATGCTGTCATCTTATATCGACGGAACAAAAGCTGTAAGCACTATAATTATATTGCTTAAGAAATTAGTATATTTGTCATTCAGTTATATATGGGCGAATAAAACATGGTGTGTAGATCTGACGCGTAGGAATTAACCACGCACGTCGTAGACCTACATGCAAATTGTTAATTCCGGTGCTCAGAACGGCGAACCATGTTCGGCCTTCTTGATATATTTCTACGCATAAGAATTCAAACTCGGGTTATTCTGCGATATACCACGGTTGATACTTATTATTTCGATTCTAACACGACTTACTTCTAATTATTTTAGACGAGAATCAAAGGAATATTTTCTTCAAACGACGTGCTACTCCGCTGCATTTGGCTTTCGAAATGTCCTCCCGCGTAAGGGGTGATGACGTTGTTTGTTATGGAAAATATCAATCTAGTGCATAAATGAACAAAAGTTGTAACTGATCAATAATTTTATTTATTTTGTCAAATAAAACTGTACAGAATAGTAATTGAAACGTTACTTAACAGAAAAACAAGACGGACAAGAGAGTATCTGATTCTCTTCCGCGAATTCCCACGGTAGTATTTACAAACATCACGTGACTTTCATTCAAAAAACTTTACACGCATTGTATAAATGGAATAGCCAAACCATGGTGCGCGCGCAGCATAGTTCAAGGTAGGCATATCGCAGAATAACCCGAGGTAGCTTTTACTCTACAAGTATTTATGTTATTAGCTGGGTCGTGTTAGAATCGACAATAAATAACGTAAATTCAAATAATAGTATGATTTTAACATGACCACAATATCTATAAAGCACAAACATAATGGTGTTACAAAATTGCTGGCAAAATGATGTCGTGTTTGATGTGACTCATTAAACAATGTTTTATTGAAGATTTGAACACGATAAATGACTTCTTTGCGTAACCATCCTGGTGTCTGTAGAACTGTAAATGAGATTAACAGTGCGTGAAATAGATGACATTCTGAAAGTCAGTCGCGAATTATGAATACGAACGAAAGTTCCGTTATTATTCTCAAATACTGATCTATTAATACGATGTATGGTTTCCACATACTTAAATAAAACCACAATAGCGTAACCAAATCAGGTAGACAACTCTTTCACTGACCATTACAACCAATCCTATCAGAGTTGTCTCTCTTTTGCATAAAGCTTAACCCGCCGCTTACACAACAATCTTGAAAAAAGAAAGAATCCTATACTTATATAATTACAATGTTCGAAGCAGATCGGTGGCTCCGTGGTCTGCATTCTGGATTCGTTATCGGGGGATCGTAGGTTCGATACAGTACCATATTAAAATTACTATTACATTATTTCGGATTATACTTTAAACCGATGTCGTAATGACAGTAAGTTACACAGTGCATGTACAAGAACCAGATGAGACTCCGGAATGGGTCTGGTCTCTGTCTGCAATAGTAAAGTATCATCCAATACCTAGGATGACTAATTTCGTACGAAGGCGTCGCTCGCTCTTTTAGCGATGAATTGAATACATACATAGCAAGATAGTGACTCATTATTAAAGTCCTTAGTTTAATTAATGAACACATTATATGATCACGAAAACAATACACACCATATAACCTGCATGTTGAAATCAATATCCACTTTTATTTAATTTAGGCTTATATCCAAACAAATGGAATAACGTAGCAGTATGGATACATGACGGGCCATCACAATTCCATTCATTCGGCGCTCCATTGTGCTGGGAGATCGAAGACCTGCTTTATGTTTGTAATATAGAGATGCGCTGTATTCAACCAGTAGCTGGTTCCTACGTTACTGTGCAGACATACGCATCGGCCTTACTAGAATACGAACAACCGACAGATACACGTGCTACGTTTGAAGAGATAGAAGTCTATGCTGAAGGTGAAGTACTTTAGTTTATTAAGACATATAGGAGTTCGAGCCCCTCTGGAGCCGTTACGATTGTGCCCTTAGGCAAGGCATTTAAATTCCACATTGCCTCTTCTCTCTCTTTCATGGCGATGGATTCCATCAGGAATGAGGTCTCGAGAGTGATCAATATAAGTTGAAAGAACTTGTTTCGCAATCGAGCTAAATAAAGTTGTATGAACTAAGACATACCGTAAATAATGGCAAGATTAGTTGTCCCTTGCCTCGACAAAGGTTGTCTATTAAATGCATAGTAACACACATACAGTCTGTTCATTTATATTTCCAATCTTTCATTTCTTCTGATACCACTGTGAAGAGGTACACAAATCTGAAAAACAGCAAACATATTACAAATACCGTTTACCTACATGTGAATGATTAGCGCAGTGGTTAGCGCGCCCGGGTTCGATCCTCGGACCGGGAAGTATTTGAGATGGTACGGTGGTCGTCAGATCGGGCAGTTGGGTTTTCACCGGGTACTCCGGTTTCCTCCCATACGAATGACCACATTTACGCTTTCATCCGCGCCAACGATAGTAATTAATATAAGTTGTTAAAACTTGCTTCGCAATCGTTGTAAAATAAATAAACATTAAACCGTAAAACCAATGTGAATGACAGCACTGTGCATTCACATCGTTATCTTCCGCCAAATATTACAGTATACCCCATCTTCAATTTGTAATTTCCTGAATTCTTATATCACACATTTTCTACAACTAGTCGGAAATATTCTCGAGTCACATAATTTCTCAAAAATAAACACACATACTATTTGCCCGTCATGAAAATGCATTTTTACCAAAAAGAAAAATGAACTACATGGACTACATTCAGACTACTAGATGCACCTCAGCCTACATACGTAAACCCAAACGTATACATAATGGCGTAATCCACATTATGTGCTAAAGCATGTATTGTACATGTGGTAGGTATGTATGTTCCTTTAATGTCAAAACCCTTCGCGGGGACTTAGACATGTTTTCCTGGGCAGGCTCAGCTGACCTAAGCGATTAACCAGTACTAAGCAGTGTGTGTGAGGTGCCTTGCTCAATGACACTACATACGTGGCCTGACCGAGTATCAAACCCGGGACCGTTTGATTCCAAATCCGACGTCCAAGTAGCTGAGATCGTTGAATTTAAATCACTAACCCACCTCTTTCAAGAGATGAAGCTGTCCAACTGGCACACGATATGTTTGTGGTTCTACCCTGGTACCCATCCGTGCCATTACTGGTCGGAATGGTACCCCGGATAGTTCTACACCAATATTAGCTGTAGAGATGACACATGACCAAATATGTTAGTGCTACTTTAAACCACAAAAACAAAGAAACATTTTTTTTTAAATGTTTTGACAATATATTTGGTAAGATGAACACTATCCTATCGGTGTGCTATTTTATTGTTATAAGTGACCACGAAACTAATAATTTAATATCAGAAGATGACACTCGGTCTAGAACATGTTATATTTTATTTCAGTGACCGAGTGTGGACAGTATTTTGGCATCGGAAGAGGAGATCTGGCACGGTTCCAAACAGTTGTATCAAACGGCGAATCAATATACTCTTTCCATCTTTTCAATGAAAACGGTGGATGCTTCAATAGCGACTTAAACATAACCGTAAGACGCATCACATTCTGTACTCATAGTATACGCATATACAACCATATTCACTTATCAAGCATGATGTCATGTATGTAGGAAGCCAAACTATTCAATGCATCAGCTTAATCGTAATGCATATGGTTGACAAAGACTGGTTTAGTACATTACACTACACTGGGTATGTATGATTATTTTTGTTGTTTCGGCTAATGTTAATCTACAAGTAATACAGTATGATCGGGAATTATTATGTGTGAGGGGACACAGTGTGCTGGCCCTGAATCCGCTAGTGTTTAGCACCTATCCTAATATAACATGGCGGAAGTCAGCTATTGTCATTGGCAAGCTGGTCATCTTCATAGCAATTTATTGATTATTGAGATCAAATGTTTGGGTTGTATGTCTTCCTTTCTCAAATAGTATAACCTTCGTTTTAGTAGTATTGGTTTTCAGACAAAAGGTATTACAATAAATGCCTACGTCATGTAATATAGATTGCAATGATTACGATGATATCCTGATAACAGTTCTTGTTTATACAAATTTATTTTAGCTCGATTGCGAAACAAGTTATTACAACTTATATTACTCACTCTCGAGACCTCATTCATGATGGAATCCATCGCCACGAGGGAGAGAGAAGAGGCAACGTGGAATTTAAATACCTTGCCTAAGGGCACAATCGTAACTGCTCCAGCGGGGCTCGAACTCCGGAACGTTCGCACCTGAAGCGAACAGTTCTTGTTATCCTGCATATAAAACATTAAAAGGCTAGAGTTCATCTATAGAAATGTTTCCATTTCCATTTGAGTTTATAGTATTCATTGTCATTCACGAACATCATGATTAAAATGGTCCGCCTCCGTGGTCGAGTGGTTAAGGTCGCTGACTTGTATACCACTGTAACCTATCATCACTGATGGTCACGGGTTTGAGCACCGCTCAGGCCGTGTCTCATTTATATGAAAACGTTGGCAGTTTCTTACGGAGGTTGGTGCACCAAAGTACCGGTTAACCGCTGGAGCCTGCCCAGGAAAGCTGTTGTTAAGTAAACTGCTCACCGGCGATATAGCCCGAAATGGTGCTGATGCAGGCGTAAAACCCGAAATATAACATAACATAACATGATTAAAATACTTGAGCTCGGATCACCCGGTTTCATGCCAAGATGTGAATCAACGCAGCTGGAATGGAATGTTCCATTATATTTTATGGCCGATCGTAGAATACTATGCATATTATACAACGTTTACCATTTTTGTGCTGCCTCGTTCGGCAAGTCATTATTGCAATACAAATGTACTATTCCTTTTATCAAAGCATGTTTACACACAGACAGAATAAAGTTGTATACCTGTTTGTAATACTCGGGATATTATGGTAGTATAAAACACAATGGACTGTGCCTTTTTACATTTTGGAAACCACATTCACCGTACTGTTTAGGTAAATTAAGAATACCATCTTCACCAGAAAGCGTGTTAACATACATATGTAAATCGTCAACGTTAATTTCATCACCATTACTTAGTATGTGATATTACAGATTTCCAGAATTTACGCTGCACCTTAGCAATATTTCTAGTCTGTCCTTGTAGTTGATAGATTGTTTTACACGATTGTTTTGTTCAATACATAGTTCCCATGTGACGTCATCATTCCTACTGTGGCTGCCATTTTGATTGGCAAAGTTGATCAGATATTATATATAATAATTATTATATAGTAGCTTAATTTTGTTTTCTTCATAAAATATTTATTTTTCATCCCATCACCATTGTTCATACATTGTTGGAAAGCTCCCAATGGACATATTTTTTATATCATTTCACAAATTTCGTATCAATAACGAATAAATAATAATGTACCTGTATATTAATATTTCAACTTTGAAAATAGACATTCAAATATAGGTGCAAGTGTAAGTTCTTATTATTTATAATCCATACATCATTGTCAAAAAAAAAAATTAATAATTATTTAAAAACTGCATTTCAATACCTTTAAAATCATACCAAATTTTATATTAAGAAACCAATATTAATAAAGTTATTGTAATTAAAGGATTACTAGTAAAATAACGAAATTGCCAGTCAAAATGGCTGCCAAGATAAGATATTATCAATGTTTTTGACTATGTGTACAGGCCATGGGAAATATGTGTTGTATTTTGTACTTATCTCGGTAAAACTTATTTTCTTCCTTTTTATGTTTTAAGAATATATGTCTCGCCTTCTTGAGTTCATGTCTGGCAGTATGACATTCTTCGTTGATCCACTTACTGGTAGTAAAAGTATTTAGTTTGTGAATATTTGTTTTTTACCAAAACTGTGAAATGCATTATTTTGTGAGACATCCGTTAGATGTTTTATCCGGGTATGAATCGGTAAATCGTTGTTATTCGCAATAGTTTTATTAATCACTGTTCATTGCTCTCACTGTATCTTGTATGTGCTCAGCGGGAATGACTGTGTACGAATATGGTGTGCTCTTTCCTTTGCAAACTTAGACGATGAAGTAACCAGATCGTATATTTTACAGATTGATCTACTCACTATTGTTACAGTAGAAGGATTGGCGCTCAGTCTAAATGCCAATGCATCTCTTATTGTGACAATCCAGCATGGACGCAAACAAGTACCTGATTATGCTGCGGAAGAAATGGTATACCTTAAATATAAGAAATTTATCTAAGTATGTATGTATATGTCTAGTCAGATGGAAATTTATATTAGTAGATCGGAAGATAATGTTGTTGAATTTAAAAAAATCAGATTTTAAATCTGCTCCTAGCCCAACATATAACACTGAGTATGTGTTGGAGCATCAATGAGTATGTAATATGCATTATATAGTATTCAATTTATACATGTGCGTTCTAGAGAAATCTGTTTTAACCAGAACTTAGGTGGTGTCAACAATTAGAATCTAATTCAAATTTGATACAATAAACATTCTGGAATATATTTGGGCACAACATGTCATATGGGTATATTCAAACTGAATGTAAGTGAATCTGGTAAGTCCGTCATCAATATGGGCTTCACCTCACCTCCGCATAGCGTTAAACTTTACTCATAACTAAATCTTTTTCAGGTTTTCCATTCATACACAGAGTCCACAGATACATTGAGACATATGTACCTTAGAAAAAAAATATTTGCTCGTAATATAAGATTAAATTTTCTGTCAACTGGCCAGATCGATCATGTCTGCATTAAATTTGATCTTGTAGGATGTCCAAAAATAAGTAAGTACATAATTACATTTTGAACATTTTGTGAATGAACGGTAAAATATTGTTTATTCGGTGACATAAAATTGTTTGCAGTGTATGAACATTCTAAACCTATAGGAGTAAGTTATGTACTACATCGTCGGAAACCGTGACTTGATTTCAAAGGACATGTATCTTGTGCCAGGATATCCGCAACCAGGCAATTTAAAAGGGTAACCCAAAGTTGCACAAAACGGGAGCACTAAATGAGAATGAATACACATACGGATAAACTTGCAGAAGTGTGAACTGGAAGAGCTTGTTGTTGGATCCCCAAGTTACCTCCCTGGCACATCTGGATGGATGGATACATATATTATACCAATGTTCATACTGATCTGTTTTGAAGTATGCAAACTCTATCCATCTATAACGAGACTAGAAAGACTGGCAGTGTGCCGTAAGGGTTTATACATGCGCTCAAAGCCTATTGTACCAACGATAGGGGTTCTCAGAATGATAGAGGTGGTATTAAATAACAATAACTTTAGCCTGGGTGATAGATACTACATACAAACCAAGGGTATAGCCATAGGCTTGCAGTTATATGCGGAAGTGCGACTCCTGCAGTTCCATTAGTTTATACAAATTTATTTTAGCTCGATTGCGAAAATAGTTCTTACAACTTATATTAATCAGTCTCGAGACCTCATTCCTGTTGGAATCCATCGCCACGAGGGAGAGAGAAGAGGCAACGTGGAATTTAAATGCCTTGCCTAAGGGCACAATCGTAACGGCTCCAGCGGGCCTCGAACTCCGGACCTTTCGCATCTGAAGCGAACACGCATCCACTGCGCTATCACGACTTCCACAAGTTCCATTAAGCGCCATTATTTTACAAGGGCTACATTGCTTATTGGTTTTGGTGTGTGGACTGGTACGGTAGATTCACTGAAGAGGTTCACTGACCATGTTAACTGTATTCACGACACTATCAAGATTGAACTACGTTTCAATGGTACGGTCACATGGGTGAGGCATAAATATACTAAAATGTTCACAAGTTTAAGCTAAACTTTATTTATTTTTACAACGATTGCGAAGCAAGTTTTAACAACTTATATTAATCACTTTCGTTGGCACGGTTGAAAGGGTAAATGTGGTCATTCGTGTGGGAGGAAACAGGAGTACCCGGAGAAAACCCGCCTGTACGATCTGGCGACCACCGTACCATCTCACATACTTCCCGGTCTGAGGATCGAACCCGGGTTGCATTGGTGAGAAGCGAGCGGGAGCACAGCCACTGTACACAAGTCTATACATAAAACCGACTGATAAGCAATTATACCTACAACAAACGTCTGAACTTATTATTCGATATCGATTTCTTCTTCAGATTTACATAACCCATTATGCAACAACATACATTCCATACTCGGAGTGAGTGTAGAGAATGATACAGCTATACGTTTAAGGAACACTGCACCGGTTAGTCTACAAATGGAGGAAACAGCAATAACCTCCGGAGGATGTAGCTTAGCATGTTTAAAAGATGATCACTGTATTAATTGGTCATATAATTCATCTAGTATGGAATGCCATTTGTTTGAGAGCACGTATTATATGAAGTACAGTAAAGGCGTATTTGCCTTAAACAAACAAATTGATGTAAAGCCGATGGACGTGTGGCAATCTGGAGAAAAGATTTGTGTCGAAGGTAAATATGTAATTTAGAACTATATTAAATAAATGCAGCATTCTTTAACCCTTTCCCTCCTAGAAGCACCTCTTGCCGCCATTACCAATACAACATACATTGACAATGTTAACCAAACCAATGTTCATAATAAAGGCCAGAATGGCATGTAGTCCCAGTAATATCTATGGAGGTGGGATAGATATGGCGACTACTTATCCATTGCATGATAGCTAAATGGCTGTCGTTTGTATGGAGCTATACTAGTATATTAACCTAATTCTCTATGTAGTCCCAGTAACATCTATGGAGGTGGGATATATATGGTGACTACTTATCCACTGCATCATAGCTAAATGGCTGTCGTTTGTATGGAGCTATACTAGTATATTAACCTAAACCTCTATGTAATCCCAGTAATATCTATGGAGGTGGGATAGATATGGCGACTACATATCCACTGCAACATAGCTAAATGGCTGTCGTTTGTATGGAGTTATACTAGTATATTAACCTAAATCTATATGAAGGAAAGGGTTAATTCACTTGTTATGAAACAGTATGAATATATTTTTGAATACACTTGTATAAGATAAAACAAGTTACACTGTACAATAAATCGATTACGATATTCAATAATCATCATTAAATACGTCATTTTAAACTTATATTTAAGATGTGACACTGGGACATCCTTGTCATTTTGAAATGGATTTCCATGATCCAGTTTACCTCACAAGTCCGAGCTATCCAGTTCCTTACGGCACACACCTTCGTTGCTCCTGGAAAATCAATTTTTGGAACTTCACAGAGACTCCCGTTGTTATAACATTCTTGGATTTGCAGATATCGGCACCAGACATTGAAACAGTAAGAATCATCATTGACGTTCTATATTTAGAAATATATTTTTGACCCAGTGTTATTTGCTGTGTAATCAGTAACACAAAGTGCTGTATGAATTGTGGATACCATGTTATGATGTGTGTCACTTGCGACAATATTGTCATGTTTCTTGACGCTTATGTTCGTAGTTACCTGTACAAACATAATAAAATCTCCGCCTTCGTGGTCGGGTGGTTATGGTCGCTGACTTGTATACCACTGTAACCTATCATCACTGATGGTCGAGCCCCGCTCAGGCCGTGTCTCATTTATATGAAAAAGTTGGCAGTTAACCGCTGGAGCCTGCCCAGGAACGGTGTTGTTAGGTAAACTGCCCGCCGGCGATATAGCCCAAAATGGTGCTTATACAGGCGTAATACCCGAAATATAACATAATTATAACAAACATAATAATTGTCCATATGCAGAAAGATTCATAACATTGCAATTAAACGTATTCACGTAGTAGCCCAGATAGTCTGATTCACAAATGTGCGTCTAATGTACGTCACTATACATGTGCAAACAGTTAATCAGTACCAGATCATATCGTTCATTCACATGTATACATATTAGTAGCTGTCTTGTTTTTCGTTTCGGCAAGATACCATTACCTCGAGTATGTATACCTCAAACTCAACATATGGAGACCTTGAGTGTTCTTAACACAACTATTATATAGAGTAAGGACACGCTTAATGGGTTTACCGTAAACTAATTGTTTTCTGTTATCTTGGATGCATCAGTATGTCTGTGCATTCATTCATTGAGTACTACAACTGTGCTTGCAATGTTTCTAATGCACGTATAGTTCAGCTGCGAGTACTCTACTGACAATTAATATGGTTATTTGTGCATTTATATTATACTGTTTGTACATACATATTAATAATGATTTGTAAATAATTATGTTATGCTCTTCAGAAATGGAGGAAATACAAGTATCTATCTATCTATCTATCTAACATTAAGTTTTATTTCCACCACGTTGTTTAGCACAACGTATACATGTAGTTCTAATAGTGTTTCACATTTCACATTCATCTCTAATTTTCTATTATGTTAATCTATTTTTAATTATGGCTTTTTGAAAAAATACTAGTGTTTTTATACCATTTTTATTAAAGATTGACAGGTTAAGTAACATTATTAAATCTGGCTAGGTTCTTTAATAAAAGGTAGCATTTGTCAATATAATCACTATGATTATTACAGAACAATAAAACAAACGTATTCGTTCTCAAACACATATTGCATTAATTTGACATAGAGCTTTATGGTAGGAGGTGACTGTTGCTCAAACGTGATTATGTGATCAAATGATATTACTTTTAAAAGGTAGACAATAAGGGCTAAACGCTAATCATAAATACAGTTGATATGTAGGCATTGATAATAACTACTAAAAGCTGAAGTAAAATATTACAATATTACAAAGATACCAAACTTCATAAACATTAACCATCAACTGAATAAGCACCATATTCAAAATATACAAATGCTAACAATTATTTTGATATTCAATTAGGGTTGTAAACATATTCAGAAATGTCGTTCATAATACAACTATTGCAAAGAGCTATCATCATGGTTGGTGTACTGTATGTATTTTAAGTTTATTTATCGGCGCTACCGGTTGCCCATATGAGCGACGCCTCCTGAAGAGATTAGTCATTTTAGATTTTTGGAGGATAGTGCAATGATACAGACAGAGACCCATTCCAGAGTCTCCTCTGGTTCTTTCACGTGCACGGTGTAAAGCACCGACACGAGACCTCGGTTTAACGTCCCATCTGAAAGACTGTTAATTTGATTAGGGTCAGACGGGGGATCGAACCTGCGATCCCTGGATTACCAGTCCAGCGTGTTACCACTGGACTACAAATCCGTCTGTACACCCCAATACACGTAGCTTTCTTTTCATACTTAGGAAGATAACACTATGGACACATGTGTGGATGTTTTGTCAGTGGGTGGAAGAGAAAAAAAGAAATCGTATTTACCACACTTGGTGCTTACACATGAAAATGCAACATCGTTTGCAAAATCGTCAACTTATCTTGAGCATGTGCCATACATATACATAAATTTCATCACATGTGGAAGACAGACTATTCAGAAATCACGTGGATTCTCGATTAAAATCGAGGAATCGGGTAAGCTAAACTCCGTTTAGTTATTAATCTTACATATTAAGTATATTGCTTGGATGAAGAATAGTTTAACACCCATACGTATGTGTTATTGCAGGTATACTCCACTGTCTACGGAATTACAAGGATTGCATAGACAGCTAAATATATTGCTAATGTATGTGTTATGTTTTATTGTCATTTTAGCTCATTTTTACCTATGTGTTTGTTTCTCAAAATATATAATATTCATACAGCTGCTGTGGTAGTGTTCATTCACAGTGTACTGCCAATCCTAGAGTATATTTTGGATTAAGCTCTACCTACTTTTGACATAGACATAAACTAACTAATTCAACTATTATACACATGTGGTATGCGATATATTTTGAATTCCTAACACGACCCAGCTAATAACATACATACTAGTAGAGTAAAATCTACCTCGGGTTATTCTGCGATATACCTACCTTGAACTATGCTGCGCGCGCACCGTGTTTTGGCTATTCCATTTATACAATGCGTGTAAAGTTTTATGAATGAAAGTCACATGATGTTTGTAAATACTACCGTGGGAATTCGTGGAAGTGAGCTATTTTTAGAATCAGATAATCTCTTGTCCGTCTTGTTTTTCTGTTAAGTAACGTTTCAGTTACTATTCTGTACAGTTTTATTTGACAAAATAAATATTATTGATCAGTTACAACTTTTGTTCATTTATGCACTAAATTGATATTTAACATAAACAATAACGTCATCACCCCTTACGCGGGAGCACATTTCAAAAGCCAAATGCAGCGGAGTAGCACGGCTTGTGAAGAATAAAAATCTCCTTTGATTCTCGTCCTAAATTATTAGAAGTAAGTCGTGTTAGTATCGAAATAATAAGTATCAACCGTGGTATATCGCAGAATAACCCTCGTTTGTCACTTATTATTTCTTAAATATCAAATTATTAAGCATGCTCAAAAACCATGTGTGTATCGTGAATAACGATGTGTGATCAACGGACATTTCGAGATTATATTTCGATCGTTACATGTCACCCAGTGCACATGCACATACATAATTGCTGACTAATCTGAATTTAACCTACGTTCACAAACAGCAGTATCCGTCATTGTACATAAAGATTGAATAGCAAGCATCTATTCCATCCGGTTCGGAGTTAACCCTTTCGAGATGCCATAACAATTTAGAGTTTGTATATCACAAAAACACTGTTTACTGATCAAATATACGTGTTTAATTTAGTTGGGAAGAATGTCGGCGTTCAACAATATAAATACGTTAAACAATGTATCATTAGTCTCCCTTGTTCTTGTAGATTGTGCTGGGTGTAAAAACCAAGTATCTACTTGCAATGCTCAAAATCTGGATTTGATTGTCAGCTGTCCCATTCGCGGCTGTGGATATATTGCTAGCCTTAACTATCCTGGGCGCTATGGTAAGACTTGTATTCGATAAGTTTGCGTGTGTATTGATGTGTGATAATGGATTATTCCCCTTTTGAGTTATCTCTGATTAAATGCGGTATTTGGCACAGAAACGGTAACTCCGATTGGGTAATCCGCAATACTGGTTTTGTCACACACACACACACGTGACCAAAACAACCATCGAAAACGAAACAATTTCCCTGACCTATAGTCTGTTTCAAATCAATCATAATACAATCAAACAAATAAGTAAATAAAACAAAACAAAATAATAGAATTTCCCGCTCTTTTTTCCCATCTCCAAACCTTGACTCTTCTCTCTCCTATGCTCTTTATTATTTATATATCAATCCATGTCACAACATCTGTTAACTATGTACATGTATACTCATATGTCATGTAAATGATCTGAGTTAATAAAGATTAATTGAATTGAATCAATGGAAATAAAACAGTAAAAGTGTGATGCCCAGTTAGCTAACAATCCGATTTAGCACAATGTGGTCGAATGTAACCGAACACAACTGTTCTGACTATTGCTCGTGTATAGTGTATACATGTATTATTGTGTGGTGGTGTGACCTGCATTTTTATGTTCAGAACATTCTATAGTTGATAGACAGACGGATATATAGTCCAGTGGTAGCACACTGGACTGGTAATCCAGGGATCGCAGGTTCGATCCCCTGTCTGACCCTAATAAAATTAACAGTCTTTCAGATGGGACGTTAAACCGAGGTCTCGTGTCGGTGCACCGTGCACGTAAAAGAACCAGAGGAAACTCTGGAATGGGTCTCTCTCTGTATCATTGCACTATCCTCCAAAAATCTAAAATGATTAATCTCTTCAGGAGGCTTCGTTCATATGGGCAACCGGTAGCGACGATAAATAAACGTAAAACACACACACAAATAGTTGATAGCTTCGGCTTTACAGCTATAATTTATACTAAGTGTGAGATATATTCAAACGGTAATAATAAATGTATTATTAACAATGGTGTTGTCATGTTGTAGATATTAACAATGGTGTGGTCATGTTGTAGATATTAACAATGGTGTTGTCATGTTGTAGATATTAACAATAGTGTTGTCATGTTGTAGATATTAACAATGGTGTTGTCATGTTGTAGATATTAACAATAGTGTGGTTATGTTGTAGATATTAACAATAGTGTGGTCATGTTGTAGATATTAACAATAGTGTGGTCATTTTGTAGATAACAGCATGAGTTGCCACTGGATACTCATGTCTTACACAACGATAAAGTTACAGTTTCTACATTTCGATATATCCGGAGGAATGGAATGCGCTTCAGACAACATTACACTATACAATGGAATCAATATACCAACAAATGATTTATCTAATCCAGATGAGTGGATTGTATTTGATTTGTAAGTATCTTCTATATTCATGTCCGGTTAAACACATAAGAGACGATTGCGCAGTTATTGCTCGCTCACCACATGGAATATGGTTCACCGTTGGTGAGTGTGAATTAGATCGTGGTCGAGTGGTTAAGGTCGCTGACTTATGCCACTGTAAACTATCACCACTGATGGTCACGGGTTCGAGCCTCGCTCAGACCGTGTCTCATTTATATGAATATGTTGGTAGTTTCGTACGGAGATTGGTGCACCAAGTACGCTATTGGTTAACCGCTGGAGCCTGCCCAGGAATTGTGTTGTATCAGGTAAACTGCCCGTCGTTCAAATGGCAAACCGGTAGCATCGTTAAATAAATTTAAATAAAACAAACCAAAACATCACCATAAATTATATATACCTTCTAACGGGTATATGGATCTCGAGGGGGTGGGTTTGAGTGAAGACTCGACGCAATAATTTATAATGGATGTTGACGTTTATTTACTTCCTTTCCTGAAAATACATTGATTTTCATTCAAAGTAAATTAACAAATCACATAATGCACAAATAACATTTTATGAGTTTGACAGTGAAATATGTAAACAATACATTCAGGTGTGTTAGAGCGTAGCATCTTGTGAAAATACACGAGCATGATTGTTTACATTTCAAAATACATACACTTACATGTGACTATCAATTCGATATCAACCTAATAAATAGACTGAAGTTTATAAATCACAAAAACTATTTTTACCTGGCTATATATTCAATATAGTCATAACAATGTATTATAAATATACGCCCAAAATGGCGATTTATCATCTATTCCAAAGCTGACCTGAAAGTGACCAACACTAGTGATTGGTTAGAATATGTCACATGCAAATTGTTACTATGACCATTTATAAATACATTTTACATATATACAAGTTGCTAACGATATATGTTAAGTATGGAACGCCAGAACGGACATAATATACGGGGGGGGGGGTAAAAACAACTGAATATTTTCCCGGTAACGTTTATTGATGGTTTATTAACGATTGCTATGATTGCGATCCAATTCCAGGCTATGACATACGCATGTCAGCTAACATATCATTAGCGAGGAACTGCATACGAAAATAGACGCACATAGGCCATATTGCGTTCAGGAATTGCAATAACCATGTAAATATAGATAATTATTTATAATATACATCAGTGCTTTCTTTGAAGCAGCAAACCGCTTGGTGCAGACTAAACAAGGACGCAATGTGTGCACTACTTTGCATTCAACCAACATGTGTGGTATGAATCGTATATCGATTGTAAATTGCTGTATACATGTCACGTTTATGTTGTACAGTTTCTGCAACACTAAACCACCAAATGCCGTTATGTATATGCAATCGGAAATTGGACTTGCATTTTCAACTGATATGCGCATCGTCGGAACTGGATTCTTACTGAGGTGGGAGGAGATGGTAGAAGAGCAAGAACCACGCTTAGAGACGATATCCGTGCACTCGGAGACTGATCGTAAGATACTATGTATTCATTAAGCTGATATATTAGTGATATTGCGAGTGATAGAAACTGATATGCAG
Organism: Archivesica marissinica; assembly: GCA_014843695.1. NCBI lineage: Eukaryota > Metazoa > Mollusca > Bivalvia > Venerida > Vesicomyidae > Archivesica > Archivesica marissinica. Next base: position 49,941,529 of record CM026394.1, read on the forward strand.
TAAGGGTGCATTGTCATGATGTGAAACATGGTGTCCCTACTGTGTGTGTACAGTCCAGCCCCAGCTTAACCATTATTTGATCATCGTATGGCAACTATGCAACTCATGTAACCCTAATGTCTATTTTTAACGTTAGTTGTAGTTCTTATAAACACTCTCTGTCTCACTTAATGAGATTTTTAACCACTATCTCTGACAAGCGCCTCCCTCAATACTCAGCATTGAGAGCAACATGTAGACGTAGAGCATTAAGGATTAGACCATTACATGCCATGTGTAGACCAGTGCTTGTTATACCAAGTGGCCAACCGCGGTAGTCTTGCTACTATCTTGGACATAGGATACACATGCATGGTGCAAGCCATTGTAATATAGATAATATATATTACGTTTTCTGGATTTCATTTACATTATCATGAACCTAGTGCCAAGCTGCTAGCAAACATAGATGCGAAGGCAGATAGAACAATGTTGCACTAAGCCCGACCTATCCTTGTTCAGTAGGGTAATACGTTGGATCAGTGCGTACATTCATATCGTATTATCTATGTTATAGGTATGGATGTACTCCGTGCTAATGGAATTGATACAGCCGGGAAGGAACACTTCTTTGAAGAAAATCGTAAGCTACTACACATTGTAAAATGTCGGACACCTGAAATATATGCCGATAACTCTGAGAGCGACATTATTGATATCACAGTGACATATTCCACGATACTTAAAACTCTTAAAATGGCGAATAAATTGGACAGAATATGCATACAACTAGATCCAGATCTACCGGCCGCATCTGATCAGTATCTATGTTGCTTACTATTCAGATAAGTGTTATAGTTGCACTATCCGAACATCAAACATCATATAGCCTGATCAGATGGCCCTCTGATCTGGCTCTATGCTGTTTGCTAAATCAACTTTAGTTGCGATTAGCATGTTAAGGATTAATGATTAGTGGACACTAGAAAGTGTATATGCCTGAGTCAGTGTTCACACCCTTGTAGAGAACATTTAAGGTTAATATAAGTTGGCAACATTTCGATAGTATACACTAATACATGGCCATTTGTTCTTATGATCATTTACTTATCAAGCATAACTGCTATCTCTTTTTCAAGAGGCATTCATATTAGCATGTAATGCATAAACTGTTATTTCAGTCAAACATACACTTATTAGTTATCTCTGACCATTATGAATGCATTATAATAATCATTCATTCCTAATTAAGTAATGAATCACGGGTTAATAGTTTCCATTGGGGTATGAACGACACTGAGTATGTTTAAGGTGCGTGGAGGCATCACACGGTAAACTTAAACACACCCAATGTTGATCATACCCCCAATGGAAACTATTAACTCGCGTTTCATTACACTTATATTTACATTAATAATTCTTTTCAATGAGACAAAGAAAATAAATGACACTTTCCAATTAAAAGGTATTTAGTCCAAATGTACGACTTATCGTGTGGCGGGGATCTGATAATTAGATCATCCATGGAACAGCGTAAACTGTAAGACACGCCTTTTCTCGCGACGAATGCTGCCTAACACTGCGAATGCGCATGCCCGTGTCATCGAGTGCACATGTCAGCTGCATATCAGTTGGAAACCCTCATACAAAATTATTTTCGATGGAAATGTAATAGCGATGTAAATATCCATAATTAGGCAACACGTGACTATGTATCTATTGACTATGCTGGGTACTCGTCACACATACCTTAATATCCTTATATATATATTTTGCAGAAGACTTTAATTTTTGTGGCAAGGAAAGATTCGGGCATTACAAATATGAATTATTTCGGAGGTACCCATTCAAATGCTACTTGCAGTATCGTGACCTTTCATATGAAAACGCAATGCTAAGTTGGACAGATGCAAAAGAGAAATGTGAAGAGGTACTGTATTAAATATTTCCCACTCTTCGTGAAACTCAATTTAGATATACATGCATAAGTCATTTTCAAATAAAGATATCATCATAATCTGTAGAACATAGATATGCCATCTTATTCAGGGCTCCACAAATCCACTCGTCCGCTCGTATTTACGAGTGACTTTTCGATCTGGACGAGTAGAAATTCCAAGTCGCTTGCCCAGTCGGAGGAGTGAAAATTTCAGCTAAATATCCAATATAAATCGAAGGAACAAAATAAAATAATATCCGTTTTACTTTCTTCGGAATGATTACCAGGCGTGATAATGGGAAATGACCGAGGATATTTTAATGTGTTTATGCTGCCACATAATTGCATTTATTAATAAATTAAAGTGCAATTCTGACGATTTTTAATTTTCCTAAAATACATGGGACGAGTGATAGTCCAATCTGGACGAGTGGAACAGTGGCATCACTCGCCCAGTAGGACGAGTAAGAAATTAAAAATTTGTCGAGGCCTGTTATTTCGGTTTTCGATTTCTCTTATGACATAGGCTGTAATACAATTTATAAGCATCTTCACATTGAAACTCCAGCGTATCAGTGGACTTCCGCAGCGTGTTCAATGTAATGCTGGAGTAGCGATACATGGTATTGATTGTCTCATATGTTCCAACAATTCTGCTTAAATGTGTTCCGTAACGAACACAAACGTCAACAGAATAAACACCAATAAAACCAATGTAATAATGTCTTACACAATGACATACGGTTCATTTCTTCATAAACTGTATGCAAAGAGTTGTCCGGCGTCCGTCTGTATGACCGTCAACAAAGTTAGTCCACATGCAGTAAGTTGATTTAACTGTTGTGGTTTGAAGCGCAAGAACAATTGATTTTAGAAATTCCCTTGCTAGCCTAGTAATGTATAATTATACGACAGTACTATTATAATTGGTTAATATAGTTCATTTCTCTACAACAGTGTGTTATATACTCTGCTTGGTCATTTTTTTCTTCTTATAAACATTATTTATTGTACAATGATTGCGAAACAAGCTTTAGCAACTTATATTAACCACTCTCATTGGCTCGGCTGAAAGTTTATATGTTGGTAATTCGTGTGGGAGGAAAACGGAGTACCCGGAGAAATCCCACCTTTCCGATCTTGCGACCACAGTACCATCTCACATTCTTCCCAATCCGAGGATCGAACCGGATTGCATTGTTGAGAGGTGATTGTGCTAACCACTGCGCTAATCAGTCTTCCATGTTGGGTATGTTTCAGTTCGGTGGTGACGTTGTTGCAATTGAGAACAGGATGGAGGAAGATCTTATATTGAACTTAGCACATGCGTTCCAGGCAAACAACACCTTCTTAGGTAATATGGTCTCATAGATCAATGAAGAGTTCCAAGCAAGCATTACAAGTATATGTAATATCCTACACAATAAGCAAGCATTACAAGTATATGTAATATCCTACACCATAAGCAAGCATTACAAGTATATGTAATATCCTACACCATAAGCAAGCATTACAAGTATATGTAATATCCTACACCATAAGCAAGCATTACAAGTATATGTAATATCCTACACCATAAGCAAGCAATACAAGTATATGTAATATCCTACACCATAAGCAAGCATTACAAGTATATGTAATATCCTACACCATAAGCAAGCATTACAAGTATATGTAATATCCTACACCATAAGCAAGCAATACATACTTAGGTAAACTAATTTGTTAAACCACACACTATACAGATATATACGATATTACACTGGTGGTGATTTTATACCATATTTTATTAAACTAGATGTTGCTGTTAAGCGAGCCTTTTATCGACCTTAATAGCAAAACTCCAAAACGAATTTCATAAAATATGGTATGAAATTAACACGAGTGCAATATCGTTTTTATCACATTACCGCAATAGCAACAACAATTAATTGGGAAATTGCTGTGATACCATTAAGCATTATTCTAACACGACCCAGCTAATAACATACATACTTCTAGAGTAAAACCTACCTCTGGTTATTCTGCGATATACCTACCTTGAACTATGCTGCGCGCGCACCGTGTTTTGGCTATTCCATTTATACAATGCGTATAAAGTTTTATGAATGAAAGTCACCTGATGTTTGTAAACACTATTATTTCTTAATTACACCTCAAGATCATCGGCCAGCTGTCAATCCACGACCAATCAAAATCCTTCCAAGTTGTATTACACGTGTGTACATGCAAGACCATATGTGATGACTATATTGCACTGAATAGACGGATCTGTAGTCCAGTGGTAACACACTGGGTTGGTAATCCAGGAATCGCAGGTTCGATCCCCCGTCTGACCCTAATAAAATTAACAGTCTTTCAGATGGGACGTTAAACCGAGGTCTCGTGTCGGTGCTTTACACTGTGCACATAAAAGAACCAGAGGAGATTCTGGAATTGGTCTCTGTCTGTATCATGCACTATCCTCCACAATCTAAAATAACTAATCTCTTCAGGAGGCATCGCTCATATGGGCAACCGGTAGCGACGATAAATAAACGTAAAACACACACACAGTTATGTGATAAAATACATATAAACATAATACATTTCACTGATATACATACACTAATCGTGTGGCAGCATTGTTATAACTGTAATTTATGAATTTGAAGTACACTATTATTGCAATATTCTTCCATATATCAATGTGCAAATTAATGAATTTATCATAATTATTGTTTTTTTAGCGTTCCAGCGGAATCATTCCACGGGATATCTACATACCGAAGATGGGAAACGGTCTTTGTATATGAACTGGTAATATCATAGAGCATATAATAAAAGTATTACATTCTATTCACAGTACTTATTTACTACATTAAATTTTGCTAATCGTTTGTACGAACCAAAAGCTAACATTGACAAGGCAACATTAACGGGTTGTATATAATAAATATGTGTTTGTCAAAGTTATTTAGTCAATTACAGTTAGAAAATAGGTATAATGGATTTCTATTTATATAAAACATCTGGCACCGGAACTGTGCACAGTTGGTCTAAATCATTGTACAACTATTGGTTCTTACTAACTTTTTTGGAATAACCCAGTAAGCGTACAGGAGTGTACGACAAGGAAACCTACACACGTTGCTGTTTCCCAGTCGGGATGCATAGTGATGGGGAGTGGCGATTGTTGTAGAGGCCGTTGTTGGAGAGGCTGTTGTTGGAGAGGCTGTTGTTGGAGAGGCGGTTGCTTCAGAGGCGGTTGCTTGAGAGGCGGTTGTTGGAGAGATGGTTGTTGGAGAGACGGTTGTTGGAGAGGCGGTTGTTGGTGAGGTGGTTGTTGGAGAGGCTGTTGTTGGAGAGGTCGATGTTGGAGAGGCCGTTGTTGGAGAGATGGTTGTTGGAGAGACGGTTGTTGGAGAGGCGGTTGTTGGTGAGGTGGTTGTTGGAGAGGCCGTTGTTGGAGAGGTCGATGTTGGAGAGGCCGTTGTTGGAGAGGCGGTTGTTGGAGAGGCCGTTATTGGAGAGGCTGGAGAGGCCATTGTTGGAGAGGCCGTTGTTGGAGAGGCTGTTGTTGGAGAGGTCGATGTTGGAGAGGCCATTGTTGGAAAGATGGTTGTTGGAGAGACGGTTGTTGGAGAGGCGGTTGTTGGTGAGGTGGTTGTTGGAGAGGCTGTTGTTGGAGAGGTCGATGTTGGAGAGGCCGTTATTGGAGAGGCCGTTGTTGGAGAGGCGGTTGTTGGAGAGGCTGTTGTTGGAGAGGCTGTTGTTGGAGAAGCGGTTGTTGGAGAGGCTGTTGTTGGAGAGGCGGTTGTTGGAGAGGCTGTTGTTGGAGAGGTGGTTGTTGGAGAGGCGGTTGTTGGAGAGGCCGTTGTTGGAGAGGCCGATGTTGGAGAGGCCGTTGTTGGAGAGGTTGTTGTTGGAGAGGCGGTTGTTGGAAAGGCCGTTGTTGGAGAGGCCGTTGTTGGAGAGGCCGTTGTTGGAGAGGATGGAGAGGCTGTTGTTGGAGAGGTGTTTGTTGGAGAGGCCGTTGTTGGAGAGGCCGTTGTTGGAGAGGCCGTTGTTGGAGAGGTAGTTGTTGGAGAGGCCGTTGTTGGAGAGGCTGTTGTTGGAGAGGCCGTTGTTGGAGAGGCTGGAGAGGCCGATGTTGGAGAGGCCGTTGTTGGAGAGGCTGTTGTTGGAGAGGCTGTTGTTGGAGAGGCGATTGTTGGAGAGACGGTTAATGGAGAGGCGGTTATTGGAGAGGCCATTGTTGGAGAGGCCGTTGTTGGAGAGGCCGTTGTTGGAGAGGTGGTTGTTGGAGAGCCTGTTGTTGTAGAGGTGGTTGTTGGAGAGGCGGTTGTTGGAGAGGCTGTTGTTGGAGAGGCTGTTGTTGGAGAGGCCGTTGTTGGAGAGACGGTTGTTGGAGAGGCGGTTGTTGGAGAGGTGGTTGTTGGAGAGGCGGTTGTTGGATAGGCCGTTGTTGGAGAGACGGTTGTTGGAGAGGCTGTTATTGGAGATGCCGTTGTTATAGAGGCTGTTGTTGGAGAGGCCGTTGTTGGAGAGACGGTTGTTGGAGAGGCGGTTGTTGAAGATGCGGTTGTTGGAGAGGCTGTTGTTGGAGAGGCGATTGTTGGAGAGACAGTTGTTGGAGAGGCCGTTGTTGGAGAGGCTATTGTTGGAGAGGCCGTTGTTGGAGAGGCCGTTGTTGGTGAGGCTGTTGTTGTAGAGGCCGTTGTTGGAGAGGCCGTTGTTGGAGAGGTGGTTGTTGGAGAGGCTGTTGTTGGAGAGGCCGTTGTTGGAGAGGCTGTTGTTGGAGAGGCCGTTGTTGGAGAGGCCGATGTTGGAGAGGCCATTGTTGGAGAGGCGATTGTTGGAGAGGCTGTTGTTGGAGAGGTTGTTGTTGGAGAGGCCATTGTTGGAGAGACGGTTGTTGGAGAGGCCGTTGTTGGAGAGGCCGTTGTTGGAGAGGCTGTTGTTGGATAGGCGGTTGTTGGAGAGGCTGTTGTTGGAGAGGCCGTTGTTGGAGAGGCCGTTGTTGGAGAGGCGGTTGTTGGAGAGGCCGTTGTTGGAGAGACGGTTGTTGGAGAGGCGGTTGTTGGAGAGGCCATTGCTGGAGAGGCCGTTGTTCGAGAGGCGGTTGTTGGAGAGGCCGTTGTTGGAGAGACGGTTGTTGGAGAGACTGTTGTTGGAGAGGCCATTGTTGGAGAGACGGTTGTTGGAGAGGCTGTTGTTGGAGAGGTGTTTGTTGGAGAGGCTGTTGTTTGAGAGGCCGATGTTGGAGAGGCCGTTGTTGGGTAGGCCGTTGTTGGGTAGGCCGTTGTTAGAGGGGCTGTTGTTAGTGAGGCCGTTGTTGGAGAGGCGGTTGTTGAAGAGGCCATTGTTGGAGAGGAGGTTGTTGGAGAGGCCGTTGTTGGAGAGGCTGTTGTTGGAGGGACGGTTGTTGGAGAGACGGTTGTTGGAGAGGAGGTTGTTGGAGAGGCCGTTGTTGGAGAGGCGGTTGTTGGAGAGACGGTTGTTGGAGAGGAGGTTGTTGGAGAGGCCGATGTTGGAGAGGCTATTGTTGGAGAGGCAGTTGTTGGAGAGGCCGTTGTTGGTGAGGCTGTTGTTGTAGAGGCCGTTGCTGGAGAGGCCGTTGTTGGAGAGGTGGTTGTTGGAGAGGCTGTTGTTGGAGAGGCCGTTGTTGGAGAGGCTGTTGTTGGAGAGGCCGTTGTTGGAGAGGCCGATGTTGGAGAGGCCATTGTTAGAGAGGCGGTTGTTGGAGAGGCTGTTGTTGGAGAGGTTGTTGTTGGAGAGGCCATTGTTGGAGAGACGGTTGTTGGAGAGGCCGTTGTTGGAGAGGCCGTTGTTGGAGAGGCTGTTGTTGGAGAGGCGGTTGTTGGAGAGGCTGTTGTTGGAGAGGCCGTTGTTGGAGAGGCCGTTGTTGGAGAGGCGGTTGTTGGAGAGGCCGTTGTTGGAGAGACGGTTGTTGGAGAGGCGGTTGTTGGAGAGGCCATTGTTGGAGAGGCCGTTGTTCGAGAGGCGGTTGTTGGAGAGGCCGTTGTTGGAGAGACGGTTGTTGGAGAGACTGTTGTTGGAGAGGCCATTGTTGGAGAGACGGTTGTTGGAGAGGCTGTTGTTGGAGAGGTGTTGTTGGAGAGGCGGTTGTTTGAGAGGCCGATGTTGGAGAGGCCGTTGTTGGGTAGGCCGTTGTTGGGTAGGCCGTTGTTAGAGGGGCTGTTGTTGGAAAGGCCGTTGTTGGAGAGGCGGTTGTTGGAGAGGCCATTGTTGGAGAGGAGGTTGTTGGAGAGGCCGTTGTTGGAGAGGCTGTTGTTGGAGGGACGGTTGTTGGAGAGACGGTTGTTGGAGAGGAGGTTGTTGGAGAGGCCGTTGTTGGAGAGGCGGTTGTTGGAGAGACGGTTGTTGGAGAGGAGGTTGTTGGAGAGGCCGATGTTGGAGAGGCCGTTGTTTCCTTCGATTATGTGTTTCGCTGAAAAGGCGATTTGTTCATTCGGATTCATAGGATTATCAGTATTTAGAAACATATAGTAACATGATGAGGCGGAGTTGGTATGTTATAGATATAACGTGTTTGACAGGTGGGTTTTAAAAGATTAGTGTAGAACTTACGTGGGGTATACACACCAGTTGACAAGACAGTCACTTAGATCAGTACTGTACCGATTGAGCGATTAGCATAAACTCAAACTTTCCATAGTGTGTAAAGTTTCGCATTGCTTCTGCAGGGGATATGACGAGCTCTCATTGACAGTAGAACCAAATGGTTTGGAAGGGGAAACATGCATCATGCTGAGAGGACTACTGCAGTCTGCTTCCTCTATGACATCGAAATGGGCGGATGTAAACTGTCATAAGAAATATAATGCCTTCATAATATGTGAACAACTGCTCAATATTCCATGGAACGGTAATATTTGTTTACAATTGTTACATTTTTGGCGATATACTTGTGCAGACAATAGCACTTATTAAAGTATGCGATATGAATGAAACGCAACAGGTTTTATTTATCTCCCTGCTCGCTAGGAGGAGCTAGGCTATCTACAAAGCATTTATATATATACACCACCGATTTATGGAATTAACAACCGGATATTCTGGGAACACGTACGGTGCTTATATGTGTATATGTTCTTGGAGTACTAATTATACAACTGTTTATTTTATGCTAATTGATGAAATACAGTGTTCTATCAGTGAGATATAATCCATATCACCACTGCATATCACTCACTGTATTTTGCCTGACTACTTCTTTTATTATCTCCCTTCCCAATACACTATTCTTGCACTATTACTCTCCCTTTAAATGCTTAGACAACGTGTTATTTAATTTTCACCGTTTACCTGGCTTCAATGACACTATTTACCAATATTATTGTTTTTGGTATGAAACAAATCAAAAGCAAAATACAACTGACGATGTCTCGAAGTTTGTCACTGCAAATTGTAACAATAAATCCAATAAATGTTTTCATGTATTTTTCCTCGATTCAACTTTAAATTCAAGATGGCAGCATATTTGTGTATCGACTCACGACGTATAATCGTCAATGTATTCATCCGCTCAAAAACACGGCGGCCAGCTATTTTAATGTTTTCATTTTGTGTTTGTTTTTCACCAATTAGCATAAAATAAAAAGAAAATTTGTTTGTTTTGAGTGAATATGGAATATATATCTCACCTCGAAGTGAGATATATTCCATATTCACTCAAAACAAACACATATCCTCTATATGATCATATTATTGGCACAAGGTACTGCATTCTAAATACTCACATACTATTGAATGTATGTTTAAACATGTCTAAATTAGTAAAATATATTAACCACTTCTCTATACTTTCATGAATCCTTTGAACTAGGATGCATAGTTATCATATCACTCATGTGATATGATAAGTGGAGGAAATAAAAAATATATCTATCTCCTTAAAAATCTAACGTAATATATCACACATTGTCCTTATCTGTTTCCATGGCTGCCTGATTAGCGCAGTGGATAGCCCGCTCGTTTCAAACAATTCTGTTTGTTTGAGATTCTGTGGAAATGTGTAACGCATATTATATAAAACCATGCAGTTAGATACATTTGCTAGATTAAGTAGAACACAATATGATCAATGTGCCATGCAGCCATGTCTAATTCAATGTGCGATGCAGCCCTGTCTCATTCAATGTACCATGCATCCCTGTCTCGATCAATGTGCCATGCAGCCCTGTCTCGATCAATGTGCCATGCAGCCCTGTCTCGATCAATGTGCCATGCAGCCCTGTCTCAATCAATGTGTCATGCAGCCATGTCTCAATCAATGTGCCATGCATCCCTGTCTCGATCAATGTGTCATGCAGCCCTGTCTCATTCAATGTGCCATGCAGCCCTGTCTCAATCAATGTGCCATGCAGCCCTGTCTCAATGAATATGTCATGTAGCCCTGTCTCAATCAATGTGCCATGCAGCCCTGTCTCGATCAATGTGCCATGCAGCCCTGTCTCAATCAATGTGTCATGCAGCCATGTCTCAATCAATGTGTCATGCAGCCCTGTCTCAATCAATGTGTCATGCAGCCCTGTCTCAATCAATGTGTCATGCAGCCATGTCTCAATCAATGTGCCATGCAGCCCTGTCTCATTCAATGTGCCATGCAGCCCTGTCTCAATCAATGTGTCATGCAGCCCTGTCTCAATCAATGTGCCATGCAGCCCTGTCTCAATCAATGTGCCATGCAGCCCTGTCTCAATCAATGTGCCATGCAGCCCTGTCTCAATCAATGTGTCATGCAGCCCTGTCTCAATCAATGTGCCATGCAGCCCTGTCTCAATCAATGTGTCATGCAGCCCTGTCTCAATCAATGTGTCATGCAGCCATGTCTCAATCAATGTGCCATGCAGCCCTGTCTCAATCAATGTGTCATGCAGCCCTGTCTCAATCAATGTGTCATGCAGCCCTGTCTCAATCAATGTGTCATGCAGCCCTGTCTCAATCAATGTGCCATGCAGCCCTGTCTCAATCAATGTGTCATGCAGCCCTGTCTCAATCAATGTGTCATGCAGCCCTGTCTCAATCAATGTGTCATGCAGCCCTGTCTCAATCAATGTGTCATGCAGCCCTGTCTCAATCAATGTGTCATGCAGCCCTGTCTCAATCAATGTGTCATGCAGCCCTGTCTCAATCAATGTGTCATGCAGCCCTGTCTCAATCAATGTGTCATGCAGCCCTGTCTCAATCAATGTGTCATGCAGCCCTGTCTCAATCAATGTGTCATGCAGCCCTGTCTCAATCAATGTGTCATGCAGCCCTGTCTCAATCAATGTGCCATGCAGCCCTGTCTCAATCAATGTGTCATGCAGCCCTGTCTCAATCAATGTGTCATGCAGCCCTGTCTATCAATGTGTCATGCAGCCCTGTCTCAATCAATGTGTCATGCAGCCCTGTCTCAATCAATGTGTCATGCAGCCCTGTCTCAATCAATGTGTCATGCAGCCCTGTCTCAATCAATGTGTCATGCAGCCCTGTCTCAATCAATGTGTCATGCAGCCCTGTCTCAATCAATGTGTCATGCAGCCCTGTCTCAATCAATGTGTCATGCAGCCCTGTCTCAATCAAGTGTCATGCAGCCCTGTCTCAATCAATGTGTCATGCAGCCCTGTCTCAATCAATGTCCATGCAGCCCTGTCTCAATCAATGTGCATGCAGCCCTGTCTCAATCAATGTGCATGCAGCCCTGTCTCAATCAATGTGTCATGCAGCCCTGTCTCAATCAATGTGTCATGCAGCCCTGTCTCAATCAATGTGCCATGCAGCCCTGTCTCAATCAATGCGGCATGCAGCCCTGTCTCAATCAATGTGTCATGCAGCCATGTCTCAATCAATGTGCCATGCAGCCCTGTCTCAACCAATGTGTCATGCAGCCATGTCTCAACCAATGTGTCATGCAGCCCTGTCTCAATCAATGTGTCATACAGCCCTGTCTCAATCAATGTGTCATGCAGCCCTGTCTCAATCAATGTGTCATGCAGCCATGTCTCAATCATTGTGTCATGCAGCCCTGTCTCAATCAATGTGCCATGCATCCCTGTCTCAACCAATGTGTCATGCTGCCATGTCTCAATCAATGTGTCATGCAGCCATGTTTCAATCATTGCGTCATGTAGCCCTGTCTCAATCAATGTATCATGTAGCCCTATCTCAATCAATGTGTCATGCAGCCCTGTCTCAACCAATGTGTCATGCAGCCCTGTCTCAATCAATGTGTCATGCAGCCCTATCTCAATCAATGTGTCACGCAGCCCTGTCTCGATCAATGTGCCATGCAGCCCTGTCTCAATCAATGTGTCGTGCAGCCCTGTCTCAACCAATGTGTCATACATCCCTGTCTCAATCAATGTGTCATGCAGCCCTGTCTCATTCAATGTGTCATGCAGCCCTATCTCAATCAATGTGTCATGCAGCCCTATCTCAATCAATGTGTCATGTAGCCCTGTCTCAATCAATGTATCATGTAGCCCTGTCTCAATCAATGTGTCATACAGCCCTGTCTCAATCAATTTGTCGTGCAGCCCTGTCTCAATCAATGTGTCATGAGCCATCTCAATCAACCAATGTGTCATGCAGCCCTGTCTCAACCAATGTGCCATGCAACCCTGTCTCAATCAACGTGTCATGCAGCCATGTCTCGATCAATGTATCATACACACCTGTCTCAATCAATGTGTCGTGCAGCCCTATCTCAATCAATGTGCCATGCAGCCCTGTCTCAATCAATGTGTCATGTAGCCCTGTCTCAATCAATGTGCCATGCAGCCCTGTCTCAATCAATGTGTCATGCAGCCCTGTCTCAATCAATGTGTCATGCAGCCCTGTCTCAATCAATGTGTCATGCAGCCATGTCTCAATCAATGTGCCATGCAGCCCTGTCTCAATCAATGTGTCATACAGCCCTGTCTCAATCAATGTGTCATGCAGCCCTGTCTCAATCAATGTGTCATGCAGCCCTGTCTCAATCAATGTGCCATGCAGCCCTGTCTCAATCAATGTGTCATGCAGCCCTGTCTCAATCAATGTGTCATGCAGCCCTGTCTCAATCAATGTGCCATGCAGCCCTGTCTCAATCAATGTGGCATGCAGCCCTGTCTCAATCAATGTGTCATGCAGCCATGTCTCAATCAATGTGCCATGCAGCCCTGTCTCAATCAATGTGTCATGCAGCCATGTCTCAACCAATGTGTCATGCAGCCCTGTCTCAATCAATGTGTCATACAGCCCTGTCTCAATCAATGTGTCATGCAGCCCTGTCTCAATCAATGTGTCATGCAGCCATGTCTCAATCAATGTGTCATGCAGCCCTGTCTCAATCAATGTGCCATGCATCCCTGTCTCAATCAATGTGTCATGCTGCCATGTCTCAATCAATGTGTCATGCAGCCATGTTTCAATCATTGCGTCATGTAGCCCTGTCTCAATCAATGTATCATGACCTTCTCAATCAATGTGTCATGCAGCCCTGTCTCAATCAATGTCAGCAGCCTGTCTCAATCAATGTGTCATGCAGCCCTGTCTCAATCAATGTGCCATGCAGCCCTGTCTCAATCAATGTGCCCTTCCATGTCATGCAGCCCTGTCTCAATCAATGTATCATGCAGCCCTGTCTCAATCAATGTGTCATGCAGCCCTGTCTCAATCAATGTGTCATGCAGCCCTGTCTCAATCAATGTGCATGCAGCCCTGTCTCAATCAATGTGTCATGCAGCCCTGTCTCAATCAATGTGTCATGCAGCCCTGTCTCAATCAATGTGTCATGCAGCCCTGTCTCAATCAATGTGTCATGCAGCCCTGTCTCAATCAATGTGTCATGCAGCCCTGTCTCAATCAATGTGTCATACAGCCCTGTCTCAATCAATGTGTCATGCAGCCCTGTCTCAATCAATGTGTCATGCAGCCATCTCAATCAACCAATGTGTCATGCAGCCCTGTCTCAATCAATGTGTCATGCAGCCCTGTCTCAATCAATGTTCTGCAGCCCTGTCTCTCAATGTGTCTGCAGCCTGTCTCAATCAATGTCTGCAGCCCTTCTCAATCAATGTGCATGACCCTGTCTCACAATGTTCATGCAGCCTGTCTAATCAATGTGTCATGCAGCCCTGTCTCAATCAATGTGTCATGCAGCCCTGTCTCAATCAATGTGTCATGCAGCCATGTCTCAATCAATGTACCATGCAGCCCTGTCTCAATCAATGTGTCATGCAGCCATGTCTCAATCAATGTGCCATGCAGCCCTGTCTCAATCAAAGTGTCATGTATCCCTGTCTCAATCAATGTGTCATGCAGCCATGTCTCAATCAATGTGTCATGCAGCCATGTCTCAATCAATGTACCATGCAGCCCTGTCTCAATCAAATTGTCATGCAGCCATGTCACAATGTACAATCAATGTGTCGTGCAGCCCTGTCTCATTCAATGTGTCATGCATCCCTGTCTCAATCAATGTGTCGTGCAGTCCTGTCTCAATCAATGTACCATACAGCCCTGTCTCAATCAATGTACCATGCAGCCCTGTCTCAATCAAAGTGTCATGCAGCCATGTCTCAATCAATGTGCCATGCAGCCCTGTCTCATTCAATGTGTCATGCATCCCTGTCTCAATCAATATGTCGTGCAGCCCTGCTCAATCAATGTCCATGCAGCCTGTCTCAATCAATGTACCATACAGTCCTGTCTCAATCAATGTACCATACAGCCATGTCTCAATCAATGTACCATGCAGTCCTGTCTCAATCAATGTACCATGCAGCCCTGTCTCAATCAATGTGTCATGCAGCCATGTCTCAATCAATGTACCATGCAGTCCTGTCTCAATCAATGTACCATGCAGCCCTGTCTCAATCAATGTGTCATGCAGCCATGTCTCAATCATTGTACCATGCATCCATGTCTCAATCAATGTACCATACAGCCCTGTCTCAATCAATGTGTCACGCAGCCCTGTCTCAATCAATGTATCATGCAGCCCTGTCTCAATCAATGTATCATGCAGCCCTGTCTCAATCAATGTATCATGCAGCCGTGTCTCAATCAATGTATCATGCAGCCATGTCTCAATCAATTTGTCGTGTAGCCCTGTCTCAATCAATGTGTCATGCAACCCTGTCTCAATCAATGTGTCATGTAGCCCTGTCTCAATCAATGTGTCATGCAGCCCTGTCTCAATCAATGTGTCATGCAGCCCTGTCTCAATAAATGTGTCATGCAGTCCTGTCTCAATCAATGTGTCATGCAGCCCTGTCTCAACCAATGTATCATGCAGCCCTGTCTCAATCAATGTGTCATGCAGCCCTGTCTCAATCAATGTGTCGTGTAGCCCTGTCTCAATCAATGTCTCATGTAGCCCTGTCCCAATCAATGTGTCATGCAGCCCTGTCTCAATCAATGTGCCATACTGCCCTGTCTCAATCAATGTGTCATGCAGTCCTGTCTCAACTAATGTCATGCAGCCATCTCAATCAAACAATGTGTCATGCAGCCCTGTCTCAACCAATATGTCATGCAGCCCTGTCTCAACCAATGTGTCGTGCAGCCCTGTCTCAATCAATGTGTCGTGCAGCCCTGTCTCAATCAATGTGTCCTGCAGCCCTATCTCAATCAATGTGCCATGCAGCCCTGTCTCAACCAATGTATCATGCAGCCGTGTCTTAATCAATGTGTCATACAGCCCTGTCTCAATCAATGTGTCATGCAGCCATGTCTCAATCAATGTGTCATGCAGCCATGTCTCAATCAATGTACCATGCAGCCCTGTCTCAATCAATGTGTCATGCAGCCATGTCTCAATCAATTTACCATGCAGCCCTGTCTCAATCAAAGTGTCATGTATCCCTGTCTCAATCAATGTGTCATGCAGCCATGTCTCAATCAATGTGTCATGCAGCCATGTCTCAATCAATGTACCATGCAGCCCTGTCTCAATCAAATTGTCATGCAGCCATGTCACAATCAATGTGTCGTGCAGCCCTGTCTCATTCAATGTGTCATGCATCCCTGTCTCAATCAATGTGTCGTGCAGTCCTGTCTCAATCAATGTACCATACAGCCCTGTCTCAATCAATGTACCATGCAGCCCTGTCTCAATCAAAGTGTCATGCAGCCATGTCTCAATCAATGTGCCATGCAGCCCTGTCTCATTCAATGTGTCATGCATCCCTGTCTCAATCAATATGTCGTGCAGCCCTGACTCAATCAATGTACCATGCAGCCTTGTCTCAATCAATGTACCATACAGTCCTGTCTCAATCAATGTACCATACAGCCATGTCTCAATCAATGTACCATGCAGTCCTGTCTCAATCAATGTGTCATGCAGCCATGTCTCAATCAATGTACCATGCAGTCCTGTCTCAATCAATGTACCATGCAGCCCTGTCTCAATCAATGTGTCATGCAGCCATGTCTCAATCATTGTACCATGCATCCATGTCTCAATCAATGTACCATACAGCCCTGTCTCAATCAATGTGTCACGCAGCCCTGTCTTAATCAATGTATCATGTATCCCTGTCTCAATCAATGTGTCATACAGCCCTGTCTCAATCAATGTGTCATGCAGCCCTGTCTCAATCAATGTATCATGCAGCCATATCTCAATCAATGTGTCATGCAGCCCTGTCTCAATCAATGTGTCATGCAGCCCTGTCTCAATCAATGTGTCATGCAGCCCTCTCAATCAACCAATGTGTCATGCAGCCCTGTCTCAACCAATGTATCATGCAGCCCTGTCTCAATCAATGTGTCATGCAGCCCTGTCTCAATCAATGTGTCGTGTAGCCCTGTCTCAATCAATGTCTCATGTAGCCCTGTCTCAATCAATGTGTCATGCAGCCCTGTCTCAATCAATGTGCCATACTGCCCTGTCTCAATCAATGTGTCATGCAGTCCTGTCTCAACTAATGTCATGCAGCCATCTCAATCAAACAATGTGTCATGCAGCCCTGTCTCAACCAATATGTCATGCAGCCCTGTCTCAACCAATGTGTCGTGCAGCCCTGTCTCAATCAATGTGTCGTGCAGCCCTGTCTCAATCAATGTGTCCTGCAGCCCTATCTCAATCAATGTGCCATGCAGCCCTGTCTCAACCAATGTATCATGCAGCCGTGTCTTAATCAATGTGTCATACAGCCCTGTCTCAATCAATGTGTCATGCAGCCATGTCTCAATCAATGTGTCATGCAGCCATGTCTCAATCAATGTACCATGCAGCCCTGTCTCAATCAATGTGTCATGCAGCCATGTCTCAATCAATTTACCATGCAGCCCTGTCTCAATCAAAGTGTCATGTATCCCTGTCTCAATCAATGTGTCATGCAGCCATGTCTCAATCAATGTGTCATGCAGCCATGTCTCAATCAATGTACCATGCAGCCCTGTCTCAATCAAATTGTCATGCAGCCATGTCACAATCAATGTGTCGTGCAGCCCTGTCTCATTCAATGTGTCATGCATCCCTGTCTCAATCAATGTGTCGTGCAGTCCTGTCTCAATCAATGTACCATACAGCCCTGTCTCAATCAATGTACCATGCAGCCCTGTCTCAATCAAAGTGTCATGCAGCCATGTCTCAATCAATGTGCCATGCAGCCCTGTCTCATTCAATGTGTCATGCATCCCTGTCTCAATCAATATGTCGTGCAGCCCTGACTCAATCAATGTACCATGCAGCCTTGTCTCAATCAATGTACCATACAGTCCTGTCTCAATCAATGTACCATACAGCCATGTCTCAATCAATGTACCATGCAGTCCTGTCTCAATCAATGTACCATGCAGCCCTGTCTCAATCAATGTGTCATGCAGCCATGTCTCAATCAATGTACCATGCAGTCCTGTCTCAATCAATGTACCATGCAGCCCTGTCTCAATCAATGTGTCATGCAGCCATGTCTCAATCATTGTACCATGCATCCATGTCTCAATCAATGTACCATACAGCCCTGTCTCAATCAATGTGTCACGCAGCCCTGTCTCAATCAATGTATCATGCAGCCCTGTCTCAATCAATGTATCATGCAGCCCTGTCTCAATCAATGTATCATGCAGCCCTGTCTCAATCAATGTATCATGCAGCCATGTCTCAATCAATTTGTCGTGTAGCCCTGTCTCAATCAATGTGTCATGCAACCCTGTCTCAATCAATGTGTCATGTAGCCCTGTCTCAATCAATGTGTCATGCAGCCCTGTCTCAATCAATGTGTCATGCAGCCCTGTCTCAATCAATGTGTCATGCAGTCCTGTCTCAATCAATGTGTCATGCAGCCCTGTCTCAATCAATGTGTCATGCAGTCCTGTCTCAATCAATGTGTCGTGCAGCCATGTCTCAATCAATGTACCATGCAGCCTTGTCTCAATCAATGCGGCATGCAGCCCTGTCTCAATCAATGTGTCACGCAGCCCTGTCACATTGTACTATATGTAATATGATATCAACATGAACTAACCATAGTAGCTGTCAACAAGTGAATATAGTTTTACTGTGAGCTGGATGTAATAACTATATTTTGCTTTTAGAATATAGTTAATGGTTTACTTGTTGACTAATAGCCTTGTATTGCTTGTCTGGTATTATAGTATTGTATCACAGTGTATTACATTATGTAGCAAGCAAACATAATTTTATTATATCAATAGATACGACCAGTACAACTCTCGAGGACTTGCGTATGGATAGGAACATGTCATCGATGACAAATACTAACTTATTCGCATGTGCTAACGAGGAATACGTGCTAAGTGAATTACGTTGCGACATGAGGAACGACTGTCTAGATGCATCAGATGAACTGTTCTGCGGTAAGCTTTAATGTAATTGCATCATGATTCACTTAATAGTCAGGGATTGTCATATGGCGATATTTCCCCAGACGTACATGGTGATGTAAGATCTCAGAAGCACGTCCCACCAGTTGTTCAGGTACCTGTCGGCATCGTTTATTTCATCTTCTAGATACCTGTCGGCATCGTTTATTTCATCTTCTAGGTACCTGTCGGCATCGTTTATTTCATCTTCTAGGTACCTGTTGGCATCGTTTATTTCATCTTCTAGGTACCTGTCGGCATTGTTTATTTCATCTTCCAGGTACCTGTTGGCATCGTTTATTTCATCTTCCAGGTACCTGTCGGCATCGTTTATTCCATCTTTCAGGTACCTGTTGGCATCGTTTATTTCATCTTCTAGGTACCTGTCGGCATCGTTTATTTCATCTTCTAGGTACCTGTCGGCATTGTTTATTTCATCTTCTAGGTACCTGTTGGCTTTGTTTATTTCATCTTCTAGGTACCTGTCGGCATTGTTTATTTCATCTTATAGGTACCTGTCGGCATTGTTTATTTCATCTTCCAGGTACCTGTTGGCATCGTTTATTTCATCTTCTAGGTACCTGTCGGCATTGTTTATTTCATCTTCTAGGTACCTGTCGGCATCGCTTATTCCATCTTTTAGGTACCTGTCGGCATCGTTTATTCCATCTTTCAGGTACCTGTCGGCATCGTTTATTCCATCTTTCAGGTACCTGACGGCATCGTTTATTCCATCTTTCAGGTACCTGTCGGCATCGTTTATTCCATCTTTCAGGTACCTGACGGCATCGTTTATTCCATCTTTCAGGTACCTGACGGCATCGTTTATTCCATCTTTCAGGTACCTGTCGGCATTGTTTATTTCATCTTCCAGGTACCTGTCGGCATTGTTTATTCCATCTTTCAGGTACCTGACGGCATCGTTTATTCCATCTGTCAGGTACCAGTTGGCATCGCTTAGTTCATCTTCTAGTTACATGTAGGCATCGTTTATTCCATCTTCTAGGTTCCATTCCATCCTTGGTCAGAATTCTACAACTCTCAATCGAATTAAATACTTAAATAATTCCCACTTGAACACTGGTTTTGAACAATTCCTGCTTAAGTTTATTAATCAGTATGGAAATTAATGTATTGCATAATTTGTTAAATTCCGCAGCTGTGTAAGCCGTGGCTTAATTACCGTCACCATTTTCGACACGTTGTCAGATGTTGACGAACAATTTATAATGCAATTATTATTTAGAGTTATAATTACACATGTACCCACCTGCAATAGCTATAAGAACAACAACGTATGCTGTGAGTACATCCTCTATATATATATATTTTTTTATATATACAAATTTATTTTAGCTCGATTGTGAAACAAGTTATTACAACTTATATTTATCACTCTCGATACCTCATTCCTGGTGGAATCCATCGCCATGAGGGAGAGAGAAGAGTCAACGTGGAATTTAAATGCCTTGCCTAATGGCATAATCGTAACGACTCCAGCGGGGCTCGAACTCCGGACCTTTCGCACCTGAAGCGAACGCGCATCCACTGCGCTATCACGACTTCCATCCTCTATATGACGCACCATTTAATCACGATGAGTAGTGGTTTTATGTTGAACTTTACAGATTACAGCATTTGTGAAACATATATGTTTTACTGTGGCGACGAGGAAGTACGCTGCATACACTTCAACCTAACTTGCAACTTTTATGACGACTGTGATAACGGTGCCGACGAAATAGACTGTGGTTCGTACATAATTATTTAAACACATTTATTGGCTCAATTACGAAACAAGTTCTTGCATCTTTTGACTAATCTGTCTCGACACAACATTCCTGATTGAATAGAGAGAGATAATACAGTTTACACTTGATTGTGTTACAGTATCACAGAGGATGATCCGGCTGAGTAAAAACTCACAAAACATTGGTTAGGAAGCAAACACCGTATCCATCGCGCCATATACGTACCGTGTTTGATATATGAATAATATTATCCATCGCCCCATATACGTACCGTGTTTGAAATATGAATAATATTATCCATCGCCCCATATACGTACCGTGTTTGAAATATGAATAATATTATCCATCGCGCCATATACGTACCGTGTTTGAAATATGAATAATATTATCCATCGCCCCATATACGTACCGTGTTTGAAATATGAATAATATTATCCATCGCCCCATATACGTACCGTGTTTGAAATATGAATAATATTATCCATCGCGCCACATACGTACCGTGTTTGAAATATGAATAATATTATCCATCGCCCCATATATGTACCGTGTTTGAAATATGAATCATAAACGCGCAATATACGTACCGTGTTTGAAATATGAATCATAGTACTCATCAACAGAGAAAGCTTTCAACACCACTGGTCATAATAGTGTGTCAAACAAATTTATCTTACTTGGATCTTCACTTCTAACTCTATGTTCTAGCACTATCTAAACCGATGTTCAATCTGTTTCGTACATATTAGATGGGTTATCATGTCGGATGTGAGTTGCATCTGTTACAGTGTCATCAGGTTGAATAACATTTGTATTAGTTTATACAAATTTATTTTAGCTCGATTGCGAAACAAGTTATTTCAACTTATATAAATCACTCTCGAGACCTCATTCCTGATGGAATCCATCGCCACGAGGGAGAGAGAAGAGGCAACGTGGAATTTAAATGCCTTGCCTAAGGGCACAATCGTAACGGCTCCAGTGGGGCTCGAACTCCGGACCTTGCGCACCTGAAGCGAACGAGCATCCACTGCGCTATCACGACGTCCACAACATTGTATTGTTAATGTTACTTACTAAAGAAAGGGATTCGAATAAGTTACTATGTAACCTTTTTCCCCAATACTAACTGTGTTGTTGTAACTATTCCTGTGCTATGTACCATTCTTGAATAAAATACTGTTTAAGTTTGTGTGGCGTCCGTGGTCCAGTGGTAGAGCGTCGGATTTGGAATCGAGCTGTTCCGGTTCGATACTCGGTCAGGCCATGTGTGTAGTGTCATTGAGCAAGGCACTTCACACACAATGCTTAGTACTGGTTACCCACTTAGGTCGGCTAAGCCTGCCCAGGAAAACATGTCTAGGTCGGCGCAAGGAGTTTGACATTAATGGAACATACATACGAGCTAATGTTACTTACTACTTCTACAAAGAAAACCAATATGTTGAAAATGTCATTTATTTAAACTTTAATTGATGCAAATTAAACAATTCTAGATTTATGAAATTTGACTAGAGATATTTTGAAATATAATAGCAAAACAGTTAAACACACCCACTTAATGAGTTGCTAGCTTCCGATTTAATCCATTCGTTCTTGTATATTAATGCTACAACATGATGTAAATATTGATAAAATAAAATATGTTTAAGACTCGTACTAGTTAATAATAGCCTTCAGTTTATATGTCATGTTGTAGTATTCCTTTTTTTTTTGTTGTTGTTGTTTCTTACCCTACTAGTGTTGGTTATTATATTTGTACTATGGTGATAATTTATGAATAATGTATGATTACAATGTTGTCAGTGTTCCCTGCCTGTAACGATGGTGAGTGGAGATGTAGTAGTGGACAATGTGTAGCGATGTCGTCATATAATGATGACATATATGACTGTGTGGACAACTCGGATGAAATTCGCGATGGTATGCTATTTTGTTTCCAGTTCAAATATATAAATGGTGAGGAATCAATGAAAAACACTTGTCAGTTACTGCCCCTGAACACAGTATATTATATAGGTTAAGTGTTACCTCTGTTTTTATCGTTGTTTCCTTTGCACAACATCCTATGAATTTTCACCCGCTTTCTCAACTTTTAATTAGTATGTTACTGTATTTCGACATATATAAGTGAGATAATAGCAAAGGCAGCGATGTCGCTCATTGACCTTGCATTTCGGCACCATAGTTTCGAATATCACTGTACTGTCTGTAGTTGTCGAATGCCTTCATTTGGGGAAGCCATCCAGCTGTCTTGCGGAAGGCCGTTGGTGCAAGTATGTCCATGTGAAGCTGCACGAAGAGGTACTCAGTGTATTCCTCAACCAATATTGGCCGTAGAGTAGTCACAAAACAGAGGCGTAAATGGAAATGTGCACGACTTAATATTGGAAAAGATCATTTAAATGTCAGTGCAATCCTATAAAACAGCTGTGTGTGCATGTATCGCAACACCTTAGGTCGGTCATATGGCGAAGTATATTGTCATTTACGTACAGTCTGCAAACGTTCAGAAAATGCCGTCGAACAGTATCAAATGCCGATGTCACACACGTTAAACAGAAATGTGTTGTATATCCAAATAAACGCAACCCAGTTGAGTGTGTTCCTTAAATATACAGCAGATAATCGTACAGTATAACGTGTGCTAACCGGCTATATTACATTTTTATTTGATGTTTTCCAGTGGAATACGTGGCTAGTTTCACACCACTCTATGTATCGGCCATCAACCTTCGGTCGCAGGCTGATATCAAGTTATATCGGGTCGATCATATGCTGATATGAAACTAGCAACATAATAACCACAAAATATTAGTTTCATATCAACCTAGGTATCGACCTGAAGTAACTTGATACCAGTCTCAGACTGAAGGTTTCATTTTCCGTGTTACCGAGGGTCGATACTAGCCTGGGAACAGGCGTCGATATATGTTTCCTGGTCAGTAAAATAAATATATTTTAACACCGATGCTATTAATTTGGCCGTATTGAGTTTCTGATCATATCAACGCCATTAAAAACTGCTTGATTCTGAATATATGTTAACATTATGGATTGAACCCTTATTTGGATTGAACCCGTATTTGGATTGAACCCTTATTTAGATTGAACCCTTATTTGGATTGAACCCTTATTTGGTTGGATTGAACCCTTATTTGGATTGATTTGGATTGATCCCTTATTTGGATTGATTTGGATTGAACCCTTATTTGAATTGAACCCTTATTTGGATTGAACACTTATTTGGATTGAACCCTTATTTGGTTGGATTGAACCCTTATTTGGTTGGATTGAACCCTTATTTGGATTGAACCCTTATTTGGATTGATTTGGATTGATCCCTTATTTGGATTGATTTGGATTGAACCCTTATTCCCTTATTTGGATTGATTTGGATTGAACCCTTATTTGGATTGATTTGGTTGTTATTTGGTTTGGATTGAACCCTTATTTGGACCCTTATTTGGATTGAACCCTTATTTGGTTGGTTGTTTTTGTGTGTTGTGTTGTTTTTGGATTGACCTTATTTGGATTGAACCCTTATTTGGTTGGATTGAACCCTTATTTGGTGGATTGAACCCTTATTTGGATTGAACCCTTATTTGGATTGATTTGGATTGATCCCTTATTTGGATTGATTTGGATTGAACCCTTATTTGGATTGAACCCTTATTTGGATTGAACCCTTATTTGGTTGGATTGAACCCTTATTTGGTTGGATTGAGCCCATATTTGAACCCTTATTTGGATTGAACCCTTATTTGGATTGAACCCTTATTTGGATTGAACCCTTATTTGGATTGATTTGGATTGAACCCTTATTTGGATTGAACCCATATTTGGATTGAACCCTTATTTGGATTGAACCCTTATTTGGATTGATTTGGATTGATCCCTTATTTGGATTGATTTGGATTGAACCCTTATTTGGATTGAACCCTTATTTGGATTGAACCCTTATTTGGAATCAATTTCCTTTACTGAGCATTCTCAGAAACACTATTAGTCGAAACGATTGAAATATTACCACTATAATACATATGTTATCTGTCAAATTTGACACACTAAGACGCTACTTGAAGGAACCAAACTAGCAATGAACGCACATGCATTATTTTCTCATACGTTGGTTAAATATGGCACGATCGAGCCGTATCAAACCAGAAAACGTGATTCCAACCTAGAAAACACAGCTTATCAAACCAGAACACGTGATTTCAACCTAGAAAACACAGCTTATCAAACCAGAACACATGATTCCAACCTAGAAAACACAGCTTATCAAACCAGAACACGTGATTCCAACCCAGAAAACACAGCCTATCAAACCAGAACACGTGATTCCAACCTAGAAACCACAGCCTATCAAACCAGAACACGTGATTTCAACCTAGAAAACACAGCCTATCAAACCAGAACACGTGATTTCAACCTAGAAAACACAGCTTATCAAACCAGAACACGTGATGTCAACCTAGAAAACACAGCTTATCAAACCAGAACACGTGATTCCAACCTAGAAAACACAGCCTATCAAACCAGAACACGTGATTTCAACCTAGAAAACACAGCCTATCAAACCAGAACACGTGATTTCAACCTAGAAAACACAGCTTATCAAACCAGAACACGTGATTTCAACCTAGAAAACACAGCTTATCAAACCAGAACACGGGATTTCAACCTAGAAAACACACCTTATCAAACCAGAACACGTGATTCCAACCTAGAAAACACAGCTTATCAAACCAGAACACGTGATTCCAACCTAGAAAACACAGCCTATCAAACCAGAAAACGTGATTCCAACCTAGAAAACACAGCTTATTAAACCAGAATACGTGATTTCAACCTAGAAAACACAGCCTATCAAACCAGAAAACATGATTCCAACCTAGAAAACACAGCTTATCAAACCAGAACACGTGATTTCAACCCAGAAAACACAGCCTATCAAACCAGAACACGTGATTCCAACCTAGAAAACACAGCCTATCAAACCAGAACACGTGATTTCAACCTAGAAAATACAGCCTATCAAACCATAACACGTGATTTCAACCTAGAAATCACAGCTTATCAAACCAGAACACGTGATTTCAACCTAGAAAACACAGCTTATCAAACCAGAACACGTGATTCCAACTTAGAAAACACAGCTTATCAAACCAGAACACGTGATTCCAACCTAGAAAACACAGCTTACACAGCCTATCAAATCAGAAAACGTGATTCCAACCTAGAAAACACAGCTTATCAAACCAGAACACGTGATTTCAACATAGAAAACACAGCTTATCAAACCAGAACACGTGATTTCAACCTAGAAAACACAGCGTATCAACCTGGGTTGTAGACAGTGTTGTGGTAGACAAATAACGGCTAAAATTCATATAAAGTAATACTGAAATATAGCAGTGAAATAAAATGTGTTCTTCCACGTCTGGTAAATTGCTCGAGTGATACCGAGGCGCTACATGTGGAAATGATGTCAACGAGAACGTTTTCGGACTCAATCGATCAGTGGCATTATTTATGACGTATTTTATGGTCGACTAAACCAAACGTCCTAGCTCCCATTTAGCGTACGGTTGCATTGTATTATATAGGTTAATCACTGTTCAACCTAAGAAATAAAGAGTAATTGATTGCTTAAGTGAATGATCGAATAATATTTCACTCGTGAACATAGGACGTTATTATTATCACTCGTGGGCTAGTGCCACTCGTGATAATAATGCTTTCTATGTGTGCAATATAATTCGATCATACATTGAAACAGTTTCAAACAAATATCGTGTGTATATATAGAGGATATTTGTTTGTTTTGAGTGAATAATTATGGAATATATCTCACTGAGAAGTGAGAAAATATTAAAATGTTCTCATTTCGAGGTGAGATATATTCCATATTCACTCAAAACAAACAAATTTTCTTTTTATTTTATGCTAATTGGTGAAAAACAAACACAAAATGAAGAAATTAAAATAGCTGGCCACCGTGTGTTTGCGCGGATGAATACAGTATAGTCGTGAGTCGATACACAAATCTGCCGCCATCTTGAATTTAAAGTTGAATTGAGGAAAAATACATGAAAACATTTATTGGATTTATTGTTACAATTTGCACTGACACAATTCGAGACATTGTCAGTTGTATTTCGCTTTTGATTTGTTTCATAACAAAAACAATAATACAGGTAAATAGTGTCATTGAAGCCAGGTAAACGGTGAACATTAAATGACACGTGTGACACAGTGCAGATGCAGAGTAATAGTGCAAGAATAGTGTATTGGGAAGGGAGATAATAAAAAAGTAGTCCGGCAAAATACAGTGAGTGATATGCAGTGAGTGATATGGGTTTCATCAATTAGCATAAAATAAATATATATATTCTTCAATAAGACGATATTTGTTTGAAACTGTTTCAGTGAATGATCGAATCATATATATATAGTAAGCATGTATACATTGCAGGTTCTCAGTGGATAATTGCAATACAGACAAGCACCGTCTTCAATAGAGGAATTTCACCCAATATTTTCATAACAGTTTATTCAGAAAACGGTCCTTCGCGTGAACTATTTTTGGATAGATACACATACAAGTTCGTTGAAGGAACCACAACGCCAATACAAACAATATTCAATATGACACAGCCTTTCAAGATTAGGATGAAGCATGATGCAGCATGGGGTACAGCTCCCTGGTATCTGGAAACGGTAGTAGTACATATAACACATACAATCTAAATACAAATAGGTACAAAACAGAATCAAACATACAAGATGTTATGATCACACTGTCTGGAGGTTGAATAAAACTATTTATATTTCCCCCAAGTATTCAACCAACGTTTTCATTAATAATTATGTTGACACACCTTAAAGAAAAAACATCGGTATACTGCAGCCCATTGAAGCACCATACACTTGGAAGTGTCAGCATAACGCTGGAAGAAATGGTTGCACTTCAAATAAAGCTGCTGTGGGAATTTGAAAACTTGAAATATTGTTCAAAATGGCTGCCATTTTAATATGTGTGAGTGGATGACATCAAAATACATACAAATTCAATTCCTGTTTGGCAACATAATAAACAAAAATTAATATGCAACTGATACAGAAATAAGTAAAACGTTAAATAGTATATAATATTATGTAGCTGCATGTGTTTTTAATTAGATAGTTGTGTTGATAATTATTTTTAAAAATCGGCATGTTACATCGTTTATTTAGTTTATACAAATTTAGTTTAGCTCGATTGCGAAACAAGTTCATATAACTTATATTAATCACTCTCGAGACCTCATTCCTGATGGAATCCATCGCCACGAGGGAGAGAGAAGAGGCAACGTGGAATTTAAATGCCTTGCCTAAGGGCACAATCGCAACGGCTCCAGCGGGGCTCGAACTCCAGACCTTTCGCACCTGAAGCGAACGCGCATCCACTGTGCTATCACGACTTCCACATCGTTAATCAAAGATGGCCGCCTATATAATGTTCTACTTGAGATATAATCAACCTTTCACCAATAATTATGTCATCACATTCTATGTTTCATTGAGCTTTATTAATGAACATTAACATGAATGTTATTGAATGCTTTCCATTTAACAATACTGAATTATTCGTCTCTCAATATCATTGCATAATTTATGTACTATAATAATATTATACTTATGTTTCCGTTTATTTATATACAAATGCACCTCAGAGCTTAATTACCGTATATATGTTCCCATGTTTTGCTGATACTGTACTACACTAAAATTCTTTAATATTTATGTTGGCTCGGCTATTTATCTAGCATGCCGATAAATAATGAATCAATCCTGTTACAAGGCGGCCACATTATCCATTGCACCAAGGCCTTTGTTTCGTGTAATATTAATATTGCCATATTGACTCTTTAGGTGACTCTCTTGCATGAAATATATGGTACATTCGTTTTTGATTGTGACTGCGCAATACCCGATACTACTACCAACTGGATACTATTTAGAGATATTTCTGTGAACGACCCCGTGACAGAGTTGCCGTTATTAGGTTTGTATGCTAAGTAATGTACATACTTTATGCAACATCCCATATCTTCTGTCAAAAACTAACGTACTAACTCGAATATATGCTGGTGTAACTAGAACCGGACCAATAGACTTGTCCAGATATAAATTGGCTGGTTACTGTATTATTTTGTATATCCTGTACTTAAAGGGATATCATAATGTAAGGAATTATAATATTTGGAAGTTTAAGCTCAAGTAGCAATGCTTCTATAACATTCGTTCAATATAAATTGAAGCATTATATTTGCAGCCAGGAAACAGTGTGTGTTTGAAACATAGCAAACTAAAAGTGGAAGTACACGTTCATGAATCGACCCGTCATGCACTGCGTATATTCGGAACGAATCGCTCTCTATTGACAATCAGAACACTGAAACATCTAAGATAATACACCCGTTGTTGCGTCACGGTGTTCCCAGGAGGGCAATATGTGCATGCGTTACTGTAGCTATGTGACACATTGCAAATATAACGATGTTCCCAGGAGGGCAATATGTGCATGCGTTACTGTAGCTATGTGACACATTGCAAATATAACGGTGTTCCCAGGAGGGCAATATGTGCATGCGTTACTGTAGCTATGTGACACATTGCAAATATAACGGTGTTCCCAGGAGGGCAATATGTGCATGCATTACTGTAGCTATGTTACACATTGCAAATATAATGGTGTTTCCAGGAGGGCAATATGTGCATGCGTTACTGTAGCTATGTGACACATTGCAAATATAATGGTATTCCCAGGAGGGCAATATGTGCATGTGTTACTGTAGCTATGTGACACATTGCAAATATAATGGTGTTCCCAAGAGGGCAATGTGTGCATGCGTTACTGTAGCTATGTGACACATTGCAAATATAACGGTGTTCACAGGAGGGCAATATGTGCATGCGTTACTGTAGCTATGTGACACATTGCCAATATAACGGTGTTCCCAGGAGGGCAATATGTGCATGCGTTACTGTAGCTATGTGACACATTGCAAATATAACGGTGTTCACAAGAGGGCTATATGGACATGCGTTACTGTAGCTATGTGACACATTGCAAATATAACGGTGTTCACAAGAGGGCTATATGTACATGCGTTACTGTAGCTATGTGACACATTGCAAATATAACGGCGTTGGAAAGTGAACTAAAGGAAACAGTTCCTGGTTTATCATGTTATGCAACATATAGAAGTCGTAGAATAACTGAGAAACTCGCAAACATTCAATTATATACAATTAACGAAACAATGACAATACGTTGCCATTGAAATATATTTGTATATATGTATTTGACGATGTACCATGTACAAGTCTTAATAAAATTTCTGTTCATAATGATGACAATGGTTTGTGAGCGTCAGCCTGTTATAGTATCATGTAGCTCATAAATAGTAATGGAATATTAAATACATATGTAGAATTGAGTAATGTTAACATAGCACTATGTTTCACAGAAACGACGACATACACTATACACGTACGAACAGGTGGGATGCTAGATGGAGGAACAAACAACAAAGTGTATATTGCACTGTATGGTGACATATCAAATACTGGTATATTCGAGTTAGTTAAAGCAGATGGCGCAGAACATAATTTGTTTACATCAGACGGAAAAGTTAGTATATGTTTTTTTTCTGCATAAATGTCCAAGTTCTACCGAGAATTTCACAATCGTTAATTTGTTATATTATTCTTATACCACAATGTTCAATGTTTTTACGAGCATTTTTTATTATTGCACTGTTTAATGTCATAGTTTGTATACTGTTGACCTAAATTGGAAAAACCCATTGAATTCGAAATCCAGGATCAATGGAAGGGTACATTTAATTCATAATGAAGCCATGTTTTACCTTTTAATGAACATCAGATCAAATCATAACAGTTATTTCCCCTTTATCAAATTGACATGTGTAATATACGTTTCACGAAGTTACGAAGAATAGCATGGACTATTTGTCTTTCCACGGAGCATAGTCCGTAGAGTGGTTGTATTGGTCAGTTCGTGTACGGGTCTACTAGACGATTTCGTGCAGAAAACATCAAATTTCATTTCTGAATTTTGACTTGTAACAAAAACTGTAAAATGTTTACTGATGCGCTACATGCTGTGATGAGGCCCACTATTTGATGTGAATTGGAATGAACTAAACGTTATTGACAATGTGATATTATCTCTTGTAATATGAAAGTCATGTACGCAGCTTTAGATGACAATACAAGTGAATGTCATGCAAATGGTATGGGGCGCGTGCTTTGAAACGATGCCGTTAGATATCCTGAAAATTATGTTATGCGCGAATGGTTAATAATCAAATGTGAATTCCATAACATACATGTTTATTAATTAATTAATTTCATTAAACGAGTGCACTATACAATTAATAACCTTCAGTTAAAGTGTATCACAAGAAACACTTCTTTGCGTTTACGTGATATATATATAGAGAATATTAGGTTACTGTCTTATAAATTTTAATTTATTAGGCTCGTCTCCGAAAAAATACAAGGCTCGGCAGAGCCTCGCCTTGTATTTTTTCTCCGACTCGCCTAATAAATTAAAATTTATAAGACAGTAACCTAATATTCTATTTATCCTACATTCTGAGTGTGCGCCCGACACAAAAACAAACAAACTAGCCATGAAAGCTTACAAACTCGCTACGCACTTGGTAATGTATTGCGCATTGATATTACTGGTGCGGGCCGTTGTCTAATGTTGTTAAAACTTGTGGCCCAAACCATTTGCATGTTCATATTATGTATTATATCTGTTTATGCATGACATATATAATAATGATTTGCAATAAAATATGATTAAACTAATTGATATTTCTATTTATAGATAAATGATAAATGACATTTCTCTGACAACAGTAGTTTCCAAGAGGGGTCTCATCGAGTGCTGTTAATTCATCCCAAACAACCTGAAAATTTGCCTGTACACGACTTTCTTCTTGGGACATTTTCCAAACTCAGCAGACAACACAATGTGACGACAGACGCTTTGTTTATTTACAAACCGTAATTTGGGTCATAAAAGTAGTCCGTCACGAAAGCTTTATTAGGCACTGACTAATAAAGCAAAATTTATTAGGCAGGCCAATTTTGTACGTTATTTCGCATGAAGGTAGGATAAATATATATACTAATAAAGCAAAATTTATTAGGCAGGTCATTTGTGTACGTTATTTCGCATGAAGGTAGGATAAATATATTTATCCTACCTTCATGCGAAATAACGTACAAAAACGGCCTGCCTAATAAATTTTGCTTTATTAGTCAGTGCCTAATAAAGCGTTCGTGACGTCATAGGGCTAACCGTGGATATAAATAGAAATATCAATGCGCAACATATTACCAAGTGCGTAGCTGTCATGGCTAGTTTGTTTGTGTTTGTGTCGGGTGCACACTCAGAATGTAGGATAAATAGAATATTAGGTTACTGTCTTATAAATTTTAATTTATTAGGCGAGTCGGAGAAAAAATATTCTCTATATATCTTATGCAGAATTAAAAAGATTCCATATTCCGTTGACTACACATTGATTTGCTAAATGCTGTACAAGTATTGATGCATTTAAATATAGAATATAATATTATGTTTAATAGTAATGTGTTTTAAACACTTTACAGGTGGCTGTATTCACATACACAACTGTGGACCTTGGTACGTTAGCTATGGTGAAGGTGTATCATTATGGTGTCCACATACATGACCAATGGTTCCTAGATAATATTACGATTAATAACTCATACAGAAATGAAACTGTGGTATTCATAGGCAAACTGTAAGTGGTTCAAATGTCATATTTAACTACCGGTAGGTGCATGCTTGAGGTGAAAATAACAGTTCTCAGTTCTAAACATTATAGGACAAAACACATTAATACACGATTCTTCTTCTTCTTCATTAATGAATTGTCGTCTGCCTCAATTATTTGAACTATTTAGTTTAAACATATTTTATTTTCCAATATAATACATATTGAACAATGCATACACCACGCATAATCAGAATACAGAAACAGGATTAGAATGGAAGACGGAGTCTTATATAATTCTTCTCCTCGGAACTATTTAAAGTCTTTATTTTATTTAGTATGCACACATGTTAATCTATACCAAAGCACCATGTCAATAAAGTAAAATAATCGATGTTGCGCTCTCACATGTGGTAGATGGGGGAATCTGCTGATAGTAGATTATCAGTTTTAGTGGCGTTTTATTTTACCCATCTTTGGTTTTATAACAAATTCATTTGAAGAAATGCAAACATAGATATATGTTGTCATATCGTCATTTGAAGAAATGCAAACATATATATATGTTGCCATATCATCATTTGAAGAACTGCAAACATAGATATATGTTGCCATATCGTCATTTGAAGAATTGCAAACATAGATATATGTTGCCATATCGTCATTTGAAGAACTGCAAACATAGATATATGTTGCCATATCGTCATTTGAAGAAATTCAAACATAGATATATGTTGCCATATCGTCATTTGAAGAACCTCACACATATATATATATGTTGCCATATTGTCATTTGAAGAACTGCAAACATAGATATATGTTGCCATATCGTCATTTGAAGAACAGCAAACATAGATATATGATGCCATATCGTCATTTGAAGAACTGCAAACATAGATATATGTTGCCATATCGTCATTTGAAGAACAGCAAACATAGATATATGTTGCCATATCGTCATTTGAAGAACTGCAAACATAGATATATGTTGCCATATCGTCATTGAATAAATGACAAATTTCAATCAATACCATCTCTTGTTTTTACTTTGTCTTAATACCAAACATAGCACCAACGTTGATAACATGTAAAGCCAAATGATGTTGGCATAAAAAATATATAGATTTATATAATAAATTATATACAAATCTTGAACTACTAAAACAAGTTCTCAGTAATATCCCACTATTGTTTACTCGGTATAAAACTGAGTCAAATAGCCATACCTTCATAAAATAGAGTGAGCAATGATATTATGTACAGCGCGTATCTGAGATCAATATTATAACAATATCTGTATATATCTCTGTCTGTCAATAATTTGCTCTTATTACTTCGATTATATTGTAATTTATGTATGGTCACTGTATGTATACAATATACAAGAAACAGAACATATACACTTAAATTTGCTCTTATTACTTCGATTATATTGTAATTTATGTATGGTCACTGTATGCATACAATACAGTCAAACCTGTGTTAGTGGTCACCTCCATTAAGCAGCCAACCTGCATTAAGCAGCCAGTTTCCAGGTTACCAACATGTTGTTTTATTATAAATTTTACCTCTATTAAGCAGCCACCTGCGCTAAGCAGCCACTTTCTGTGATTCCCTTGGATGGCTGCTTAAGACAGGTTTGACTGTATACAAGAAACATAACATATACACTTAAATCCAGCACAAATTGCTACTGATTGTGAACAGTGTCATTAGCGTGTTGCTTGTATCAAACAGGTGGATCGGAGTTAATGTTCTAGATGCACACTTAGAGGTGGTTCTACTCGCAGATGGAGCCAACACGCCGTGGTATGCCAATAGTAAGTGTCATAGTTGTAGTGTAACCTTGGTACAGCACTTCATTCTTCGCTAGAGTTTTTAATTATTAGGATGTAATTGTCACATCAGTTGATTATTTTCTATTCTAACACGACCCAGCTAATAACATACATACTTATAGAGTAAAATCTACTTCGGGTTATTCTGCGATATACCTACCTTGAACTATGCTGCGCGCGCACCGTGTTTTGGCTATTCCATTTATACAATGCGTGTAAAGTTTTATGAATGAAAGTCACGTGATGTTTGTAAATACAACCGTGGGAATTCGCGGAAGTGAGCTATTTTTAGAATCAGATAATCTCTTGTCCGTCTTGTTTTTCTGTTAAGTAACGTTTCAGTTACTATTCTGTACAGTTTTATTTGACAAAATAAATAAAATTATTGATCAGTTACAACTTTTGTTCATTTATGCACTAGATTGATATTTTCCATAAAAAATAACGTCATCACCCCTTACGCGGGAGGAAATTTCGAAAGCCAAATGCACGGCGTTTGAAGAAAATACTCCTCTCGTCTAAAATTATTAGAAGTAAGTCGTGTTAGAATCGAAATAATAAGTATCAACCGTGGTATATCGCATATATCGTATTGATACTTATTATTTCTTAACTATCTCTCGATTTATTACGAAGCCATTGTCATGATCTTAGTTATCACTTTTAATTTATTAAGATTCTATTGCAACATCAATTGATTACATTTCGTTTGAGTTATTATGATTGGTTTATAACACATAGTGTTCAATGCACTATTTTTTTCACAATGCTGTACTTGTGTTATCGTTTTAAACTCGATCATTCTGTTTGCATGCATTTTTGCAGATTAACCTGTTTTCTTTTGAATCACATACCTTACTTATTAAAGAACCAATTTCTATGTTTTTACACGCTGGACTGGTAATCCAGGGATCGCAGGTTCAATCCCCCGTCTGACCCTAATAAAAGTAACAGTCTTTCAGATGGGACGTTAAACCAAGGGCTCATGTCGGTGCTTTACACCGTGCACGTAAAAGAACGAGAGGAGATTCTGGAATGGGTCTCTGTCTGTATCATGCACTATCCTCCAAAATCTAAAATAACTAATCTCTTCAGGAGGCATCGCTCATATAGGCAACCGGTAGCGACGATAAATAAACGTTAACAAAACAAACAATTTTTACAATATACAAATATTTTATTAGCATAAACATAATTACAATGTTTACAGCCAGAGAACAGCAGAGAAACATTTTGAAATCACTTTTTAATGAGTTGCTATATGGTATCAATTTCAGAACCAGGTTGCCCGGAGAACATGTTTCAGTGCATAGATGGTCTATGCATACCGATGCCGTTTTATTGCGATCACGTGGTACATTGTCACGGACCATTTCACGAAGATGAACCTTTGATTTGTTCACGAACACATGTCCGTCATTCATGTTCAGAATACTTGGTTGATTTACAATTAGAAGCGGATTATTACAACATTTTATTTGAAAATACTAGTAAGTATTAGTTTATACACATTTATTTTAGCTCGATTGCGAAACAAGTTATTTCAACTAATATTAATCACTCTCGAGACCTCATTCCTGATGGAATCCATTGCCATGAGGGAGAGAGAAGAGGCAACGAAGTAAGTAAGTAATATATGTTGATTTAACAATTTGAATTGTAAATGTTTCGCTGGAATTCAAATAGATAATTTTAGATCTCTCAATTAATGGTCCACATTGATATATCCGCTGCCTTCAATAATGGTCCACATTGGTGTATCCGCTGCCTTCATTAATGGTCCACATTGGTATATCCGCTGCCTTCATTAATGGTCCACATTGGTATATCCGCTGCCTTCATTAATGGTCCACATTGGTGTATCCGCTGCCTTCATTAATGGGCCACATTGGTGTATCCGCTGCCTTCATTAATGGTCCACATTGGTGTATCCGCTGCCTTCATTAATGGTCCACATTGGTATATCTGCTGCCTTCAATAATGGTCCACATTGCTATATCCGCTGCCTTCATTAATGGTCCACATTGGTGTATCCGCTGCCTTCATTAATGGTCCACATTGGTGTATCCGCTGCCTTCATTAATGGTCCACATTGGTATATCCGCTATCTTCATTAATGGTCCACATTGGTGTATCCGCTGCCTTCATTAATGGTCCACATTGGTGTATCCGCTGCCTTCATTAATGGTCCACATTGCTATATCCGCTGCCTTCATTAATGGTCCACATTGCTATATCAGCTGCCTTCATTAAAGTCATTTTAAATGTCACAAAGACATACAATCATCTGCTTCGCCAATGTTACGTTCGAATCAAACTTTCATTTGAGGAAGCTATCCAACTGGTTTGAGTAAGGTCGGTTTCTCTACAAGGGTCTCCACCCGGTGGCTTCCTCTACCAATAACAGCTAGAAAGTCGCCACATGAGGTAAGCTGTTACCAATGACATTCAGTTGCAGCTGTCATACAACCATACACGAACGACTGCATTGCATAATAGCATACACATAGTCAATTGAATGAAATGTTTATTTTGCTGTACAAATGTCGTATTTATAAAAGGGGAGTAACTTTTATATATTAACTTTACGGACTTTTCCATATTAATTGTTCTTCAGTTTTATCATGTAAAACATGGCTTTAGTTCGCAATCAATATGCCCGCTCTCGTTGTATTTGGATTGATGTTTGGTACACATAATTATTATTAATTTAGATGAAGTGAAATAATTATAAACCATGTCTGACGTTCAACAATATATACAGAAGTCGCCATGTTAGTGTCAGGATATCCAAACAGATTTAGATAATAACATTTGCTTCATGTTATTCAGATTTGTAATATTGTCATTGGAACACATTTCGTTAATGCAAAATAAAATTCGCAAAGGTAAATAATATATTATGGCGAAATGGGCATAATAAGTATCTACCTTACCGCAACAATGCGTAATTTACTTTACGAATTAGTATTCCATTTAAGAAATCAGTTTAAGATATCTACACCGGCATTGTACTAAAAACCTGTCCGCCTCCGTGGTCGAGTGGTAAAGGTCGCTGACTTGTATACCACTGTAACCTATCATCACTGATGGTCACGGGTTCGAGCCCCGCTCAGGCCGTGTCTCATTTATATGAAAAAGTTGGCAGTTTCTTACGGAGGTTGGTACACCCACGTACTGGTTAACCGTTGGAGCCTGCCCAGGAAAGGTGTTGTTAGGTAAACTGCCCGCCGGCGATATAGCCCAAAATGGTGCTGATGCAGGCGTAAAACCCGAATCATAACATAACATAACTAAAAATCTACAGCTGACGTACGTACTCGATGTTACGGTCATGCACAATGATTTGCACGTTCTTCCCAATAAAAGGAGTGTACGTTGTTCCAAGGATGATCTATTTACCATGTCAGTCGCAAGGTAAGATGCAAATCTGGACTAAATTCCTTCATAATAAAAGTGCGAAGTGTGCTATCATTTACTTCGCGTCATTCAAGAGGATAACTAATGTAAATATAAGTTATGAATCGTGGGTTAAATAAAAGTTCCACCGGGATATGCATTACAATGGGCGTGTTTTATATTAGCATGGGTGTCTTCAGCCTCCACACACCTTAGCTACTCCCAATGTAGTTCATATTCCGATGGAAACTATTAACCCGCGATTCATTCCTTAATTAGAAAGGAATATTTTCAGCGGAGCTGTATGAAATTCACTGTGCATATGGCGAGGACGACAATAGAGGCAATGTAATCTCTAAGATCCACCACGATCTGGAGTATTGGGAGAACGTAGGTGGAAAGTCAGGCCGCGATGTGTTGTATATAATTAATGATACCGGCATAGAGAGACTTAAGTACAGTTCAGGTTAGACAATCCATATTTTGCTTACCAGTAACGTTTAGATTGAATGCATCTTTTTTTTTTATATACTTTATTTATTTTACAACGATTGCGAAGCAAGTTTTAACAACTTATATTAATCACTCTCGTTGGCTCGGATGAAAGCGTATATGTGGTCATTCATGTTGGAGGAAACCGGAGTACCCGGAGAAAACCCACCTGTCCGATCTGGCGACCATCGTACCATCTCACATACTTCCCTGTCCGAGGATCGAACCTGGGTCGCATTGGTGAGAAGCGATTGAATGCATCCCGCCATACATGTTTATCAACCCCAGGTCCGTCCCCCAATATGGCCAATGTGCAAATATATGACATGTGATATAAATACAAATGCATCTTTGACAACTGTTTTAAACGGTTGAACATATATTAGCTGTTTCTAGTTTTTGCATTTCGTAATTTAATATTTTTCGTAATAATCCCCCGTATATTATTATACATTGCTCTTCTGCATTGGTTACACTGTATGTCAGCGACGTCTGTATCTTCAGAAATGTGCTTACAAAGAATAGAAATCCGATGTTTACATTTGTATGAAAACGATATAGTTGACAGTATACAGTGGGAAGACAACACCGGCACTTCTATGACATTATTTCCAATGGGAAATAGTTCCTGCCATCCAGCATCTAGGTAGACAATATTTCTTTCTTTCAGTGTGAGATCGGATTATGTTTCACGAAATGAACATTGGAAACAGTATTAGCACGAGTATAGCGCCATCCAAGCGTGCTTATAGTGATAGCTTCCATTGTTCATGTGATTGAAATATAAAGTGAATCGAACACCTACAAGAGTTGCAGATAAGGACATCCATTAGAGGGCAGAAGATGCGTGAAATGAACGAGACTCTGCCTCTGAGATTTCCTTATCGGCAACTCTATGGATGTGGTAGATTTATGTTCTCACCTTACTTATGCATTTTTCCGGAGTTCGAGCCCCGCTGGAACTGTTACGATTGTGCCCTTAGGCAAGGCATTTAAATTCCACGTTGTCTCTTCTCTCTCTCTCGTGGCGATGGATTCCATCAGGAATGATTAATATAAGTTGTAAAAACTTGTTTCGCAATCGAGCTAAAATAAATTTGTATAAATTATGCATTTTTTTGTCAGTAGATACATTTATTTAAAGTCGCCACCATATAAATGAATGTGGGCGACTATAATGCACGTTACAAATTATTCCAGCCTATGTATACACGCATTCATGGCGTATGCATTTACAATAAAGTGATGAGGTCATTGTAATGTGACAATTTACTCATATTGATGATGATTGTCATTTAAAAATAAACACAACGGTTTCATTTATTTAATAGTAAACATTTACATCCTGTGATCAATGATGTACTGTGCTTTCAAAGTAAAGTAATAAAACCGTTGGAATATTACACTACTGTATAGGTAAGGCAATATACGATAGCTTACAGGTACTGTGATTTATTGTTTAATACTGCTAACAACCTGACTTACATATAATGCAATAGTGCATCGAAAGTTTGCTTACAACCGTTATTACTTTACTTTGAAAGCACAGTACATATATTTACTAAGAGTCGGGATGTTTACAAACAATACAAGAAGTCACGTGAACAACACATGTATAGTAGCGAAACGTCATTGATTGCATCATCGTTGACGTATCGCTGTACATAGTCATATTGACGTAACTTCACGGCATTATTCGGATGTTACCGTTATCCAAACAAATGATATAAATTTGGACGCGGAAATAAACTGACACTACCGGACTTGTTCGGGATATCTAATTAGCATACACTAGTTCCATTGTATACCCGGTTAGCCATGCTTACCCCCCCCCAACGATGCCAACAACATGTATATAGGTGAGAAATGTCAATAATACATGTAAACGATGATATGTTCATGCTAGTTTAGACGTAAATGTGTTTTATGATATAAAACGAAACGATTCTACCCGACATTAAAACGGATTATATTTATAATATTCTTTATTATATTGTTTTCGTAGTTTGGTATTTTCTAGCAACTTGTATGCCTAATCCAAGAAAAAGACATATTCCTGTTATCCTTTAGTGAAATATCTTCCAATGTACATAGTACAGACTACAAGAAGCAGCTGCTAATTAGGTCATTCTCGATCTGATCCTGGGTGATAACTGATTTTGTAAAATATTTCTTAATAGCGCACTAGTGCTTGTTTTTCGAGTTAGTGTTTTATACCATTTTGTTTTATTTCGTATTTAAATATAAATTAGCAACTGTTTATTGGCTTTAGAATGTAAATAAGCATTAACTAATAGTAGTGTGGGATTTTATAATGTGATATGTTTTGTTGCAATATGTCTCTTATAATTCTATTCAGAATGGCTATGTACTTTTAATATGATTATTTACATTTGTGTTTGCATTACATGTATGTACATAGATGAGACTTTAATAAAGATTAAAACTAACAAACTAGTACCCATTTCTGTATACTAGTATTATATGTTCATAAGTTATCAATAATTGCAATTATTCGTGTTTTGTTTAAGAAAACAAATCATCCGTAAAATCATATACAATTTGTTTAACCTCTAATTCTCCAAAACTCCAGCCTGATGTTTTTATTTTTCATCAATGACATTAGACAATATATTATTTCCGATATATATAGATGGAATTTTGACAATAGATGCAATTAGAATATTCATGTTGCTTTTTGCTGATGATGCTGTCTTACTTGCATATAAACCAGAAGCACTGCAGTCCATGCTAAACGATGTACAACAATATTGTAACTTGTGGGGCCTTAAAATAAATATTAAAATAACTAAGATCATGATCTTCGAAAAAGGGCGACACACAAATTATGATTTTTGTCTAAATTATACAATATTGGACACAGTCGAATCGTTTAAATATTTGGGAGTTCACTTTTTTAAAAATAATAACTGGTATAGAACCCAAAAGAGATTAGCACAACATGCTTCGTTTTCTATGCACAATCTATTTACTGTATTCAATCAAATAGAGTTGAAAAGTTTGGGAAAATGTAAACTGTTTGATACATTAGTGGGATCCATACTTAATTATAGTGCATCAGTGTGGGGAAACAACGACGGTAAAGATATTGAACTGATCCACACTAAATTTTGCAGAAAAGTATTAGGAGTCAAGATATCCACGAATCTCGATGGTCTATATGGGGAACTCGGACGTTATTCCATGCGAATCGCGCGACAAATTATTACGATTAAATATTCGATTAAACTTTTGAATTCGAATGAAACCACGATAACTTTCCAGTTCTATAAAATGTTAGAACGTGATTGTGAAAAATGGAAATACATATAACAGATCGAACTGGGCATCGCAAATTAAAACGATATTACATAATGTTGGCATGTCAAACATTTGGAACTATCGCTACAACATGTTGGTACATATTTCTCCAATAAAACAAAGAATAATAGATATATATATATATAAACAGAACATGGTATTCAAATATTAATAACTCAACTATGTTAAACTAGCATAGCATGTATAAATATAGCTTCAATTTCGATAATACTTAGATTATATCACGGAAAACATATTTCGAATAGCACCGTATATCGTCACATGAGCTTACAATAGAACCGGCATATATAATAACATTAGACGAGAAGATAGACACTGTCCGAATTGTAGCATGAATGTCTTAGAAAACGAATATCACTTCCCGTTAGTATGTCCAAACTATAGGGAATTACTTACCAAGTATCTTAAACCATATTATAACAATTGACCCAACATTAATAAGCTTGAACAGATCATTTCGGAACATTCAAAACGCTATGTATTTATTTATGTATTCTTAAAGCAGCATTACATCGTATGAAATAAAAGATATTTGATAAATTCAAAATTTACGTATGGGTAGCAATGCTGCTACATATTCTAACATTATACTTTGTATGCTTATATTCATTTGGTAAACAGTGTTTTTTTGCGATAAGACAATCTCGAAACTGAAAGTAGGACTTTCCGAGTCGATCGGTCACGCACTTGTTTACAACCAGAACGCATCGTCCGCACTTGTTTACATTCGGAATGCATCGTCCCCATTTGTCCCACGTTGTCTTTTTGAATTAAATTACTTGATATGTTGATTCATACCTCTGTTATCTAAGTATTTTAGGGACATGTCTACATCCCCGCGAGGGGTTCTACATTAGATGAAGATAGATAGATAGTATTTCATGTTCAAAATATATACGTTGTTTTCTACATCCTCTGTTGTTTCACGCATGCGCTCTGTGCGTGTTTACATTTCGTGTGTTGATAAACAAATTCGCGTATACGACGGTTTAAATTTATTGGAATTTTATTGTTTCTAAGCGACTATTTCGATTTTTGTAAACACACACACATTAGTATTTATATTTTACCCAAAACATCCTTTATTGAGATAAATGTAATATAAATTACGAGACATGGAAAATATGCGTAATTCAAAACCTAGCGACTTCCGGAAAATGCTTAGTAAAAAGAATCAAACCAATAGCAGTAAAGTAGCAGTAGATGATTTCCATACCTATTTTAAAACATTGCAAGATGAAATATTCAAGGTTGTAAATAAGGAGGCGGAAGATTTTTGTGAAAATCATGATTTCGATGCTGATGTTTTATGCCAATTATTCGGGAAGTCGTGATGGTGCAGTGGATGCGCGTTCGCTTCAGGTGCGAAAGGTCTGGAGTTCGAGCCCCGCTGGAGCCGTTACGATTGTGTCCTTAGGCAAGGCATTTAAATTCCACGTTGCCTCTTCTCTCCCTCGTGGCGATGGATTCCATCAGGAATGAGGTCTCGAGAGTGATTTATATAAGTTGAAAGAACTTGTTTCGCAATCGAGCTAAAATAAATTTGTATAATAAAAAAAAAATAAAAAAAAAATGCCAATTATTTGATGCATAAGAAATACCTATATTAAAGCATACTATTCTAGACGACCCAGTATGTACAAATGTATTGATCTAATGAAATCTAACAATGTTATGTAAGTTCATAATTGAAGCTTTCCTTATAAGAAACTCTGTAATTAATCAAATAACTTAGATTGTTGTTATAATTAACACAATGCAATTCTGCAAACTATTGCAGCCTCCACATTCTACCATACGTTCTAACTAAATTGTTTAATATGTACGTAGAACTTTGCATTACGTTTTGCGATTGTTCAACTTCCTGGGACTGCTTAGTTGGTGGGTGTCCATCCACACACTAGGACGACGGGAAGTCCCACAATAATCGTTAAAAGTTAATACAATAAAAATCACTATGATTATACTGTATATGGTATGATATCCGGTACTACTGTACTAGTGTTTGTTTTTTTGTTGTTGTTTTTTTTGCTAAAAAGGACCATAATAAATGTAGATTAAAGCGACACTACATCAGTGAAAAGGAAAATGTATACAGAATGTAATTTGCTATGATATGGTATAATTTCTTTCCAAATAATTGCCTCAAAAACTGAGTATATCAACTAAGCGTCGTATATGCGGTTTGTTGACATAAAATAATGTAAATATGGTCGACATACATCCGTAATACAACCTGTGTATCACGAATAACAAGATTTACGGTACATATTTACCGTTATATCTCACATTTGTACATATTTATGTGTAGACTATTCCTAGTTAAATTTACTATTTCTAAGCGACAGTATTTACTCCAATGACAAACAAACATCACTTCAGGAGCGTGGATGACCGTTATATGAAATCCTACT
This sequence comes from Archivesica marissinica, assembly GCA_014843695.1. NCBI lineage: Eukaryota > Metazoa > Mollusca > Bivalvia > Venerida > Vesicomyidae > Archivesica > Archivesica marissinica. Next base: position 49,985,326 of record CM026394.1, read on the forward strand.
TTAGACTAATAAGTGTTTAGACAATAACACTGTTTATTGATTTAATGTTAGTGTTCGAATGTATTTCGAATAATTTGTAGTAACAATACATTTATACATGAAAACATGCATTTTATTTGCTTTTTGTGATGTAATGTCGCTTTATAGGTAAGGTAAGAGAAATTTGGGATATTAGAACTTGTGTTGTGTATAATGTTTTTGAATATCAAGCTATGTGGATTGATCATCACATCATGTGTTATACTGTATATAGGTGTCAAGTAACTGTGAATGGCTTACGACAATAACATATTATGTCTGTCTGTCTGTCTGATGTCTTATGACATAAATGACTGAATAAGTTCTAGATAGTGCGTTCACATTGATTTGTGTAGCTGTAATCGACTGAACTCCATTAATGAACTGCTGTAGTATGAGGGAAATAAAAAAAACAAGGTCAGACCATTAGAAGTACACTGTTTTTATGATCATTAGTACTAAGTACGGTGGAAATAAGACCATACGTCCATGATTATATCCTTATTTTCAATTCCATTTTATTATTTTTTTATTTTAGCTGCGGTTGCCGGAAGACAATAGGAGAGTGGTATTCAATGAGGTATTTGGAGTATTTCACAGAGAAAACAATCGTAGATGATATGGTGCGACTACCAATACGCAAAATCAAAATCAATTTTGAACAACAACCCCAGACACAGATCAGAGTCCGCATCGGCCCGTTGGAATGTTTTGAAAGTAAGTTTACCCAAATGATGTACCTTCATAAATTGTTGGTAGATAACTAAATTACATGTTCCTAATTTACTTAGAACACTGTGTTGGAAGTCGTGATAGCGCAGTGGATGCGCGTTCGCTTCAGGTGCGAAAGGTCCGGAGTTCGAGCCTCGCTGGAGCCGTTACGATTGTGCCCTTAGGCAAGGCATTTAAATTCCACGTTGCCTCTTCTCTCTCCCTCGTGGCGATGGATTCCATCAGGAATGAGGTATCGAGAGTGATTAATATAAGTTGTAAGAACTTGTTTCGCAATCGAGCTGAAATAAATTTGTATAAACTAAACACTGTGTTAGATATGTTTGGCTGTCCGATTAGCGCAGTGGTTAGCGCGCTCGCTTCTCACCAATGCGACCCGGGTTCGATCCTCGGACAGGGAAGTATGTGAGATGGTACGATCGGACAGGTGGGTTTTCTCCGGGTACTCCGGTTTCCTCCCACATGAATGACCACATATACGCTTACATCCGAGGCAACGAGAGTTATTAATATAAGTTGTTCAAACATGCTTCGCAATCGTTGTAAAATAAATAAAGTATAAAAGATATGTTTAAATGTGTTCTACTTCTGCCAGGCATTTAATTATAATCATAGTTAAATTGTATAATTATATAAATATTGGCACCAAATACAGTTCAATATATTGATTCCGGTCACTTAATATGCAGCACACACTGTATCAGTGCAAGCACACTTAATATGCAACACACACTGTATCAGTGCAAGCACATTTAATAAAGTCATGAAAAATGAATAAATATAGTACCATGTAAAGGTAGTCATGATAAATATTACACAGTATGACATAACTTTGCTTGTATTCAGTGTAATACAGACATCACATATGTTCTTATATGTCCACACGTGTAATAACACCTGGAAGAATTGTGATTGGTCGCGGCATGACATTGACAGCTTGCAATAGACATTCGAAATATACATGTTTTTTTGTGTTCATGCTTTATTTGTTGAATATTAACAGCTTAGATCAATAAAATGCTAAAGCTAACATGCACTAGCGACATGCACATGCACCACTAGCGACATGCACATGCACTAGCGACATGCACTGATTAAAAGTAGTGTGTCGATTATTTTAGTGAAGTTGTTTGATTATTAGAGACTATTACGGCGTACGAATGAAAATCAATGTAATAATGGTCAAAAGTATAATGGCAAACAGAAACGTATAGTTTCTTCGATTATCCCATTAGAGCGTCTCTCAGAATGAAGTACCGTCAGCGTATGTGTAACTATTAGTTTAAAGCGACATTACATCGCAAAAAGCAAATAAAATACATTTGTTCACGTATAAATGCATTGCTACTACAAATTCTTCTGAATACATCGAACACTAACATTGAATCAATTTAATTGTGTGTTTGATGTATATAAACTTCCAAACGGAAAGTAGGATTACTTATAACGGTCATCCAGGCTCCTGAATTGACGTTTGTCATTGAAGTCAATAATAAACACGCGATGCTACCGTTTAGAGATAATTTAAATATGATTAGTCTACACATAAATATGCATAGGCACACATATAACAGGTATATATGTAACATACCTCGTGTTATAATGCATTTATGCGGTGGCGACTTTAAATAAATTTATATAGTAGTAGTTATTCAGGATAAACGCTTTGTATTACGCATGAATGTCAAACATATTTTAATTAGTTTGTTATGTCAACAAACCGTGTATACGACGTTTGTTTATTTGTTGAAATAATCAGTGTTTGAGGCAAATATTTGGAAAGAAATTATACCATATAATATCAAATTACATTCTGCAGACATTTGCGTTTTCACTAATGTAGTGTCGCTTTAAACATTATTTATTTCAGTATTTGTACATATAATCAAACTGTTAAGATAACTCAATCAGTAATGACGAAAGAACAATCATTACACATTGTTTCTATTCCATATCCAATAAAGGTATCGCAACAATGGAAGCACATTCGATATGTAGCAATGGAGAAACATACAAACGGAAACAGCATTGCATCCTGGAATATAACATATACAATCAACCAATCGGATGTGGAGATTATTCTCATATTACGGATTGTGGTAGGATAATAGATAACTCTAAATATATATGGTGTCGACACGTAATCAGATCAGAGAGGGGGCGATATAAGCATATATCACAACTGCATTACTACATACCCAGGTCCACTGGGTATATACTAGTTATTTCTTATGCTAAAAATTGCACCAATTAGTAAGCAATATTATACCCATCAGGAGAAATAACCCTGACGCGCTATAGACACGTTGTATATGGCAAAACAAAAACAATATATAAACCATCAGGAGAAATAACCCTGACACGCTATAGACACGTTGTATATGGCAAAACAAAAACAATATATAAACCATCAGGAGAAATAACCCTGACACGCTATAGACACGTTGTATATGGCAAAAACAATATATGCCCATCAGGAGAAATAACCCTGACGCGCTATAGACACGTTGTATATGGCAAAAACAAAAACAATATATGCCCATCAGGAGAAATAACCCTGACGCGCTATAGACACGTTGTATATTGCAAAAACAATATATGCCCATCAGGAGAAATAACCCTGACGCGCTATAGACACGTTGTATATGGCAAAAACAAAAACAATATATGCCCATCAGGAGAAATAACCCTGACGCGCTATAGACACGTGGTATATGGCAAAACAAAACAATATATAAACCATCAGGAGAAATAACCCTGACACGCTATAGACACGTTGTATATGGCAAAAACAATATATGCCCATCAGGAGAAATAACCCTGACGCGCTATAGACACGTATATGGCAAAACAAAAACAATATATGCCCATCAGGAGAAATAACCCTGACGCGCTATAGACACGTTGTATATGGCAAAAACAAAAACAATATATGCCCATCAGGAGAAATAACCCTGACGCGCTATAGACACGTTGTATATGGCAAAAACAAAAACAATATATGCCCATCAGGAGAAATAACCCTGACGCGCTATAGACACGTATATGGCAAAACAAAAACAATATATGCCCATCAGGGGAAATAACCCTGACGCGCTATAGACACCTATATGGCAAAACAAAAACAATATATGCCCATCAGGAGAAATAACCCTGACGTGCTATAGACACTTTGCATATGGCAAAACAAAAACAATATATTCCCATCAGGAGAAATAACCCTGACGCGCTATAGACATGTATATGGCAAAACAAAAACAATATATGCCCATCAGGAGAAATAACCCTGACGTGCTATAGACACGTTGTATATGGCAAAACAAAAACAATATATGCCCATTAGGAGAAATAACCCTGACGTGCTATAAACATTTTATTTGGCAAAACAAAAACAATATATGCCCATCAAGAGAAATAACCCTGACGCGCTATAGACACGTATATGGCAAAACAAAAACAATATATGCCCATCAGGAGAAATAACCATGTCGCGCTATAGACACTTTGCATATGGCAAAACAAAAACAATATATGCCCATCAGGAGAAATAACCCTGACGTGCTATAGACACGTTGTATATGGCAAAACAAAAACAATATATGCCCATCAGGAAAAATAACCCTGACGTGCTATAGACACGTTGTATATGGCAAAACAAAAACAATATATGCCCATCAGGAGAAATAACCCTGACGTGCTATAGACACGTTGTATATGGCAAAACAAAAACAATATATGCCCATCAGGAGAAATAACTCGGACGCGCTATAGACACGTTGTATATGGCAAAACAAAAACAATATATGCCCATGAGGAGAAATAACCCTGACGTGCTATAGACACGTTGTATATGGCAAAACAAAAACAATATATGCCCATCAGGAGAAATAACCCTGATGCGCTATAGACACGTTGTATATGGCAAAACAAAAACAATATATGCCCATTAGGAGAAATAACCCTGACGTGCTATAGACACTTTGTATATGGCAAAACAAAAACAATATATGCCCATGAGGAGAAATAACCCTGACGTGCTATAGACACTTTGTATATGGCAAAACAAAAACAATATATGCCCATCAGGAGAAATAACCATGACGTGCTATAGACACGTTGTATATGGCAACACAAAAACAATATATGCCCATCAGGAGAAATAACCCTGACGTGCTATAGACACGTTGTATATGGCAAAACAAAAACAATATATGCCCATTAGGAGAAATAACCCTGACGTGCTATAGACACGTTGTATATGGCAAAACAAAAACAATATATGCCCATCAGGAGAAATAACCATGACGTGCTATAGACACGTTGTATATGGCAAAACAAAAACAATATATGCCCATCAGGAGAAATAACCATGACGTGCTATAGACACGTTGTATATGGCAAAACAAAAACAATATATGCCCATCAGGAGAAATAACCCTGACGTGCTATAGACACGTTGTATATGGCAAACAAAAACAATATATGCCCATCAGGAGAAATAACCCTGACGCGCTATAGACACGTTGTATATGGCAAAACAAAAACAATATATGCCCATCAGGACAAATAACCCTGACGTGCTATAGACACGTTGTATATGGCAAAACAAAAACAATATATGCCCATCAGGAGAAATAACCCTGACACGCTATAGACACGTTGTATATGGCAAAGCAAAAACAATATATGCCCATTAGCTTAACACTATAAACTATTAGCAATTGTTTAAAACTACCCACAACTACATCAATGCATATACCCGAAAAACTAGTTAAACGTGAACTAGTGCACGTTTGTTCTAGCCACGTTAACGGTGTCGGTGACGGTGCCGTCAACAATTGCATATTTACATATAACTGCAAAACCGTCAAGTGGACCTCCGTGGCTGGGTGGTTGTGGTCGCTGACTTCGAATCACTTGCCACATAATCTTTGTAAGTTAAAATCTTACTGGGGGGTGTCGACTTCTTTCAAGTTAGTAAGCTATCCAGCTGGCTTGCTGTAGGTCGGTGATTCTACCCGGGTATCCGTCAGTGCGTTAAATATTGTTCTGAGGGACATTAGGTTCTTTCTCCACCTGATTATTTATGCGCAAAGTTATCTCAATCGCATGAACATCCTAGGACTAATTATCAATACCAACAGTAAGTCTACAATATACCATTGACCTTGAAGTTTGGCGATTCATTGGGAAAAATAAAATACATTTTTATTTCGGCCAACCAGCACGTATGCATATCATGTATAATTGCCTTCCAGATTGCCAATGTTCCTTCAGTGCCCTATAACAGTAAAAAAAACTTAAAAGTTAAAGCAATTCTAGTGACATATATTCATATTGATGTGCTTGTGTTTTGCAGATGACTTTCAGTGCAGTGCAGGGTATTTGAAATGTCCATCTAGTTATTGCATTCCGCTTCATTATGGTTGCAATGGTGTTTCTGATTGTCCCAATGAAGAAGACGAAATAAATTGCAGCGGTACGTGCATGTTTGCATGCATTTGTCTTACACTACCACAACAAAATGGTTAAATATCTAGATGGTAGGCTTGAATGCTATCCTACAATGTGTTCATATCAGTGTGCATGGCGTCATTATGCCACCTCTGTGGCGTTGCTCGTTACCGAATAAATATAATGGTTCTATAGTCAGGTCACATCTATTAGGCAGCCAACTATTGTTTTATTATATATGTGATTTTTTTAAAGCAGCCACATGTGTTAAGCAGTCACTTTCTGTGATTTCCTTTGCTGGCTGCGTAAGACAGGATTGGCTGTATACGATTATACCTATATATCAAGCTTTTCTAGGAAAGAGGTAACCATACAAGCAAGTTGCTTTCTCCTCAATCCTACATGTATGTACATATTATATATACTTGTCATCGGGGTTAATAAATAGATAAGTGAGTATTTACTACATCTCATTTTTGATGTTATGCGTTGTTGACGTTTTAAGTAAAAGATTTGAAGACCATGCTTACTGTTAGTAACTTAAGGTATAGTGATGGATATGTATTTACGAGTGGTGGTTTACTACATGTCAGTTAAAATATGTAACATTTCAACCGTTTCCATTTGCAGAAAAAACACATATTGAGAAGCAAGCAACGGTGCGATTACGGGTGCAGACAAACAATGGACCTAGACGCTCTAATATGTATTATATTTATTTTTCCAGACAATATCACATGTGCCGGTGCATTACGCTGTAGAAACTCGTCCATATGTGTTGCTTCAAAACATATTTGCGACGGTACAGCAAGCTGCCCATTCGAGGATGACGAAATGGATTGCAGCACGTCTATGGAGAATGTGCGGTCATTAATAATAGATACACCCACGAGTCTTGCTGAATATTCCACCAACAAATATGTTTTACTTGCCTCTTTGAATTTATCAGGAAACATGCTTACTGGTGTTGATTCTAGCATGTTTAAAAACTTACTAAATTTACTTGTCCTTGACCTTAGTGACAATGATATTGGGGATTTAAAACCAAGCACATTCACAGAAATGACTCGTTTGCAAACGCTTCGTCTTGCTGGGAACACTAGACTGAGTGGTATACATCCTGGAACGTTCAAAGGCCTTAATTCAGTGACGAAGTTAGAATTGAAAAATATGAACATTTCGGTGATAAATTCAGGAACATTCATTGGACTAGAATCGCTTAGGGTTCTAAATATATCACATAATATAATTTCATCACTCCCGGACAACGTCTTTGAAGGATTGAGTCAATTAAATACATTGGATCTTCGGGGAAATCCTATACAGCAGTTTTCGAGCAGTGTGTTTCATGGACTAGATTCATTGAAAACGCTGGTTTCAGACCTATATTTGTTGTGTTGCATACGGCCTTCGACTGTATCGGAGAGCCAGTGTTTGCCAAAACCTAACGAATTCTCATCATGCGACGATCTTATGAGAAATGAAGTTTTAAGAGCATTTGTCTGGATAATCGGTCTAATGGCTCTCCTCGGGAATGCTCTGGCTATTGTCTACAGACTGTCTATGGAAATATCAATGTTTAAAACTGGAAATGGGGTTCTATTGACAAATTTAAATTTGGCAGACTTCTTGATGGGTGTCTACTTGATAATTATCGGTAGTGCTGATTCCCACTTTAGAGGAGAGTATGTATGGAACGACTTGGCGTGGAGGGGAGGACAAGTGTGTCGGCTTGCAGGTTAGTATTGCAACACAGTATGCGTATCACCTAGTATGAATACAAAAAACTAAATAAAAAATTAATTTAAAAAAACTTATTATCGTATTCAATATATAATTGACATTGTGCAAAGGAAAGCAATGTATAACTGGTACAGTTATTATAAAATGATGTAGTAACAAATATTGAATGGCATGTTGTCTGTCTAAATATAGTATGTAATGAAGTGTGGCAAAGTGGAACAGGTGTGCAGTCTTTAAGAAACTTTGCCGGAATTCGTCTGATATGGATTAAGCAACTGATTAACTGGAACTTAATATTCCAATGTATTACAATGACAGGATATGTGTCTGACATGTCAGACGGTGCTACATATTCCGGATGTCTGAATGTAATAATCACATCAGTTATATTAACTCTGGGTGAAACTTTGTGTATATCGACCAAATAACAAAGTAAACGAAACTACTCTATATGCCGTGATGCAGCTTCAAACAATTTTCCTCAGTTAGAGGTCAAATTAATAACAGGTATTTAAATGTGTCCTTTTATATATCCTTCTCTACCCCACCCTCTCTGGTGTGAATGGAAGATGGAAACAAACGTTTATTTATCGTCGCTACAGGTTGCCCATATGAGCGACGCCTCGGGAACAGATTAGTCATTTTAGATATTTGGAGGATAGTGCAATGATACAGACAGAGACCAGACCCATTCCAGAGTCTCCTGGTTCTTTTACGTGCACGGTGTACAGCACCTCGGCTTAAAGTCACATTTGAAATACTGTTTCTTTTATTAGGGTCAGACGGGGGATCGAACCTGCGACCCCTGGATTACCAGTTCAGCATGATACCACTGCACTACAGATCCGTCTGTCTACCTGTAGTGATTGAACATTAAATTTATGTTTGTTTTTGGCCGAAATGAAGCATTAACGGGTTTGACTGTATATTAATCGGGATCATGTAACTGTTGATACAAACAATATACAAACAATGTGTATACTATACTGTGGCGATGTTGTATGTACGTTAATCTGCAGTATGAAAGATGACCTACTGCCACTAGATGACTAACTGATAAGATTGGCTTTTGAATTGAATAAATCACAGTAATTAGATCAGTAGTCGATACAAGGGTAATTTGCTGATTGACAGTCGCATCAGTATTCAGACGCTTCAATAGACTGTTTGGCAAGCACGCATACTGGGCAATCTTGTCATCACTTGCTATTAGTCTATATACTGTTTGGCAAGCACGCATACTGGGCAATCTTGTCATCACTTGCTATTAGTATATATACTGTTTGGCAAGCACGCATACTGGGCAATCTTGTCATCACTTGTTATTAGTCTATATACTGTTTGGCAAGCACGCATATTGGGCAATCTTGCCATCACTTGCTATTATAATATATATACTGTTTGGCAAGCACGCATACTGGGCAATCTTGTCATCACTTGCTATTAGTATATATACTGTTTGGCAAGCACGCATATTGGGAAATCTTGCCATCACTTGCTATTATAGTCTATATACTATTTGGCAAGCACGCATATTGGGCAATCTTGCCATCACTTGCTATTATAGTCTATATACTGTTTGGCAAGCACACACATTGGGCAATCTTGTCATCACTTGCTATTAGTATATATACTGTTTGGCAAGCACACATAGTGGGCAATCTTGTCATCACTTGCTATTAGTATATATACTGTTTGGCAAGCACACATATTGGGCAATCTTGTCATCACTTGCTATTAGTATATATACTGTTTGGCAAACACGCATATTGGGCAATTTTGTCATCACTTGCTATTATAGTCTATATACTGTTTGGCAAACACGCATATTGGGCAATCTTGCAATCACTTGCTATTATAGTCTATATACTGTTTGGCAAACACGCATATTGGGCAATCTTGCCATCACTTGCTATTAGTCTATATACTCTTTGGCAACACGCATATTGGGCAATCTTGCCATCACGTGCTATTAGTCTATATACTGTTTGGCAACACGCATATTGGGCAATCTTGCCATCACGTGCTATTAGTCTATATACTGTTTGGCAACACGCATATTGTGCAATCTTGCCATCACTTGCTATTAGTCTATATACTGTTTGGCAAACACGCATAGTGGGCAATCTTGCCATCACTTGCTATTAGTCTATATACTGTTTGGCAAACACGCATATTGGGCAATCTTGCCATCACTTGCTATTAGTCTATAAGACTCCGCTGCGCATCCTGTATAATGCCAGACATACGACCAGGAATAGGTCTGGAAATATATATTACAAACAGCAGCAAATACTTTTATCTTAGTGAAGTTATGTAAATTAAATTGGTTTGTGGGTTGGTGCTAGGGATACGAATTAAAATAATTATTCGATATCAAGTTACTGTAATGAAAGTGACAACTCATGGCAACTGTGGGAACCCAACATGGCCTTTTTTTTAATTTTCCAAGTGATATAACCATCGAGGCACCATATGCCATCTAAATTAAAACGAATGCTAAAATTAAGCAGACATTTTCGTCACCTCCTGCAAAACGACAATGTTGATCGTGTGCCCGTGAACACCAACTGGATGTATTGGCAAGACTGAAAATAAACCTATACATATAGGCCTATAATATATCACACTCAATTTCTTAACACGTTATTAATATGGCGAAGTTAACCTAGTAAGTGTTGATAAATAAAAAGTATGTGTGCATCTGTTGTAAAATTCGACTAATACGACGATATTTAAAGCCACACTACATCAGTGAATTTTTCCCCCCAAATATTTGCCTCAAAAACTTTTAATTAACAATTAATAAAAAAGCGTCGTATACGCGGTTTGTTGACATAACAAAATAATGGATCGACATACATGCGTAATACAACCTGTATATACGGATAACGAGATGTATGGTTCACATTTACCGTTACATCTCACATTTGTGCATATGCATATTTATTTGTAGACTAATCTTAGTTAAGTTTAGTATCTCTAAGCGACAACACCACGCGTTTAGTATTGACTACAATAACATAGAAATGTCAGTCGAGGAGCGTGGATGACCTATATATGAAATCCTACTTTCATTTTTGAAAGTTTGTGGACCACAAACATATTGTTTATTGATTCAATGTAAGTGTTCGAATGCATTCGCCAGCATTTGTAGTAGCAATGCATTAATACGTGTACAATGCATTTGGTTTGGCTTTTTGCGATGTAATATCGCTTTAAATACTATCGAAGAAAAGGTATGCAATGATGTTACTGACAACTAACTGATGTTCGTTTAAGAACATATTGGTTAATTAGGACTAATTACGATACTTCTTATGATTGATGAAATTCAGGATATTAAAAAACGAATATGATATATTTCAGGCGTTCTGGCGTTCGTATCTTGTGAAGTATCCGGTGCGTTTCTCTGCATGATAACCATCGACCGCTTCATCACTATACGGTTTACCCTACACAAGGTGGGGTTTACCAGGAACACTGCTCTGCTAACGTGTCTTGCATTGTGGGCCATTTTTGTGTCCTTGGCACTGATACCGTTAGTTGGCCTCGGCTATTTCGGTGACGAGTTCTATACGAAGTAAGATATGTGTTCAGCAATACAATTGTTAAAACAACTAAACGAATCAGACACACGATATAGAGGGACAAATCATCTAGATGCAATGCATGTGCAATGACTAATGCTATTATGTCGGGCGTAGACTGAAGTCCCCTGTAAGTGCTTTACACCAACTACGTAACAGAACCAGACATCCCTGGAACTGTGTTCCGTCAGTAATATATTCTAATAAAATTACTAATTCAGTTATTTCGGCGTCCCGAATTCAAACATAAGACACTATCAAATTTATTAAACAGTTAATAAGTACATAAACGTACCCGCTTATTGTTTAAGAGGGCAATATCCGTTACAACATTCTGTCCAATCCCGTAATTTATATTGTTGTAAATGAGCAGGTACGATAGTGATATGTATGTTTAAATTAATTGAAATAATGAGACACGACGCCATTTCACGACTGTTACTACACAGATGCACTGCAATCAATGTGGGCTGTAGGTGGGACCCATTCACTGACCCCTATCAAATGTGCCAAGCATAATTTGATACGGGATAAATGTACATTCTCCAATCTCATAGTTATTATTTTATAATTTAGCAAGCATTTCAAAACAACAATTTGAGTGAGTGTGCTGTTGTAATTTGCATAAGCCAAACGCCATGAAGATGCACTCAAATGAACACCACATATAAACATGTATACCTCCTCCATCATCACATATGTCTCGAAGTTCATTGATGTAATATCCAAATTTAGGCTTCCAACTAAATGATTCACGAATGCCTTGTCATTCGAAACATCCACAACGTCTGTAGTGCCCATTATAGAAAATGACCTCTTCGCTAAAATCCTGTATCCACATGGCACTCTGCGTGTACTGTAGTTACTAAACTTATTTAAACATTGTAGAAATTATAAACAAATTTACATTATACGACTGTAAATTGCGTGATCATGTATTTCTTCTTCAGATCTGGTGTATGTCTGGCGCTGCCACTAACAAAGGACAGAGGGGGAGGGTGGGAGTATGCCACTGCTATCTTCGTCTTCCTCAATTTTTTCATGTTTGTCTTCATCGCTGTTGGGCAGTTCCTTATCTTTAGGTAGAAAAGCAAACTCAGTAATATCATATTCACAACTGTTTCTTGGACCTTTTTGTTTACTCATGACAACTAGTAATGTAAATCGTTATGTCAAGCTTGACATAATAAACTTCTTTTTCATTGTTTGTCGTCAACGCTGTTGTTCAGTTCCTTATCATTATCTGACAACATGTACCAATGATTGGTATTTCCTCTTCAATATACTATGTGTGTAGCCCTGTACTTTTGGTTTGCAGATCCATGTAGTTGCGTAGCAACATCAGTAATGCATTTGTATTATTTGTAGTATTATGTTGTTTGTTGAGCAGTTCCTCATATTTATTTAATTTCGTCCATGTGTGTTTGTAAACAAGCGGATTGGTGTAAGTGACGCAATTCGATTTCTTGTATGACACGTTTGAAATATACGGAAATTCGTGATGGCTATATTGTATCGGATGCAACCTGCATGTACTTCATGTAATACGTGTACATATATTTATCACATATATTTATTTGCTTGTATTCAGTGTAATACAGCCAGCATATATGTTCTTATATCAACACACGTGCAATAACACATTGACGGATTATGATTGATTGAGAGAATGATCCTTATAATTTGTAAATTAAGCTTTAAATTATACCGAGTTGTTACATAACGTTAGACAAATGATGATTTCAAAGGAAACATAACGTAATTATATAGCTGTTTAACCCTTTCAACCCCACAGGCCTCTAAATAGGCTTATGAAAATTGTAGATCCAGATGAGCCGGCGCGTGACGAGCCGTCTCATCAGGATCTGCACTTTTTTGCCAGTAATAATTATTACTATTTTTAGATAAAATTACCCATTTTGATAAATGAACTGGTCCAAAGGTAATTTTCTTATTAATTTATTGGTCTGAAAATATCATGGACCAGTCCATGTCAGTTACTTGGGGTTGAAAGGGTTAAAGCAATAATATAATGCTGCATTGCGTGGTGACGTCATGCCAATTTGCTCTGACTGTTGGGGCCAAATTGAAAGTAGCAACGTTATTTTGTGCAGAAATATTATTAAATATGGTAATGCGATAAAACTATCTTACACTCGTGGTGATTTCATACCATATTTTATGAAACTCGTTTTGGAATTGTGCTATTAAGCTCGTCAGACGCTCGCTTAATAGCAACATTCCAAAACTCATTCCTTAAAATATGATATGAATTAACCACGAGTGTAAGATCCTATATGTTACATCATTAACAGATTGTGTATAATAAATAAATGCATCAATGTATAATATATATATATGTGTGTGTGTGTGTGTATATTCCATGATCAATATATGTTATAGAGAAATACGCAAACATCACATGGCATTTGAGGGAAAAGAGGGTAGAAAGAGACGTGATGACGTAGCCATTGCCAGGAAGCTTTCTTTCGTTGTCATGACAAATTTTCTTTGTTTGTTCCCGATTTGTATAATGGGTACGTTGTTCTACAAATAGTAAAGAAAAATCCCTTAATTTATAGAAATGATCAGATATTCCTCATACACTCATAGACATTGTCATTACATTTATAACCATGGACAAATGTGCCTCATGCACTCGTAGACATTGGCATTACATTTATAGCCATGGACAAATGTGCCTCATGCACTCGTATACATTGTCATTACATTTATAACCATGAACAGATGTGCCTCATGCACTCGTAGACATTGGCAATACATATATAGCCATGAACATATGTGCCTCATGCACTCGTAGACATTGGCATTACATTTATAACCATGAACAGATGTGCCTCATGCACTCGTAGACATTGTCATTACATTTATAACCATGAACAAATGTTCTTCATGCACTCGTATACATTGCCAATACATATATAACCATGAACAAATGTGCCTCATGCACTCGTAGACATTGGCATTACATTTATAGCCATGGACAAATGTGCCTCATGCACTCGTAGACATTGGCATTACATTTATAACCATGAACAAATGTGCCTCATGCACTCGTATACATTGGCATTACATTTATAACCATGAACAAATGTGCCTCATGCACTCGTAGACATTGGCATTACATGTATAACCATGAACAAATGTGCCTCATGCACTCGTATACATTGTCATTACATTTATAACCATGAACAAATGTTCCTCATGCACTCGTATACATTGGCATTACATTTATAACCATGAACATATGTGCTCATGCACTCGTAGACATTGGCAATACATATATAACCATGAACAAATGTGCCTCATGCACTCGTAGACATTGGCATTACATTTATAACCATGAACAAATGTTCCTCATGCACTCGTAGACATTGTCAATACATATATAACCATGAACAGATGTGCCTCATGCACTCGTAGACATTGCCAATACATATATAACCATGAACAGATGTGCCTCATGCACTCGTAGACATTGGCAATACATATATAACCATGAACAGATGTGCCTCATGCACTCGTAGACATTGGCAATACATATATAACCATGAGCAGATGTGCCTCATGCACTCATAGACATTGGCATTACATTTATAACCATGAACAGATGTTCCTCATGCACTTGTAGACATTGTCAATACATTTATAACCATGAACAGATGTTCCTCATACACTCGTAGACATTATAATTACATTTATATGTTGTTGTGAAATGAGAAAACTATAGATTACATGTATGGTATATTGATTTTATGTGCCCATGAAATGTATGGAATGCAATGTTGGTGGTTTTAACCTTTATTAGTACAAAAGACAATTACCATGCCTAGTATGACAGTGAATTAACAAATTGTTCAACTAGCATGGTTTCTATATTCATCTCTCAAGTTAATAAACAAGTAGTGTCTGCTTTGCTGCACATTTGTTTAATACATATTGAATACATATGTAGTTGGTAATATTGTACAGTTCTTAACTATTGCATACAAAGGAAAATGGATTCAATCGAAATATTGTGATGGATTCAATCGAAATCTTGAATCTTGTTTAGATTTATGACCTTTATTTTAAACAATGTTTCACCCGAATTCACTACAGACATGTCTGCATGAATACCTATATTCCGTGATTAGATATGTCGTGTATATATATCAAATACGTCAGATATATTGTCAGTATATTTATCTGTTGATTCCGTTTTGTTTCATGTCTGATTCCTGTACTTCCGCGTTGGCAGGGATCAGTGTTTGGTGATAGTTGAGTTAATTGAGATATATACCTGTGGCGCCGCCATCGAACCATGCTTGTGAGTATCTGGTAGGTTGTTCTGTTCCTGATTCGTTTTTATTTCAGGTCTTATGGCGATGTCTGGCTCTGTTATTGATAGCGAGGTGTATGCCTGGGTAGCTGTATTTGTGCTGCCTTTGAACTCGGCCACCAATCCCATAATATATACGTTGTCGTCATTATTCACTAGCAACATCGGGAACAGGGTGAGTATAAACTATCTCTAGTCCAACTATTGACTTGTGTGTACATGTGTCATCGTTGACTTGTCTGTGCATGTCATCATTGACTTGTCTGTACATGTCATCATTGAATTGTGTGTACATGTGTCATCATTGACTTGTCTGTGCATGTCATCATTGACTTGTCTGTACATGTGTGAGACTTGTGTGTACATGAATCATCATTGACTTGTCTGTACATGTATCATCATTGACTTGTCTGTACATGTGTCATCATTGACATGTGTATACATGTATCATCGTTGACTTGTGTGTACATGTATCATCATTGACTTGTCTGTACATGTATCATCATTGACTTGTCTGTACATGTATCATCATTGACTTGTCTGTACATGTATCATCATTGACTTGTCTGTACATGTATCATCATTGACTTGTCTGTACATGTATCATCATTGACTTGTCTGTACATGTATCATCATTGACTTGTCTGTACATGTATCATCATTGACTTGTCTGTACATGTATCATCATTGACTTGTCTGTACATGTATCATCATTGACTTGTCTGTACATGTATCATCATTGACTTGTCTGTACATGTATCATCATTGACTTGTCTGTACATGTATCATCATTGACTTGTGTGTACATGTATCATCATTGACTTGTCTGTACATGTATCATCATTGACTTGTCTGTACATGTATCATCATTGACTTGTCTGTACATGTATCATCATTGACTTGTCTGTACATGTATCATCATTGACTTGTCTGTACATGTGTCAGACTTGTGTGTACATGTATCATCATTGACTTGTCTGTACATGTATCATCATTGACTTGTCTGTACATGTATCATCATTGACTTGTCTGTACATGTATCATCATTGACTTGTCTGTACATGTATCATCATTGACTTGTCTGTACATGTATCATCATTGACTTGTCTGTACATGTATCATCATTGACTTGTCTGTACATGTATCATCATTGACTTGTGTGTACATGTATCATCATTGACTTGTCTGTACATGTATCATCATTGACTTGTCTGTACATGTATCATCATTGACTTGTCTGTACATGTATCATCATTGACTTGTCTGTACATGTATCATCATTGACTTGTTGTACATGTTAGACTTGTCTGTACATGTGTCATCATTGACTTGTCTGTACATGTGTCATCATTGACTTGTCTGTACATGTATCATCATTGACTTGTGTGTACATGTGTCATCATTGACTTGTGTGGTTGTCTGTACATGTGTCATCATTGACTTGTCTGTAATGTATCATCTTGACTTGTCTGTACATGTTAGTTGTCTGTACATGTGTCATCATTGACTTGTCTGTACATGTGTCATCATTGACTTGTCTGTACATGTGTCATCATTGACTTGTCTGTACATGTATCATCATTGACTTGTCTGTACATGTATCATCATTGACTTGTCTGTACATGTATCATCATTGACTTGTCTGTACATGTTGAGACTTGTCTGTACATGTATCATCATTGACTTGTCTGTACATGTATCATCATTGACTTGTCTGTACATGTTAGACTTGTCTGTATATGTTCATCATTGACTTGTCTGTACATGTGTGAGACTTGTCTGTACATGTATCATCATTGACTTGTCTGTACATGTGTCATCATTGACTTGTCTGTACATGTATCATCATTGACTTGTCTGTACATGTATCATCATTGACTTGTCTGTACATGTATCATCATTGACTTGTCTGTACATGTATCATCATTGACTTGTCTGTACATGTATCATCATTGACTTGTCTGTACATGTATCATCATTGACTTGTCTGTACATGTATCATCATTGACTTGTCTGTACATGTGTGAGACTTGTGTGTACATGTATCATCATTGACTTGTCTGTACATGTATCATCATTGACTTGTCTGTACATGTATCATCATTGACTTGTCTGTACATGTATCATCATTGACTTGTCTGTACATGTATCATCATTGACTTGCCTGTACATGTATCATCATTGACTTGTCTGTACATGTATCATCATTGACTTGTCTGTACATGTGTGAGACTTGTGTGTACATGTATCATCATTGACTTGTCTGTACATGTGTCATCATTGACTGTTGTACATGTATCATCATTGACTTGTCTGTACATGTATCATCATTGACTTGTCTGTACATGTATCATCATTGACGTGTGTGTACATGTATCATCATTGACTTGTCTGTACATGTATCATCATTGACTTGTGTGTACATGTATCATCATTGACTTGTCTGTACATGTATCATCATTGACTTGTCTGTACATGTATCATCATTGACTTGTCTGTACATGTATCATCATTGACTTGTCTGTACATGTATCATCATTGACTTGTCTGTACATGTGTGAGACTTGTGTGTACATGTATCATCATTGACTTGTCTGTACATGTATCACCATTGACTTGTCTGTGCATGTCATCATTGACTTGTCTGTACATGTGTCATCATTGACTTGTCTGTACATGTATCATCATTGACTTGTCTGTACATGTATCATCATTGACTTGTCTGTACATGTGTCATCATTGACTTGTCTATACATGTATCATCATTGACTTGTCTGTACATGTATCATCATTGACTTGTCTGTACATGTATCATCATTGACTTGTCTGTACATGTATCATCATTGACTTGTCTGTACATGTATCATCATTGACTTGTGTGTACATGTATCATCATTGACTTGTGTGTACATGTATCATCATTGACTTGTCTGTACATGTGTGAGACTTGTCTGTACATGTGTCATCATTTACTTTCGATGTGCTCTATAAAAAATAGCCATGACGTGACATGTATATCTTGGACTTCGCGTGAAACTGTGTTATTCTCCTTCTCGATCTGTATATACTATGTTTCGCACAACAAACCAGGAACACAATGAGGGGGATACCTGTATTTAACATAGCTGGTTTATATGTGACGACCTACTATCAAACACAAGACTGTCTAAGAGAAATATCAGGCTTAGTATGCGATAGTTTAATAATAAATATAATATTGCTTTCCATTGCACTATGCACACTTAAGAACACTTATAAATGAATAGGTAAGAATGTGTGTAAATGGCGAGAGACCTTCCAGGAGATAAGTGTGTGTTTCCTCTATAATAGACCGATTATCCTGTGTGTTTTACGTTTATTTACCGTCGCTACCGGTTGCCCATATGAGCGACGCTTCCTGAAGAGATTAGTCATTTTAGATTTTTGGATGATAGTGCAATGATACAGACAGAGACCCATTCCAAAGTCGAGCGGGGCTTGGCTGGTGTTTGTGAACAAGATAGAAAGCGGGGTTCGGCTGGTGTTTGTGAACAAGATAGAAAGCGGGGCTCGGTTGGCGTTTGTGAACAAGATAGAAAGCGGAGCTCGGTTGGTGTTTGTGAACAAGATATAAAGCGGGGCTCGGCTCGTGTTTGTGAACAAGATAGAAAGCGGGGCTCGGCTGGTGTTTGTGAACAAGATAGAAAGCGGGGCTCGGTTGGCGTTTGTGAACACGATAGAAGGCGGGACTCGGTTGGTGTTGTGAACAAGATATAAAGCGGGGCTCGGCTGGTGTTTGTGAACA
This sequence comes from Archivesica marissinica, assembly GCA_014843695.1. NCBI lineage: Eukaryota > Metazoa > Mollusca > Bivalvia > Venerida > Vesicomyidae > Archivesica > Archivesica marissinica. The sequence continues at coordinate 50,004,989 of CM026394.1, forward strand.
AGATAGAAAGCGGGGCTCGGCTGGTGTTTGTGAACAATATAGATAGCGGGGCTCGGCTGGTGTTTGTGAACAAGATAGAAAGCGGGGCTCGGCTGGTGTTTGTGAACAAGATAGAAAGCGGGGCTCGGCTGGTGTTTGTCAACAAGATAGAAAGCGGGTCTCGGCTGGTGTTTGTCAACAAGATAGAAAGTGGGGCTCGGCTGGTGTTTGTGAACAAGATAGAAAGCGGGGCTCGGCTGGTGTTTGTGAACAAGATAGAAAGTGGGGCTCGGCTGGTGTTTGTGAACAAGATAGAAAGCGGAGCTAGGCTGGTGTTTGTGAACAAGATAGAAAGCGAGGCTCGGCTGGTGTTTGTGAACAAGATAGAAAGCGGGGCTCGGCTGGTGTTTGTGAACAAGATAGAAAGCGGGGCTCGGCTGGTGTTTGTGAACAAGATAGAAAGCGGGGCTCGGCTGGTGTTTGTGAACAAGATAGAAAGCGGGGCTCGGCTGGTGTTTGTGAACAAGATAGAAAGCGGGGCTCGGCTGGTGTTTGTGAACAAGATAGAAAGCGGGGCTCGGCTGGTGTTTGTGAACAAGATAGATAGCGGTTCTCGGTTGGTGTTTGTGAACAAGATAGAAAGTGGGGCTCGGCTGGTGTTTGTGAACAAGATAGAAAGCGGTGCTCGGCTGGTGTTTGTGAACAAGATAGATAGCGGTTCTCGGTTGGTGTTTGTGAACAAGATAGAAAGCGAGGCTCGGCTGGTGTTTGTGAACAAGATAGAAAGCGGGGCTCGGCTGGTGTTTGTCAACAAGATAGAAAGCGGGTCTCGGCTGGTGTTTGTCAACAAGATAGAAAGTGGGGCTCGGCTGGTGTTTGTGAACAAGATAGAAAGCGGGGCTCGGCTGGTGTTTGTGAACAAGATAGCAAGTGGGGCTCGGCTGGTGTTTGTGAACAAGATAGAAAGCGGAGCTCGGCTGGTGTTTGTGAACAAGATAGAAAGCGAGGCTCGGCTGGTGTTTGTGAACAAGATAGAAAGCGGGGCTCGGCTGGTGTTTGTGAACAAGATAGAAAGCGGGGCTCGGCTGGTGTTTGTGAACAAGATAGAAAGCGGGGCTCGGCTGGTGTTTGTGAACAAGATAGAAAGCGGGGCTCGGCTGGTGTTTGTGAACAAGATAGAAAGCGGGGCTCGGCTGGTGTTGTGAACAAGATAGAAAGCGGGGCGCGGCTGGTGTTTGTGAACAAGATAGATAGCGGTTCTCGGTTGGTGTTTGTGAACAAGATAGAAAGTGGGGCTCGGCTGGTGTTTGTGAACAAGATAGAAAGCGGGGCTCGGCTGGTGTTTGTGAACAAGATAGAAAGCGGGGCTCGGCTGGTGTTTGTGAACAAGATAGATAGCGGTTCTCGGTTGGTGTTTGTGAACAATATAGATAGCAATAGTGGAATCGTACCCTCGCATTTCTAGGTCGCACAATTATAGCTGTATATAGAATTGTTATAATACTTATTCACTTTTTTACATCGTTATTTGGGCATATAGACACTTCTTCGTGTACTAATATCATCTGCAGTTGAAAACAGTACACTTAGATAACAAACAGCCGAAACACATTACACTGCGGGTGGCGTTGTTCTGCAGCGCATGCAATGTGAGGCGAAATGTGTGCACATTGCTTCCGCTAATGGTTGTAAAGCAACAAATAAATTGCCTATTAAATACATAGTAAAAAGTAAAACATACAGTATGTTCATTTATATTTCCAATATTTCATTTCTTCTGATACCACATACACTGTGAAGAGGTATTCAAATCAGCCTGAAACACACTAGGAATAGTTCAAATGTTGTGTTTCAAATGGCCAGTGCTCACCTGTGAATAACGTCACTGTCTTTACACACTGTATTCTTCCGCCAAATAATACAGTATACCAAATTTCAGTTGTGTGTGTGTTTTTACGTTTATTTATCGTCGCTACCGGTTGCCCATATGAGCGACGCCTCCTGAAGAGATTAGTTATTTTAGATTGTGGAGGATAGTGCATGATACAGACAGAGACCCATTCCAGATCTCCTCTGGTTCTTTTACGTGCACGCTTTCAGTTTGCAATGGCCTGAATTATTATACCACATCTTTTCTACACATCAACTAGTCAGAAGTCTTCTCAAGTTACATAATTTCCAAAAACACACAAAACCTATACACTGCCTGTCATGAAAATGTATTTTTACCCAAACAAAAATAATATATTTATTGGGACTACATTCGACCGCGGATGCACTTCTGCCTATTTACGTATACACAACGTAATACATTAGGTGCAATGCCTTGCAAAATACATCATGCTTACAAAAGAAATAAGTAAAATGCAACCTTATGCAATAAATTTAATTATCTGTCAATTGTTTTGTTCTATCGATATGTTAAGTTTTGTATTTGCAACAACGGCTGCGCGGATAAGTGAGTTTATTTTACCTGGGCCATATCAACGTGCTTTATTATAATGGATAATTATAGCCCCTCTGGAGCCGTTACAATTGTGCCCGTAGGCAAGGCATTTAAATTCCACATTGCCTCTTCTCTCTCCCTCGTGGCGATAGATTCCATTAGGAATGAGGTCTCGAGAGTGATTAATATAAGTTGTAATAACTTGTTTCGCAATCGAGCTAAAATAAATTTGTATAAACTAATTATAATGGATCTACCACGGGGTCGGTTTAAAATTAGTATACTGCACGGACAATTAATTCTTGGTTTAAACATATGTATTCGTTCATAATGTACAGTACATTATATATTATTCTAATATCTAAATTCATTATTGTGCCTACTTCAGTTCAAGAAGATGTGTTCACTAGGACAGAAAAACAACAACACCATGACAGGTATATATTTAGCCGAACTAAGTATCAAGCAACGCATTGTGTGAACAAGGTATGACACATGTAGTCGTATTGACTGTATTGAGGGCTATCCACAAACTGCGGCATGACATCGTCTGCCGCAACTCTTACACATTTCATTAGCGGTAATGTCATTAATGGTATACTACACGTTTCAAACTAATCACGTGGCAAAGAAAAAAATGCACGATTTCGGCTAATTTACAATCCCGACCGCCTTAGTGTGAACATTGCACTCTGGAATATATTATAATTGCCTTAATTTGGTTTCCATTTTAAAACATTTCTAGAAGCCGTTGAGGCAGTCAAACTACAAAAGATGTATGACAGTGATATGATAACACTCAACTATCGCCCTAGCGTACGAACATTAACAAGTCATATGGAGAAGCATATTCTATATCAACGAGACATGACAGCAGTCTCCAAGGCCGTGGCAGAAGCATTGCATTTCCTACACAAACTTGGATATGTCGCTGGACCATTTACCTGTGACGAGGTATTGCTCGGACTAAACAAATCCGGGGTCAGTATGTATATGTTATAGTGTAGCCTTGCAATTTATAATTATGATATTTAATTTACAAAATAAGAAATTTTCAAATGTATTTAATTTACAAAATAAGAAATTTTCAAATGTAAAATGACGACTAATTATTTGCTGTTCTACTGCTCCGTTCATGGCATCTGTTTCACATTATTGAGTTCTCTCATGCCAAGCAACCCAGAAACATGACAGTACCTCAACGCAATTCCAAAATGTATTAAACATACAACGCATTTATTATTAATCCACAGACTGTACTCATTTTAAAAAAATTAGTTTTCCCTTTTTCTCGATGACTAATTGAGTGTTCCATTTGAAAGTTGTATCTAGCTGTATGTTTCCAGGTACCAGTTTTGATGAAGCAGTGAAAGATGGGAATATTATTTCACTGTTCTACTCTTTTCGCAATGCATTTCAGAATCGCGCCATTTAACGTGCTAAAACGCATGGTTGTCCATCAGTATAAAAGAAAAGTACACTTGGTTGTAGTGTATGATCGAATTATAATTCACTCAATACCATTTTAAGTTTAAACTTTATTTATTTTACAACGATTGCGATGTAAGTTCTAACAACTTATATTAATCACTCATTGGTGCGGATGAAAGCGTAAATGTGTCATTTGTGTGGGAAGAAACCGGAGTACCGGAGAAAACCCACCTGTCCGATCTTGCGACCACCGTACTATAGCATTGACAGCTACCATTGTTACACTTGACTTGTACGGATAATCTTACTATTGTGTTCTATAATGCGTTCGTTATGTTATGTTATATTTCGGGTTTTACGCCTGCAATCAGCACCATTTTGGGCTATATCGCCGGCGGGCAGTTTACCTAACAACACCTTTCCTGGGCAGGCTCCAGCGGTTAACCAGTACTTGGGTGCACCAACCTCCGTAAGAAACTTCCAACTTTTTCATATAAATGAGACACGGCCTGAGCGGGGCTCGAACCCGTGACCATCAGTGATGATAGGTTACAGTGGTATACAAGTCAGTGACCTTAACCACTCGGCTACGGAGGCGGACTAATGCGTTCGTAAGCTGTGAACACATATCAACTATTTCTGAGACTATCTTGTAATCAATTGCTTTCTCAATAGTTCTAAGCATGCATTGATATATTGCCAGAACTCGTCTCGAGTACAATTATAGTATTGTATACGGGAATCAGAAATGTATTGAAGACAAGCCAATTTGTAATATATGCTAGACATGTAATTATTAAAGACAATCGCACAGTTAGGTAACATCTGATTAAAAAGCATGTCCTTGTCACACGTGGGGCGATATATGCAAAACTGAAATATACAGAGATCGTTCTCGTGTACTACATGTACAGTAATATATGATAACAACGGTAACACGCTGGACTGGTAATCCAGGGATCGCAGGTTTGATCCCTCGTCTGACCCTAATAAAATTAACAGTCTTTCAGATGGGACGTTAAACCGAGGTATCGTGCTTTACACCATGTACGTAAAGGAACCAGAGGATACTCTGGGATGGGTCTCTGTCTGTTTCATTGCACTATCCTCCATAAATCTAAAATGACTAATATCTTAAGGAGGCGTCGGTCATATGGGCAACGGGTAGCGACGATAAATAAATGTAAATCACACTTGCACTGCATGTACAGTAATATATGATAACCAAGTTATACATAGAGAACTCCGTGGGATATTATCTCAGAATGCGCTTCCTCTATTGAAATATGGAAATTCAATGTCCTTACTTATCCGTGTACAGTCAAACCTATCTTAAGCAGCCAGCCAAAGGATTCACAGAAAGTGGCTGATTAACACAGGTGGCTGCTTAATTACTGTATAATATAGTAACATATTGGGAATATGGAAACTGGCTGCTTAATACAGGTTAGCTGCTTAATTGAGGTGACCACTAACACAGGTTTGACTGTATAATACAGGTTAGCTGCTTAATGGAGGTGACCACTAACACAGGTTTGACTGTATAATACAGGTTAGCTGCTTAATGGAGGTGACCACTAACACAGGTTTGACTGTATAATACAGGTTAGCTGCTTAATGGAGGTGACCACTAACACAGGTTTGACTGTATAATACAGGTTAGCTGCTTAATGGAGGTGACCACTAACACAGGTTTGACTGTATAATACAGGTTGGCTGCTTAATGGAGGTGACCACTAACACAGGTTTGAATGTATACTGAATTTTTATCTTATTTGACTATTTATTATAATAACTGGTTGTTTTGTACATTTATTAGATGATATACCATGTCAGTCTGCTTGCTATGCCGATATACTCGGATACAAGCGAAGACATAAGTGGGGACATAGGTAACCTCGGACTAGTCGTTAAACGAATGATTGCAGAGTGCAACGAGAGGTGGACACTGACGAGGAATAAAATCATTCCAAAAGAGTTAGATACTGTCTTCGAATTCACGCAAAGCGAGACTGAATACACATTCCCGACAGAATGATTTACCAACGCTTCTTCGGAACATGTGCTGTTTTATAAAGTGTAATATAGTCGTGACAATGTGTAACATTGATTAGGATCAAGTTATGAGAGACATCGCTCAGTTACTGCCCCTGAATACTCACTAAAAGTATATAGGTCCTATTAAGTGTTTTCCTCTGTTTTTATCGTTGTTTCCTTTGCACAACATGATAGCAATTTTATTCCACTATCGCTTTATATGATTATTGATTATTAAATTACTATATCTCGACAGATCTCCTACAGTATAGCAATGGTAACTTATTTGTAAAACAATGTTAGCAGTTAATTAACACGATTTTTTATAAAATCACAATTATCATACCGCAACATCTGGTTAGGGAACAACAGTAAAAACCAAGGATTCTAGGATTCTAAGTAAAAGGACCTATTCACATTTTGGAATAAATCAGACTATATCTGCCAAGGGAGGTAATAGAAAATTAGAGATCTCTCTCATTGAGTAGTAAATTGTTTAATGATAAGAAACCTAGTTACAGTTCGTAATGTAGGTCATACTTATTTTGTACTTTTAAAATAGACTTACCCATAACGAGGTAACTCACCTCTATAACTATTCAATTACATAAAACGTGGATCTGCATGTACTAAAATGCTTCACTCCCTTGTAATTATTTTGATTGGACTAGGCCATGTTTAATAACACGTTTGTTTATAAATCGGACTGTACACCACGTGTGTATTATTGTTTCATGTTGTGTTTGCCATATTTGTGTGTTTGGATATTATACTCAAAACGATACTTAGAAACTTCACATTTGTATGTATCTAAGTATAGAAAAACGTAAATGTTGTAACTGTGTAATAAAAGATAAAAATGAAAACATACAGTTATTATAGTACTTTCCATTTAGCACCAGTAGTTTCCGATTCAGAATTCTAATGATTTGGATGGTGGCGTAGACTATTTGTCTGTGTGGGCGGACTCCGTGGACGAGTGGTTACGGTCAGTGTCTTGTAGTTTCAAATCCCACTTGAGGTATCGAATTATTTCATGCGAGGAAGCCATCCAGCTGACTTGCGGACAGTCCGTGGTTCTACCTCTGCACCTGTTCGTTTCTGAAATACTTCCCTCCAGAAATACTATCTGCCGAGTCGCCATAAGCTGTTGTCCTAAGCTGTTCGTGCGACGTTATACACCCCACACCCCCCCCCCCAACGTGACTTTGTTATATACATATATCATTCACTTATTGAGATTGTGGAATCGTTTAAATATGTAGGTGTTCCTCTATACAAGAACGGTAATTGGAATCGAACACAAACAATTGTAGCTCAGCACGCCTCTTTTTCTTTACATAAATTATGTATTGCTTTTAACCAAGTAGAATTCCCAACTTCTAGAAAGTTAAACCTGTTTGACTCTCTAGTCGCACCAATTTTAAATTATTCAGCAGAATTATGGGGCTACCATGATGCACCCGATGTTGAATTAATACGTTCCAAATTGTGTAGAAAAATACGCTTAAGGCGCTCAACAAACCTGAATGCACTATATGGAGAACTTGGTTGTCTCCCCATGTCCGCTCAACAAACCTGAATGCACTATATGGAGAACTCGGTTGTCTCCCCATGTCCGCTCAACAAACCTGAATGCACTATATGGAGAACTCGGTTGTCTCCCCATGTCCGCTCAACAAACCTGAATGCACTATATGGAGAACTTGGTTGTCTCCCCATGTCCGCTCAACAAACCTGAATGCACTATATGGAGAACTTGGTTGTCTCCCCATGTCCGCTCAACAAACCTGAATGCACTATATGGAGAACTTGGTTGTCTCCCCATGTCCGCTCAACAAACCTGAATGCACTATATGGAGAACTCGGTTGTCTCCCCATGTCGATACGTAGAAAACTATTAATGATAAAATACTGGATACAATTATTAACCTTACCAGAAGATTCAATACTTTATAAAACTTACCTAATGTTGAAAACTGATGTTGAAAATGGAAATTATCACAACAAAATGAACTGGGTTTATCAACTAAAAAATATTATCGATACATGAGTTATTTGTGGTAAAAACCAGTCAAAAATGCTTATTAATTACAATACTATAAAATTACGCATACTAGACATATATTATCAAAGTTGGTATACTGCTATCAATAACTCTGGACGTCTAGAGACATACAGTTTATTTAAAAATGAATCTTTCAACCTTATCTTGATTATATTAAAGATAAAAAATACAGAATTTCTCTTACACGATTTAAAATATCCTCACATGATCTAGCTATCGAACGTGGTCGCTACCACGAAACCAAAGATTATGTATTTATTGCAATTCTAGAATTGTGGAAAATGAGTATCACTTCATATTAATTTGCTCACACTACTCAAACCTAAGATCGAAATTCATTAAAAGATACTACCATACTTGGCCGACTGTACATACATTTATTAATCTTTTGTCAAGCAAATTAAAAATACATTGGTCTTTCCAAATTTATATATTTTGCAAATAAGCAACGAAACTAACGCATATTTTACACATATATTTGAACTTGTGATTGTGCTCTTTTGTAAAGTTCCAGTTCACTGCCTGTTTTTACTTAATTGCTACAAACATGTATACTGTTTTATGCAATAGATGATGATTCCGTGTATTTACCCTCGCCACCGGTAAACCATATGGGCGAGCTGTTTTATGCAATAAACTTATTGTATTGTATATATACGATATAACACATTTTAATCCAAACAAATAGCTATTGTTATTGTAATGGAGCTATATAATCTAAGCAGGTCAGCTCTATATACAATCTATGTGCCAACTCTTACAAGACCAGCGCAACAACACGACAAACACAATGTCATTGTGATTATGAAATGAACTGTTGCCTAACATTTGATCGATGTGCTCATACAACTACTTGATACGTATGTCATTTCCTGTTGTCGTGTTGGCAGGATAACACAAAGCTGTATTATATACTAGGTTATAACGGCTTAATGGTCTCCAGATCCCATCCAGCTACATTGTATACATATGCAAGGCGAACACTGGACAATAATACAATTCAAATAACGAGAAATGAGCAAGCACAATACCAACATTGACGTGGAAGTCTGCATTGGAAGATTCATGAATAGTGCTTGCCTCTACTGCTTGGACATAGCTGCTCATGGATTGGGCTTGCCTCTACTACCTGGACATAGCTGCTCATGGATAGTGCTTGTCTCTACTGCCTGGACATAGCTGCGTATGGATAGTGCTTGCCTCTACTGCCTGGACATAGCTGCTTTTGGATAGTGCTTGCCTCTACTGCTTGGACATAGCTGATCATGAATAGTGCTTGCCTCTACTGCCTGGACATAGCTGCTCATGGATAGTGCTTGCCTCTACTGCCTGGACATAGCTGCACATGGATAGTGCTTGCCTCTACTGCCTGGACATAGCTGCGCATGAATAGTGCTTGCCTCTACTGCCTGGACATAGCTGCCCATGGATAGTGCTTGCCTCTACTGTCTGGACATAGCTGCCCATGGATAGTGCTTGCCTCTACTGTCTGGACATAGCTGCCCATGGGTAGTGCTTGCCTCTACTGCCTGGACATAGCTGCCCATGGATAGTGCTTGCCTCTACTGCCTGGACATAGCTACTCATGGATAGTGCTTGTCTCTACTGCATGGACATAGCTGCTTATGGATAGTGCTTGCCTCTACTGTCTGGACATAGCTGCTCATGGATAGTGCTTGCCTCTACTGTCTGGACATAGCTGCCCATGGATAGTGCTTGCCTCTACTGTCTGGACATATCTGCCCATGGATAGTGCTTGCCTCTACTGCCTGGACATAGCTGCTTATGTATAGTGCTTGCCTCTACTGCCTGGACATAGCTGCCCATGGATAGTGCTTGCCTCTACTGTCTGGACATAGCTGCCCATGGATAGTGCTTGCCTCTACTGTCTGGACATATCTGCCCATGGATAATGCTTGCCTCTACTGCCTGGACATAGCTGCTTATGTATAGTGCTTGCCTCTACTGCCTGGACATAGCTGCCCATGAATAGTGCTTGCCTCTACTGCCTGGACATAGCTGCTTATGAATAGTGCTTGTCTCTACTGCCTGGACATAGCTGCTCATGGATAGTGTTTGCCTCTACTGCCTGTACATAGCTGCCCATGAATAGTGCTTGCCTCTACTGCTTGTACATAGCTGCCCATGAATAGTGCTTGCCTCTACTGTCTGGACATAGCTGCCCATGGACAGTGCTTGCCTCTACTGCCTGGACATAGCTGCTTATGGATAGTGCTTGCCTCTACTGCCTGGACATAGCTGCTCATGAATAGATAAATGCTGTACATGCCTCACCGTCGTGAACATCGGCATGGCGCCCAATTCAATATCAAATCATGTTCCAAGTGACACGTACGTTCTTAAAGCGGAAACACATCGGTGAAAAAGGCAATTATCAACAGAATGTAATTTGCTATTATATGGTATCATTTTTGTCCAACAATTTGTCACAGACTCTGAATATTTCAACTAATAAACAAGCTTCGCATATGCTGTTTGTTGACAACAAAACTATTCAAAAAGGGTCAACAGACATGCGTAATACAACGCGCATCATGAATAACATTTATGGTACCGATTTACCGTTATATCTCACAGTTGTGTCATGATACCATTAAGCCAGTATGAACTATTATGCAATGTATTTTGATGTGATCCAAAGGCCCGGCGCTTCACATCCCCAAGCCTAAAGTATGGCAGTCATATGTAAATGTCTTAACGGAAGCACATACACAACTCAAACTATGTTTGCAATGGGCAGCACTTGCGATCGTTTATTCACTGTAATGCCGAGGTTAATTACAAGTACAAGACAAATGTGTTCACATCTCTTTCACTGTACTACATGTAGTCTCCGTGGTCTAGTGGTTAAGGCGTCCGATTACGGAGCGGGGAGGTCAAAGGTTCGAGTCTCGCCAGGGGTTCGTTCTGATATGGCCGGGTTGTGAGCCGCCAGCTATTTAAATAATCGTTACCGATTGCCTACCAGCCTGGCATATAAGCATAGGATTCGGGAAGTACTGATGTTCATTAAAAGAGGTGTCTCATAAGTCAGAAATGACTGGCCCTTTAAATAGGGGTGACAGTATAATAAACAAACACTTTATTATTTTTTTACTTTACTTTAATTATAGTCGAATCCATGACACGTAGCCTCGGCGCAGACCGAGATACGAGGGTAAAAACCAGAGGTAAAAATCATTAATCATAATGCAAAGTATCTCTGGAAAACTGTATCCAATGTACCTCAAGGATGTTTCATATATTTTACTAACAACATATCTTTGATTGTAGATTAAAATATTTATCAAACGATAACATAGTCGTACTCGGTTTTACGATATAATGCATGATACTTATAACAATAACGAATCTGAATTCAATTCTATTTTAACATTTAAATCAATATGGAAACCCGTTCATAGATCTCATTCCCGAAACAATTCGAATTTGAATAGCGAAATTGCTTGTGAAACGATCTACGCCTCGCATAGAACTGACGATCAATCGAATCATATCATATCACATGAACAAACACGCACTCAGTCATGCGATCTTTGGAACACCAGTCCAGTGTGTTAACCACTGGACTACAGATCCGTCTGTGGACTCATACTCTATCCTAAATGAACATATTATACTGTTGTTTAGTATTGATTGTCTCCCTTATACCAATATGTTTTGAATGTGACATCGTTTGAATCATTCTGTTCTCTGATTCGTCATTTGATATGTTCGCAAATGCCATGAAAAACCCAGTACATGTAAGTGACAACTTAACCTACTGCAGTGTAATTCTCATTTCTAAGAACACTGTTAGGATTTCTCAGAATAGTGTGGTGAAAATTACACCAAATATCACAAAACTTGTGTAAGTGAATGGAAGCGCTCAATACTATTATTATGTTATATTTCGGGTTTTACGCCTGCATCAGCACCATTTCGGGCTATATCGCCGGCGGGCAGTTTACCTAACAACACCATTCCTGGGCAGGCTCCAGCGGTTAACCAGTACTTGGGTGCACCAACCTCCGTAGGAAACTGCCAACTTTTTCATATAAATGAGACATGGTCTGAGCGAGGCTCGAACCCGTGACCATCAGTGATGATAGGTTACAGTGGTATACAAGTCAGCGACCTTAACCACTCGACCACGGAGTCGGACTCAATACTATTATAACAATGCACAGTTCATTTACTGGCGTATCTAGGCGACATCACTGTTTTATTATAAACATAATACTATATGCATTAGAAACCGAGTACATCAGCACACCTATAAAACAAACCCAAAATAAAGCTATATAAGCAAGAAAGGTAGCACGCAGTGTAGTGATAGCGCAGTGGATGCGCGTTCGCTTCAGGTCCGGAGTTTTTGTTTATACAAATTTATTTTAGCTCGATTGCGAAACAAGTTATTTCAACTTATATTAATCACTCTCGAGACCTCATTCCTGATGGAATCCATCGCCACGAGGGAGAGAGAAGAGGCAATGTGGAATTTAAATGCCTTGCCTAAGGGCACAATCGTAACGGCTCCAGTGAAGCTCGAACTCCGGACCTGAAGCGAACGCCTATCCACTGCGCTATCACGACTTCCACGTCCGGAGTTCGAACCCCGCTGGAGCCGTTACGATTGTGCCCTTAGGCAAGGCATTTAAATTCCACGTTGCCTCTTCTCTCTCCCTCGTGGCGATGGATTCCATCAGGAATGAGGTCTCGAGAGTGATTAATATAAGTTGAAATAACTTGTTTCGCAATCGAGCTAAAATAAATTTGTATAAACTAAAGGTAGCACGCACATGTTAATCAGTATAGTATACACCAATACATGCCATCTATATTATTGGACCTGAGTGGCCGAGTGGTTACGGTCATTGACTTCAAATCGCTTGCCCCTCATCGCTGTAGATTTGGACCCCACTAGGAGTGTAGAACTGGTTCATGTGAGGAAGCTAGGCTTTCGTAAGGTCGGTGGTTGTTAACATCCTACCGGTTCAGCTTGTATAGAGAGTATTTGACAGTGTATTAACATAATATTAAGCACTAGCTGATAAGCTAGTCATTTCATTAACAATGTCTGATTTGACCCGAGGGAGCAGTATAGCGTAATGAATTTATTCACCCCCACTCTGAACTTCCGTTGGCACATGTATACAGATCCAACCACGCGTAGTACATATTGTTTTTATATTGTTTTCAATTGTCTTCATATTGTAGAATTTACTTACAGTATAATATTAATTTAACTAAAACACTGATTGTGCCAGTGCAATGGACATGCTTATTTATACAAATTTATTTTAGCTCGATTGCGAAACAAGTTCTTTCAACTTATATTAATCACTCTCGAGACCTCATTCCTGGTGGAATCCATCGCCACGAGGGAGAGAGAAGAGGCAACGTGGAATTTAAATGCCTTGCCTAAGGGCACAATCGTAACGGCTCCAGCGGGGCTCGAACTCCGGACCTTTCGCACCTGAAGCGAACGCGCATCCACTGCGCTATCACGACTTCCACCGGACATGCTTGACCTCCTTCAGAAATCCATTATTCGATGGGGGGAAAAATTACGCATTTCCGTAAATTTATGAATATCTAGATGACTAGTTGTACTCACTGAGCCATCCGTCCGTCCGTCCGTCCGTTACATTAATGGGAACTTATATAACTAGGAGAATACACGATATATTGTCTAGTACTCTATAGTTAGCTGCTAATTGGCTATGATTATTTTCCGTGGCTAATAAAACAAAGGGGATATCAATGGGATAGTCACGTAAGTATGCATTCGTGAGATAGTCTGTCCGTCCATCTGCCTGTCCGCGCCCATAAAATGGTACACTACCTGGCTAGAAGGACAATGGGTATACTGTCGTACTGTATAGGCGTTATTTGGCTATTAGCAACTTTTATTTCGCTATGAATTCCGTTCTATAGAGAATAGTGGGCTAGCCACCTAAGGTCATATTTTGGGTACTTACATCAGTTCGTCTTTCTGTATCACGTGCGCTGGCATTATTCGATGCGTATTCAAATACCAAATGCCATATTATTCGACACTATTACACCACGCTAGGGAATACGTACAGTACTATTTCTCGACGTTACATGTAGTATAGCTCATAGTGTCCACACTAGGGAGTACGTACAGTACTATTTCTCGACGTTACATGTAGCATATCTCATAGTGTCCACGCTAGGGTGTACGTGTAGTACTATTTCTCGACGTTACATGTAGCATATCTCATAGTGTCCACGCTAGGGAGTACGTACCGTACTATTTCTCGACGTTACATGTAGTATATATCATAGTGTCCACGCTAGGGTGTACGTGTAGTACTATTTCTCGACGTTACATGTAGTATATCTCATAGTGTCCACGCTAGGGAGTACGTACAGTACTATTTCTCGACGTTACATGTAGTATATATCATAGTGTCCACGCTAGGGAGTACGTACAGTACTATTTCTCGACGTTACATGTAGCATATCTCATAGTGTCCACGCTAGGGAGTACGTACAGTACTATTTCTCGACGTTACTGTAGCATATCTCATAGTGTCCACGCTAGGGAGTACGTACAGTACTATTTCTCGACGTTACATGTAGCATATCTCATAGTGTCCACGCTAGGGAGTACGTACAGTACTATTTCTCGACGTTACATGTAGCATATCTCATAGTGTCCACGCTAGGGAGTACGTACAGTACTATTTCTCGACGTTACATGTAGCATATCTCATAGTGTCCACGCTAGTGAGTACGTACAGTACTATTTCTCGACGTTACATGTAGCATATCTCATAGTGTCCACGCTAGGGAGTACGTGAGTACTATTTCTCGACGTTACATGTAGTATATCTCATAGTGTCCACGCTAGGGAGTACGTGTAGTACTATTTCTCGACGTTACATGTAGCATATCTCATAGTGTCCACGCTAGGGTGTACGTAGTACTATTTCTCGACGTTACATGTAGTATATCTCATAGTGTCCACGCTAGTGAGTACGTACAGTACTATTTCTCGGCGTTACATGTAGTATATATCATAGTGTCCACGCTAGGGAGTACGTACATAACTATTTCTCGACGTTACATGTAGCATATCTCATAGTGTCCACGCTAGGGAGTATGTACCGTACTATTTCTCGACATTACATGTAGTATATATCATAGTGTCCACGCTAGTGAGTATGTACAGTACTATTTCTCGACGTTACATGTAGCATATCTCATAGTGTCCACGCTAGTGAGTACGTGCAGTACTATTTCTCGACGTTACATGTAGTATATCTCATAGTGTCCACGCTAGGGAGTACGTGTAGTACTATTTCTCGACGTTACATGTAGCATATCTCATAGTGTCCACGCTAGGGAGTATGTACCGTACTATTTCTCGACATTACATGTAGTATATATCATAGTGTCCACGCTAGTGAGTATGTACAGTACTATTTCTCGACGTTACATGTAGCATATCTCATAGTGTCCACGCTAGTGAGTACGTGCAGTACTATTTCTCGACGTTACATGTAGTATATCTCATAGTGTCCACGCTAGGGAGTACGTGTAGTACTATTTCTCGACGTTACATGTAGCATATCTCATAGTGTCCACGCTAGGGAGTATGTACCGTACTATTTCTCGACATTACATGTAGTATATATCATAGTGTCCACGCTAGTGAGTATGTACAGTACTATTTCTCGACGTTACATGTAGCATATCTCATAGTGTCCACGCTAGTGAGTACGTACAGTACTATTTCTCGATGTTACATGTAGTATATCTCATAGTGTCCACGCTAGGGAGTACGTACCGTACTATTTCTCGACGTTACATGTAGCAAATCTCATAGTGTCCACGCTAGGGAGTACGTACAGTACTATTTCTCGACGTTACATGTAGCATATCTCATAGTGTCCACACTAGGGAGTACGTACAGTACTATTTCTCGACGTTACATGTAGTATATCTCATATTGTCCACGCTAGGGAGTACGTACAGTACTATTTCTCGATGTAGCATATCTCAGTGTCCACGCTAGTGAGTACGTACAGTACTATTTCTCGACGTTACATGTAGTATATCTCATAGTGTCCACGCTAGTGAGTACGTACAGTACTATTTCTCGACGTTACATGTAGTATATCTCATAGTATCCACGCTAGTGAGTACGTACAGTACTATTTCTCGGCGTTACATGTAGTATATCTCATAGTGTCCACGCTAGTGAGTACGTACAGTACTATTTCTCGGCGTTACATGTAGTATATCTCATAGTGTCCACGCTAGGGAGTACGTACATAACTATTTCTCGACGTTACATGTAGCATATCTCATAGTGTCCACGCTAGGGAGTACGTACAGTACTATTTCTCGATGTAGCATATCTCATAGTGTCCATGCTAGGGAGTACGTACAGTACTATTTCTCGATGTTACATGTAGCATATCTCATAGTGTCCACGCTAGTGAGTACGTGCAGTACTATTTCTCGACGTTATATGTAGTATATCTCATAGTGTCCACGCTAGGGAGTACGTGTAGTACTATTTCTCGGCGTTACATGTAGTATATCTCATAGTGTCCATGCTAGTGAGTACGTACAGTACTATTTCTCGGCGTTACATATAGCATATCTCATACTATCCACGATAGGCAGTACGTACAGTACTATTTCTCGACGTTACATGTAGCATATCTCATAGTGTACACGCTAGTGAGTACGTACAGTACTATTTCTCGACGTTACATGTAGTATATCACATAGTGTCCATGCTAGGGAGTACGTAGAGTACTATATCTCGACGTTACATGTAGCATATCTCATAGTGTCCACGCTAAGGAGTACGTACAGTACTATTTCTCGATGTAGCATATCTCATAGTGTCCACGCTAGTGAGTACGTACAGTACTATTTCTCGACGTTACATGTAGCATATCTCATAGTGTCCACGCTAGTGAGTACGTGCAGTACTATTTCTCGACGTTACATGTTGCATATCTCATAGTGTCCACGCTAGGGAGTACGTACAGTACTATATACCGACGTTACGTGTAGCATATCTCATAGTGTCCACGCTAGGGAGTACGTACAGTACTATATACCGACGTTACGTGTAGCATATCTCATAGTGTCCACGCTAGGGAGTACGTACAGTACTATATACCGACGTTACATGCAACATATCGCATAGTGTCCACGCTAGGGAGTACGTACAGTACTATTTCTCGACGTTACATGTAGCATATCTCATAGTGTCCACGCTAGTGAGTACGTACAGTACTATTTCTCGACGTTACATGTAGTATATCTCATAGTGTCCACGCTAGGTAGTATGTACAGTACTATTTCTCTACGTTACGTGTAACATATCTCATAATGTCCACGCTAGGTAGTACACGTGTACAGTACTATATCTCGACGTTACATGTAGCATATCTCATAGTGTCCATGCTAGTGAGTACGTACAGTACTATTTCTCGACGTTACATGTAGCATATCGCATAGTGTTCACGCTAGGGAGTATGTACAGTACTATTTCTCGACGTTACATGTAGCATACCTCATAGTGTCCACGCTAGGGAGTACGTACAGTACTATTTCTCGACGTTACATGTAGCATACCTCATAGTGTCCACGCTAGGGAGTATGTACAGTACTATTTCTCGACGTTACATGTAGCATACCTCATAGTGTCCACGCTAGGGAGTACGTGCAGTACTATTTCTCGACGTTACATGTTGCATATCTCATAGTGTCCACGCTAGGGAGTACGTACAGTACTATATCTCGACGTTACATGTAGCATATCTCATAGTGTCCACGCTAGGGAGTACGTACAGTACTATATACCGACGTTACGTGTAGCATATCTCATAGTGTCCACGCTAGGGAGTACGTACAGTACTATATACCGACGTTACATGCAACATATCGCATAGTGTCCACGCTAGGGAGTACGTACAGTACTATATACCGACGTTACGTGTAGCATATCTCATAGTGTCCACGCTAGTGAGTACGTACAGTACTATTTCTCGATGTTACATGTAGCATATCTCATAGTGTCCACGCTAGTGAGTACGTACAGTACTATTTCTCGACGTTACATGTAGTATATCTCATAGTGTCCACGCTAGGGAGTATGTACAGTACTATTTCTCTACGTTACGTGTAACATATCTCATAATGTCCACGCTAGGTAGTACACGTGTACAGTACTATATCTCGACGTTACATGTAGCATATCTCATAGTGTCCATGCTAGTGAGTACGTACAGTACTATTTCTCGATGTTACATGTAGTATATCTCATAGTGTCCACGCTAGGGAGTACGTACCGTACTATTTCTCGACGTTACATGTAGCAAATCTCATAGTGTCCACGCTAGGGAGTACGTACAGTACTATTTCTCGACGTTACATGTAGCATATCTCATAGTGTCCACACTAGGGAGTACGTACAGTACTATTTCTCGACGTTACATTTAGTATATCTCATATTGTCCACGCTAGGGAGTACGTACAGTACTATTTCTCGATGTAGCATATCTCAGTGTCCACGCTAGTGAGTACGTACAGTACTATTTCTCGACGTTACATGTAGTATATCTCATAGTGTCCACGCTAGTGAGTACGTACAGTACTATTTCTCGACGTTACATGTAGTATATCTCATAGTATCCACGCTAGTGAGTACGTACAGTACTATTTCTCGGCGTTACATGTAGTATATCTCATAGTGTCCACGCTAGTGAGTACGTACAGTACTATTTCTCGGCGTTACATGTAGTATATCTCATAGTGTCCACGCTAGGGAGTACGTACATAATTATTTCTCGACGTTACATGTAGCATATCTCATAGTGTCCACGCTAGGGAGTACGTACAGTACTATTTCTCGATGTAGCATATCTCATAGTGTCCATGCTAGGGAGTACGTACAGTACTATTTCTCGATGTTACATGTAGCATATCTCATAGTGTCCACGCTAGTGAGTACGTGCAGTACTATTTCTCGACGTTATATGTAGTATATCTCATAGTGTCCACGCTAGGGAGTACGTGTAGTACTATTTCTCGGCGTTACATGTAACATATCTCATAGTGTCCACGCTAAGGAGTACGTACAGTACTATTTCTCGATGTAGCATATCTCATAGTGTCCACGCTAGTGAGTACGTACAGTACTATTTCTCGACGTTACATGTAGCATATCTCATAGTGTCCACGCTAGTGAGTACGTGCAGTACTATTTCTCGACGTTACATGTTGCATATCTCATAGTGTCCACGCTAGGGAGTACGTACAGTACTATATACCGACGTTACGTGTAGCATATCTCATAGTGTCCACGCTAGGGAGTACGTACAGTACTATATACCGACGTTACATGCAACATATCGCATAGTGTCCACGCTAGGGAGTACGTACAGTACTATATACCGACGTTACGTGTAGCATATCTCATAGTGTCCACGCTAGTGAGTACGTACAGTACTATTTCTCGACGTTACATGTAGCATATCTCATAGTGTCCACGCTAGGTAGTATGTACAGTACTATTTCTCTACGTTACGTGTAACATATCTCATAATGTCCACGCTAGGTAGTACACGTGTACAGTACTATATCTCGACGTTACATGTAGCATATCTCATAGTGTCCATGCTAGTGAGTACGTACAGTACTATTTCTCGACGTTACATGTAGCATATCGCATAGTGTTCACGCTAGGGAGTATGTACAGTACTATTTCTCGACGTTACATGTAGTATATCTCATAGTGTCCACGCTAGGGAGTATGTACAGTACTATTTCTCTACGTTACGTGTAACATATCTCATAATGTCCACGCTAGGTAGTACACGTGTACAGTACTATATCTCGACGTTACATGTAGCATATCTCATAGTGTCCATGCTAGTGAGTACGTACAGTACTATTTCTCGATGTTACATGTAGTATATCTCATAGTGTCCACGCTAGGGAGTACGTACCGTACTATTTCTCGACGTTACATGTAGCAAATCTTATAGTGTCCACGCTAGGGAGTACGTACAGTACTATTTCTCGACGTTACATGTAGCATATCTCATAGTGTCCACACTAGGGAGTACGTACAGTACTATTTCTCGACGTTACATGTAGTATATCTCATATTGTCCACGCTAGGGAGTACGTACAGTACTATTTCTCGATGTAGCATATCTCAGTGTCCACGCTAGTGAGTACGTACAGTACTATTTCTCGACGTTACATGTAGTATATCTCATAGTGTCCACGCTAGTGAGTACGTACAGTACTATTTCTCGACGTTACATGTAGTATATCTCATAGTATCCACGCTAGTGAGTACGTACAGTACTATTTCTCGGCGTTACATGTAGTATATCTCATAGTGTCCACGCTAGTGAGTACGTACAGTACTATTTCTCGGCGTTACATGTAGTATATCTCATAGTGTCCACGCTAGGGAGTACGTACATAATTATTTCTCGACGTTACATGTAGCATATCTCATAGTGTCCACGCTAGGGAGTACGTACAGTACTATTTCTCGATGTAGCATATCTCATAGTGTCCATGCTAGGGAGTACGTACAGTACTATTTCTCGATGTTACATGTAGCATATCTCATAGTGTCCACGCTAGTGAGTACGTGCAGTACTATTTCTCGACGTTATATGTAGTATATCTCATAGTGTCCACGCTAGGGAGTACGTGTAGTACTATTTCTCGGCGTTACATGTAGTATATCTCATAGTGTCCATGCTAGTGAGTACGTACAGTACTATTTCTCGGCGTTACATATAGCATATCTCATACTATCCACGATAGGCAGTACGTACAGTACTATTTCTCGACGTTACATGTAGCATATCTCATAGTGTACACGCTAGTGAGTACGTACAGTACTATTTCTCGACGTTACATGTAGTATATCACATAGTGTCCATGCTAGGGAGTACGTACAGTACTATATCTCGACGTTACATGTAGCATATCTCATAGTGTCCACGCTAAGGAGTACGTACAGTACTATTTCTCGATGTAGCATATCTCATAGTGTCCACGCTAGTGAGTACGTACAGTACTATTTCTCGACGTTACATGTAGCATATCTCATAGTGTCCACGCTAGTGAGTACGTGCAGTACTATTTCTCGACGTTACATGTTGCATATCTCATAGTGTCCACGCTAGGGAGTACGTACAGTACTATATACCGACGTTACGTGTAGCATATCTCATAGTGTCCACGCTAGGGAGTACGTACAGTACTATATACCGACGTTACATGCAACATATCGCATAGTGTCCACGCTAGGGAGTACGTACAGTACTATATACCGACGTTACGTGTAGCATATCTCATAGTGTCCACGCTAGTGAGTACGTACAGTACTATTTCTCGACGTTACATGTAGCATATCTCATAGTGTCCACGCTAGGTAGTATGTACAGTACTATTTCTCTACGTTACGTGTAACATATCTCATAATGTCCACGCTAGGTAGTACACGTGTACAGTACTATATCTCGACGTTACATGTAGCATATCTCATAGTGTCCATGCTAGTGAGTACGTACAGTACTATTTCTCGACGTTACATGTAGCATATCGCATATTGTTCACGCTAGGGAGTATGTACAGTACTATTTCTCGACGTTACATGTAGCATACCTCATAGTGTCCACGCTAGGGAGTACGTACAGTACTATTTCTCGACGTTACATGTAGCATACCTCATAGTGTCCACGCTAGGGAGTATGTACAGTACTATTTCTCGACGTTACATGTAGCATACCTCATAGTGTCCACGCTAGGGAGTACGTGCAGTACTATTTCTCGACGTTACATGTTGCATATCTCATAGTGTCCACGCTAGGGAGTACGTACAGTACTATATCTCGACGTTACATGTAGCATATCTCATAGTGTCCACGCTAGGGAGTACGTACAGTACTATATACCGACGTTACGTGTAGCATATCTCATAGTGTCCACGCTAGGGAGTACGTACAGTACTATATACCGACGTTACATGCAACATATCGCATAGTGTCCACGCTAGGGAGTACGTACAGTACTATATACCGACGTTACGTGTAGCATATCTCATAGTGTCCACGCTAGTGAGTACGTACAGTACTATTTCTCGACGTTACATGTAGTATATCTCATAGTGTCCACGCTAGGGAGTATGTACAGTACTATTTCTCTACGTTACGTGTAACATATCTCATAATGTCCACGCTAGGTAGTACACGTGTACAGTACTATATCTCGACGTTACATGTAGCATATCTCATAGTGTCCATGCTAGTGAGTACGTACAGTACTATTTCTCGACGTTACATGTAGCATATCGCATAGTGTTCACGCTAGGGAGTATGTACAGTACTATTTCTCGACGTTACATGTAGCATACCTCATAGTGTCCACGCTAGGGAGTACGTACAGTACTATTTCTCGACGTTACATGTAGCATACCTCATAGTGTCCACGCTAGGGAGTATGTACAGTACTATTTCTCGACGTTACATGTAGCATACCTCATAGTGTCCACGCTAGGGAGTACGTGCAGTACTATTTCTCGACGTTACATGTTGCATATCTCATAGTGTCCACGCTAGGGAGTACGTACAGTACTATATCTCGACGTTACATGTAGCATATCTCATAGTGTCCACGCTAGGGAGTACGTACAGTACTATATACCGACGTTACGTGTAGCATATCTCATAGTGTCCACGCTAGGGAGTACGTACAGTACTATTTCTCGATGTAGCATATCTCATAGTGTCCACGCTAGTGAGTACGTACAGTACTATTTCTCGACGTTACATGTAGCATATCTCATAGTGTCCACGCTAGGGTGTACGTGTAGTACTATTTCTCGACGTTACATGTAGCATATCTCATAGTGTCCACGCTAGGGAGTACGTACCGTACTATTTCTCGACGTTACATGTAGTATATATCATAGTGTCCACGCTAGTGAGTATGTACAGTACTATTTCTCTACGTTACATGTAGTATATCTCATAGTGTCCACGCTAGGGAGTACGTACAGTACTATTTCTCGACGTTCCATGTAGCATATCTCATAGTGTCCACGCTAGGGAGTACGTACAGTACTATTTCTCGACGTTACATGTAGCATATCTCATAGTGTACACGCTAGGGAGTATGTACAGTACTATTTCTCGACGTTACATGTAGCATATCTCATAGTGTACACGCTAGGGAGTACGTACAGTACTATTTCTCGACGTTACATGTAGTATATATCATACTCGCCACGCTAGGGAGTACGTACAGTACTATTTCTCGACGTTACATGTAGCATATCTCATAGTGTACACGCTAGGGAGTAGGTACATAACTATTTCTCGACGTTACACGTAATATATCTCATAGTGTCCACGCTAGGGAGTACATACAGTACTATTTCTCGACGTTACATGTAGCATATCTCATAGTGTCCACACTAGGGAATACGTGCAGTACTATTTCTCGACTATCCACACTAGGGAGTTGCACAATGATGTGACTTGGTGCACAATTATGAGACGTGGTGCACAATGATGTGACATGGTGCACAATGATGAGACTTGTTGCATAATGATATGACTTGATGCACATTGATGTGACTTGTTGCACAATTATGAGACTTGGTGCACAATTATGTGACTTGTTGCATAATGATGTGACTTGGTGCATACTGATGTGACTTGGTACACAATGATGTGACTTGGTGTATAATGATGTGACTTGTTGCATAATGATGTGACTTGGTGCATAATGATGTGACTTGGTACATAATGATGTGACTTGGTGCATAATGATGTGACTTGTTGCATAATGATGTGACTTGGTGCATAATGATGTGACTTGGTACACAATGATGTGACTTGGTGCATAATGATGTGACTTTGTGCATAATGATGTGACGTTGTGCATAATGATGTGACTGTGTACATAATGATGTGACTGTGTACATAATGATGTGACTGTGTACATAATGATGTGACTTGTTGCATACTGATGTGACTTGGTGCATAATGATGTGACTTTGTACATAATGATGTGACTTTGTACACACTGATGTGACTTTGTACATACTGATGTGACTTTGTACATAATGATGTGACTTTGTGCATAATGATATGACTTTGTACACACTGATGTGACTTTGTACATAATGATGTGACTTTGTACACAATTATGTGACTTTGTACATAATGATGTGACTTTGTACATAATGATGTGACTTTGTACATACTGATGTGACTTTGTACATACTGATGTGACTTTGTACATAATGATGTGACTTTGTGCATAATGATATGACTTTGTACATAATGATGTGACTTTGTACATAATGATGTGACTTTGTGCATAATGATGTGACTTTGTACACAATGATGTGACTTTGTGCATAATGATGTGACTTTGTACACAATGATGTGACTTTGTGCATAATGATGAGACTTGATGCACACTGATGATATGTTGTGCTCAATGATGATCATTAATGTGTCGAAGATTTTTATCAATACTAGATGTTATCAAAATGCTGAATAAAACTATAATTTGATGTGTGCAGCATATTTCTAGCAATCAGATACATAGTATTGCCATCAAGATAATTCCTCTATAACCATTATATTAGAGGTTATGTTATTTTATATTCTGTTTTGGCGGTCAATTTGTTGTTGATTTGGTTATATTTCGTGCTAATGCATCACATTTCAGTTGGTTAAATACAACTTCGTTTTCATCATTACCAAAGGCATATACTTTAGATAAAGCTTTACCTCAGAAGTACCTTCTATATGTCACATATTTGAGAATGTATCCCAGTCTATAATACTATGGTAACTATCCAACATTCCTGACCGGTACCTAGCCTGGGAACAGGCGTTGATATATTTTGCCTGGCCAGTCATAACTATATTTAAACACCCTGACCATTAAGTGGGCCGTATTGAGTTTCTGATAATATCAACTGTCATTTTGTCAGAAGTAAATTAGTGAAAACTCGGCAGACTGGAACACAGGTTAACCAATGACATCAATAATTCTAAGCAAACATAAACACGTGCATGTTGCTGTAGAAACACACGCTATGCTATGCATTATCCAATTCAAGTTTCTATCTCTGGAACATTTTATTAGAGGCAATTGTTTAATAAAGAATCCTGAGTTGTTTATTGTTAATATCTTTGGGCAATATCTTACATATCAGAATATATGCCACCTCACAGCTGAGCCTTTACAAAATGTAAACCTGTTGATATTGCATAAATTACCAACCCACCTACTGGTCTTATTGAGTATTACTAATTCGTTATATTAAGGGCATACACTTTAGATCAATCTTAACTCATATTCCTGGAAGTAAATTTAGAAGTATATCTATATCAAAGGGTCCTGTTGAATGAGTTGATTATTCCCAGGAAATGCTCTGGACATCATCCAGCAATATGGTAAAGCAATTTGGCAGTGCATACTTAACGGATGTAACTTGCTTCCTTATTCCTTTATCTTCTACAGTTCAAGTAAATAGAAGTACGTCTACGTCCACTACTGAGACACCGGCATCAACATTATTCGATCGTCTAACATATTGAAAATTAAGACGTCCATATCTTTAAATATGACAACATGTAAATTATGGATACAACAATTTTTTAATCGGTCGACACTTAGTCTAGAAAGTTATATATATAATATATTGGGCAATATATATATATATATAACTTTCTAGACTAAGTGTCGACCGATTAAAAAAGTGTTGTATCCATAATTTACATTTTGTATATATACTAATTGATTGTCATTCAATATGCTGATGTCGTTTTGTATTTCGATAACATTACCTGATGTGTTTAATATACATTATACATGTTTATTGAATGGCGTAACTGTGTACTGTGTTAATATTATTGTGTATGTGCATTGATGCTATAGTGTTAAG